>OY743225.1:63218970-63531515 GCA_963555765.1 Orthonevra nobilis | reverse complement strand
CTTTTTTCCGGAATTTGCAAATTACGATTTTTATTACCCTGATAATGACAAGCATCCGAAATTGAAGACAAATTTGAAAATATAGCTCTGAGAACCTTTAATTAACGAAAATACAGACATATGAGATCCGAGGTTTTTTTGCTTAATTCTGCTGGACTATAGCCCATGGTTTCAAAATGCACTTTTTTCCGGAATTCGCAAATTACGATTTCTATGATATTGATAGTCACAAGCATCCGAAATTGAACACAAATTTGAAAATATAGCTCTGAGAACCTTTTATTAACGAAAATACAGACATATGAGATCCGAGGTTTTTTTGGTTAATTCTGCTGGACTATAGCCCATGGTTTCAAAATGCACTTTTTCCCGGAACTCGCAAATCACGATTTTTATTACTCTGATAATGACAAGCATCCGAAAATGAACACAAATTTGAAAATTTAGCCCTGAGAACCTTTTATTAACGAAAATACAGAAATATGAGATCCGAGGCTTTTTTGCTTAATTCTGCTGGACTATAGCCCATGGTTTCAAAATGCACTTTTTTCCGGAATTTGCAAATTACGATTTTTATTACCCTGATAATGACAAGCATCCGAAATTGAAGACAAATTTGAAAATCTAGCTCTGAGAACCTTTAATTAACGAAAATACAGACATATGAGATCCGAGGTTTTTTTGCTTAATTCTGCTGGACTATAGCCCATGGTTTCAAAATGCACTTTTTTCCGGAATTGCAAATTACGATTTTTATTACCCTGATAATGACAAGCATCCGAAATTGAAGACAAATTTGAAAATATAGCTCTGAGAACCTTTAATTAACGAAAATACAGACATATGAGATCCGAGGTTTTTTTGCTTAATTCTGCTGGACTATAGCCCATGGTTTCAAAATGCACTTTTTCCGGAACTCGCAAATCACGATTTTTATTACTCTGATAATGACAAGCATCCGAAAATGAACACAAATTTGAAAATTTAGCCCTGAGAACCTTTAATTAACGAAAATACAGACATATGAGATCCGAGGTTTTTTTGCTTAATTCTGCTGGACTATAGCCCATGGTTTCAAAATGCACTTTTTTCCGGAATTTGCAAATTACGATTTTTATTACCCTGATAATGACAAGCATCCGAAATTGAAGACAAATTTGAAAATATAGCTCTGAGAACCTTTAATTAACGAAAATACAGACATATGAGATCCGAGGTTTTTTTGCTTAATTCTGCTGGACTATAGCCCATGGTTTCAAAATGCACTTTTTTCCGGAATTTGCAAATTACGATTTTTATTACCCTGATAATGACAAGCATCCGAAATTGAAGACAAATTTGAAAATATAGCTCTGAGAACCTTTAATTAACGAAAATACAGACATATGAGATCCGAGGTTTTTTTGCTTAATTCTGCTGGACTATAGCCCATGGTTTCAAAATGCACTTTTTTCCGGAATTTGCAAATTACGATTTTTATTACCCTGATAATGACAAGCATCCGAAATTGAAGACAAATTTGAAAATATAGCTCTGAGAACCTTTAATTAACGAAAATACAGACATATGAGATCCGAGGTTTTTTTGCTTAATTCTGCTGGACTATAGCCCATGGTTTCAAAATGCACTTTTTTCCGGAATTTGCAAATTACGATTTTTATTACCCTGATAATGACAAGCATCCGAAATTGAAGACAAATTTGAAAATATAGCTCTGAGAACCTTTTATTAACGAAAATACAGACATATGAGATCCGAGGTTTTTTTGCTTAATTCTGCTGGACTATAGCCCATGGTTTCAAAATGCACTTTTTTCCGGAATTCGCAAATTACGATTTCTATGATATTGATAGTCACAAGCATCCGAAATTGAAGACAAATTTGAAAATATAGCTCTGAGAACCTTTTATTAACGAAAATACAGACATATGAGATCCGAGGTTTTTTTGGTTAATTCTGCTGGACTATAGCCCATGGTTTCAAAATGCACTTTTTCCCGGAACTCGCAAATCACGATTTTTATTACCCTGATAATGACAAGCATCCGAAATTGAAGACAAATTTGAAAATATAGCTCTGAGAACCTTTAATTAACGAAAATACAGACATATGAGATCCGAGGTTTTTTTGCTTAATTCTGCTGGACTATAGCCCATGGTTTCAAAATGCACTTTTTTCCGGAATTTGCAAATTACGATTTTTATTACCCTGATAATGACAAGCATCCGAAATTGAAGACAAATTTGAAAATATAGCTCTGAGAACCTTTAATTAACGAAAATACAGACATATGAGATCCGAGGTTTTTTTGCTTAATTCTGCTGGACTATAGCCCATGGTTTCAAAATGCACTTTTTTCCGGAATTTGCAAATTACGATTTTTATTACCCTGATAATGACAAGCATCCGAAATTGAAGACAAATTTGAAAATATAGCTCTGAGAACCTTTAATTAACGAAAATACAGACATATGAGATCCGAGGTTTTTTTGCTTAATTCTGCTGGACTATAGCCCATGGTTTCAAAATGCACTTTTTTCCGGAATTTGCAAATTACGATTTTTATTACCCTGATAATGACAAGCATCCGAAATTGAAGACAAATTTGAAAATATAGCTCTGAGAACCTTTAATTAACGAAAATACAGACATATGAGATCCGAGGTTTTTTTGCTTAATTCTGCTGGACTATAGCCCATGGTTTCAAAATGCACTTTTTTCCGGAATTTGCAAATTACGATTTTTATTACCCTGATAATGACAAGCATCCGAAATTGAAGACAAATTTGAAAATATAGCTCTGAGAACCTTTAATTAACGAAAATACAGACATATGAGATCCGAGGTTTTTTTGCTTAATTCTGCTGGACTATAGCCCATGGTTTCAAAATGCACTTTTTTCCGGAATTTGCAAATTACGATTTTTATTACCCTGATAATGACAAGCATCCGAAATTGAAGACAAATTTGAAAATATAGCTCTGAGAACCTTTAATTAACGAAAATACAGACATATGAGATCCGAGGTTTTTTTGCTTAATTCTGCTGGACTATAGCCCATGGTTTCAAAATGCACTTTTTTCCGGAATTTGCAAATTACGATTTTTATTACCCTGATAATGACAAGCATCCGAAATTGAAGACAAATTTGAAAATATAGCTCTGAGAACCTTTAATTAACGAAAATACAGACATATGAGATCCGAGGTTTTTTTGCTTAATTCTGCTGGACTATAGCCCATGGTTTCAAAATGCACTTTTTTCCGGAATTTGCAAATTACGATTTTTATTACCCTGATAATGACAAGCATCCGAAATTGAAGACAAATTTGAAAATATAGCTCTGAGAACCTTTAATTAACGAAAATACAGACATATGAGATCCGAGGTTTTTTTGCTTAATTCTGCTGGACTATAGCCCATGGTTTCAAAATGCACTTTTTTCCGGAATTTGCAAATTACGATTTTTATTACCCTGATAATGACAAGCATCCGAAATTGAAGACAAATTTGAAAATATAGCTCTGAGAACCTTTAATTAACGAAAATACAGACATATGAGATCCGAGGTTTTTTTGCTTAATTCTGCTGGACTATAGCCCATGGTTTCAAAATGCACTTTTTTCCGGAATTTGCAAATTACGATTTTTATTACCCTGATAATGACAAGCATCCGAAATTGAAGACAAATTTGAAAATATAGCTCTGAGAACCTTTAATTAACGAAAATACAGACATATGAGATCCGAGGTTTTTTTGCTTAATTCTGCTGGACTATAGCCCATGGTTTCAAAATGCACTTTTTTCCGGAATTTGCAAATTACGATTTTTATTACCCTGATAATGACAAGCATCCGAAATTGAAGACAAATTTGAAAATATAGCTCTGAGAACCTTTAATTAACGAAAATACAGACATATGAGATCCGAGGTTTTTTTGCTTAATTCTGCTGGACTATAGCCCATGGTTTCAAAATGCACTTTTTTCCGGAATTTGCAAATTACGATTTTTATTACCCTGATAATGACAAGCATCCGAAATTGAAGACAAATTTGAAAATATAGCTCTGAGAACCTTTAATTAACGAAAATACAGACATATGAGATCCGAGGTTTTTTTGCTTAATTCTGCTGGACTATAGCCCATGGTTTCAAAATGCACTTTTTTCCGGAATTTGCAAATTACGATTTTTATTACCCTGATAATGACAAGCATCCGAAATTGAAGACAAATTTGAAAATATAGCTCTGAGAACCTTTAATTAACGAAAATACAGACATATGAGATCCGAGGTTTTTTTGCTTAATTCTGCTGGACTATAGCCCATGGTTTCAAAATGCACTTTTTTCCGGAATTTGCAAATTACGATTTTTATTACCCTGATAATGACAAGCATCCGAAATTGAAGACAAATTTGAAAATATAGCTCTGAGAACCTTTAATTAACGAAAATACAGACATATGAGATCCGAGGTTTTTTTGCTTAATTCTGCTGGACTATAGCCCATGGTTTCAAAATGCACTTTTTTCCGGAATTTGCAAATTACGATTTTTATTACCCTGATAATGACAAGCATCCGAAATTGAAGACAAATTTGAAAATATAGCTCTGAGAACCTTTAATTAACGAAAATACAGACATATGAGATCCGAGGTTTTTTTGCTTAATTCTGCTGGACTATAGCCCATGGTTTCAAAATGCACTTTTTTCCGGAATTTGCAAATTACGATTTTTATTACCCTGATAATGACAAGCATCCGAAATTGAAGACAAATTTGAAAATATAGCTCTGAGAACCTTTAATTAACGAAAATACAGACATATGAGATCCGAGGTTTTTTTGCTTAATTCTGCTGGACTATAGCCCATGGTTTCAAAATGCACTTTTTTCCGGAATTTGCAAATTACGATTTTTATTACCCTGATAATGACAAGCATCCGAAATTGAAGACAAATTTGAAAATATAGCTCTGAGAACCTTTAATTAACGAAAATACAGACATATGAGATCCGAGGTTTTTTTGCTTAATTCTGCTGGACTATAGCCCATGGTTTCAAAATGCACTTTTTTCCGGAATTTGCAAATTACGATTTTTATTACCCTGATAATGACAAGCATCCGAAATTGAAGACAAATTTGAAAATATAGCTCTGAGAACCTTTAATTAACGAAAATACAGACATATGAGATCCGAGGTTTTTTTGCTTAATTCTGCTGGACTATAGCCCATGGTTTCAAAATGCACTTTTTTCCGGAATTTGCAAATTACGATTTTTATTACCCTGATAATGACAAGCATCCGAAATTGAAGACAAATTTGAAAATATAGCTCTGAGAACCTTTAATTAACGAAAATACAGACATATGAGATCCGAGGTTTTTTTGCTTAATTCTGCTGGACTATAGCCCATGGTTTCAAAATGCACTTTTTTCCGGAATTTGCAAATTACGATTTTTATTACCCTGATAATGACAAGCATCCGAAATTGAAGACAAATTTGAAAATATAGCTCTGAGAACCTTTAATTAACGAAAATACAGACATATGAGATCCGAGGTTTTTTTGCTTAATTCTGCTGGACTATAGCCCATGGTTTCAAAATGCACTTTTTTCCGGAATTTGCAAATTACGATTTTTATTACCCTGATAATGACAAGCATCCGAAATTGAAGACAAATTTGAAAATATAGCTCTGAGAACCTTTAATTAACGAAAATACAGACATATGAGATCCGAGGTTTTTTTGCTTAATTCTGCTGGACTATAGCCCATGGTTTCAAAATGCACTTTTTTCCGGAATTTGCAAATTACGATTTTTATTACCCTGATAATGACAAGCATCCGAAATTGAAGACAAATTTGAAAATATAGCTCTGAGAACCTTTAATTAACGAAAATACAGACATATGAGATCCGAGGTTTTTTTGCTTAATTCTGCTGGACTATAGCCCATGGTTTCAAAATGCACTTTTTTCCGGAATTTGCAAATTACGATTTTTATTACCCTGATAATGACAAGCATCCGAAATTGAAGACAAATTTGAAAATATAGCTCTGAGAACCTTTAATTAACGAAAATACAGACATATGAGATCCGAGGTTTTTTTGCTTAATTCTGCTGGACTATAGCCCATGGTTTCAAAATGCACTTTTTTCCGGAATTTGCAAATTACGATTTTTATTACCCTGATAATGACAAGCATCCGAAATTGAAGACAAATTTGAAAATATAGCTCTGAGAACCTTTAATTAACGAAAATACAGACATATGAGATCCGAGGTTTTTTTGCTTAATTCTGCTGGACTATAGCCCATGGTTTCAAAATGCACTTTTTTCCGGAATTTGCAAATTACGATTTTTATTACCCTGATAATGACAAGCATCCGAAATTGAAGACAAATTTGAAAATATAGCTCTGAGAACCTTTAATTAACGAAAATACAGACATATGAGATCCGAGGTTTTTTTGCTTAATTCTGCTGGACTATAGCCCATGGTTTCAAAATGCACTTTTTTCCGGAATTTGCAAATTACGATTTTTATTACCCTGATAATGACAAGCATCCGAAATTGAAGACAAATTTGAAAATATAGCTCTGAGAACCTTTAATTAACGAAAATACAGACATATGAGATCCGAGGTTTTTTTGCTTAATTCTGCTGGACTATAGCCCATGGTTTCAAAATGCACTTTTTTCCGGAATTTGCAAATTACGATTTTTATTACCCTGATAATGACAAGCATCCGAAATTGAAGACAAATTTGAAAATATAGCTCTGAGAACCTTTAATTAACGAAAATACAGACATATGAGATCCGAGGTTTTTTTGCTTAATTCTGCTGGACTATAGCCCATGGTTTCAAAATGCACTTTTTTCCGGAATTTGCAAATTACGATTTTTATTACCCTGATAATGACAAGCATCCGAAATTGAAGACAAATTTGAAAATATAGCTCTGAGAACCTTTAATTAACGAAAATACAGACATATGAGATCCGAGGTTTTTTTGCTTAATTCTGCTGGACTATAGCCCATGGTTTCAAAATGCACTTTTTTCCGGAATTTGCAAATTACGATTTTTATTACCCTGATAATGACAAGCATCCGAAATTGAAGACAAATTTGAAAATATAGCTCTGAGAACCTTTAATTAACGAAAATACAGACATATGAGATCCGAGGTTTTTTTGCTTAATTCTGCTGGACTATAGCCCATGGTTTCAAAATGCACTTTTTTCCGGAATTTGCAAATTACGATTTTTATTACCCTGATAATGACAAGCATCCGAAATTGAAGACAAATTTGAAAATATAGCTCTGAGAACCTTTAATTAACGAAAATACAGACATATGAGATCCGAGGTTTTTTTGCTTAATTCTGCTGGACTATAGCCCATGGTTTCAAAATGCACTTTTTTCCGGAATTTGCAAATTACGATTTTTATTACCCTGATAATGACAAGCATCCGAAATTGAAGACAAATTTGAAAATATAGCTCTGAGAACCTTTAATTAACGAAAATACAGACATATGAGATCCGAGGTTTTTTTGCTTAATTCTGCTGGACTATAGCCCATGGTTTCAAAATGCACTTTTTTCCGGAATTTGCAAATTACGATTTTTATTACCCTGATAATGACAAGCATCCGAAATTGAAGACAAATTTGAAAATATAGCTCTGAGAACCTTTAATTAACGAAAATACAGACATATGAGATCCGAGGTTTTTTTGCTTAATTCTGCTGGACTATAGCCCATGGTTTCAAAATGCACTTTTTTCCGGAATTTGCAAATTACGATTTTTATTACCCTGATAATGACAAGCATCCGAAATTGAAGACAAATTTGAAAATATAGCTCTGAGAACCTTTAATTAACGAAAATACAGACATATGAGATCCGAGGTTTTTTTGCTTAATTCTGCTGGACTATAGCCCATGGTTTCAAAATGCACTTTTTTCCGGAATTTGCAAATTACGATTTTTATTACCCTGATAATGACAAGCATCCGAAATTGAAGACAAATTTGAAAATATAGCTCTGAGAACCTTTAATTAACGAAAATACAGACATATGAGATCCGAGGTTTTTTTGCTTAATTCTGCTGGACTATAGCCCATGGTTTCAAAATGCACTTTTTTCCGGAATTTGCAAATTACGATTTTTATTACCCTGATAATGACAAGCATCCGAAATTGAAGACAAATTTGAAAATATAGCTCTGAGAACCTTTAATTAACGAAAATACAGACATATGAGATCCGAGGTTTTTTTGCTTAATTCTGCTGGACTATAGCCCATGGTTTCAAAATGCACTTTTTTCCGGAATTTGCAAATTACGATTTTTATTACCCTGATAATGACAAGCATCCGAAATTGAAGACAAATTTGAAAATATAGCTCTGAGAACCTTTAATTAACGAAAATACAGACATATGAGATCCGAGGTTTTTTTGCTTAATTCTGCTGGACTATAGCCCATGGTTTCAAAATGCACTTTTTTCCGGAATTTGCAAATTACGATTTTTATTACCCTGATAATGACAAGCATCCGAAATTGAAGACAAATTTGAAAATATAGCTCTGAGAACCTTTAATTAACGAAAATACAGACATATGAGATCCGAGGTTTTTTTGCTTAATTCTGCTGGACTATAGCCCATGGTTTCAAAATGCACTTTTTTCCGGAATTTGCAAATTACGATTTTTATTACCCTGATAATGACAAGCATCCGAAATTGAAGACAAATTTGAAAATATAGCTCTGAGAACCTTTAATTAACGAAAATACAGACATATGAGATCCGAGGTTTTTTTGCTTAATTCTGCTGGACTATAGCCCATGGTTTCAAAATGCACTTTTTTCCGGAATTTGCAAATTACGATTTTTATTACCCTGATAATGACAAGCATCCGAAATTGAAGACAAATTTGAAAATATAGCTCTGAGAACCTTTAATTAACGAAAATACAGACATATGAGATCCGAGGTTTTTTTGCTTAATTCTGCTGGACTATAGCCCATGGTTTCAAAATGCACTTTTTTCCGGAATTTGCAAATTACGATTTTTATTACCCTGATAATGACAAGCATCCGAAATTGAAGACAAATTTGAAAATATAGCTCTGAGAACCTTTAATTAACGAAAATACAGACATATGAGATCCGAGGTTTTTTTGCTTAATTCTGCTGGACTATAGCCCATGGTTTCAAAATGCACTTTTTTCCGGAATTTGCAAATTACGATTTTTATTACCCTGATAATGACAAGCATCCGAAATTGAAGACAAATTTGAAAATATAGCTCTGAGAACCTTTAATTAACGAAAATACAGACATATGAGATCCGAGGTTTTTTTGCTTAATTCTGCTGGACTATAGCCCATGGTTTCAAAATGCACTTTTTTCCGGAATTTGCAAATTACGATTTTTATTACCCTGATAATGACAAGCATCCGAAATTGAAGACAAATTTGAAAATATAGCTCTGAGAACCTTTAATTAACGAAAATACAGAAATATGAGATCCGAGGTTTTTTTGCTTAATTCTGCTGGACTATAGCCCATGGTTTCAAAATGCACTTTTTTCCGGAATTCGCGAATAACTATTTCTATGATATTGACAGTCACAAGCAACCGAAATTGAACACAAATTTGAAAATTTAGCTCTGAGGACCTTTTATTAACGAAAATACAGAAATATGAGATCCGAGGCTTTTTTGCTTAATTCTGCTGGACTATAGCCCATGGTTTCAAAATGCACTTTTTTCCGGAATTCGCGAATAACTATTTCTATGATATTGACAGTCACAAGCATCCGAAATTGAACACAAATTTGAAAATTTAGCTCTGAGAACCTTTTATTAACGAAAATACAGAAATATGAAATGCGAGGCTTTTTTGCTTAATTCTGCTGGACTATAGCCCATGGTTTCAAAATGCACTTTTTTCCGGAATTTGCAAATTACGATTTCTATTACCCTGATAATGACAAGCATCCGAAATTGAACACAAATTTGAAAATATAGCTCTGAGAACCATTTATTAACGAAAATACAGAAATATGAAATGCGAGGCTTTTTTGCTTAATTCTGCTGGACTATAGCCCATGGTTTCAAAATGCACTTTTTTCCGGAATTTGCAAATTACGATTTCTATTACCCTGATAATGACAAGCATCCGAAATTGAACACAAATTTGAAAATATAGCTCTGAGAACCTTTTATTAACGAAAATACAGACATATGAGATCCGAGGTTTTTTTGCTTAATTCTGCTGGACTATAGCCCATGGTTTCAAAATGCACCTTTTTCCGGAATTTGCAAATTACGATTTCTATTACCCTGATAATGACAAGCATCCGAAATTGAACACAAATTTGAAAATATAGCTCTGAGAACCTTTTATTAACGAAAATACAGAAATATGAAATGCGAGGCTTTTTTGCTTAATTCTGCTGGACTATAGCCCATGGTTTCAAAATGCACTTTTTTCCGGAATTCGCAAATAACGCTTTCAATGATATTGATAGTCACAAGCATCCGAAATTGAACACAAATTTGAAAATATAGCTCTGAGAATCTTTTATTAACGAAAATACAAAAATATGAAATGCGAGGCTTTTTTGCTTAATTCTGCTGGACTATAGCCCATGGTTTCAAAATGCACTTTTTCCGGAATTCGCAAATAACGCTTTCAATGATATTGATAGTCACAAGCATCCGAAATTGAACACAAATTTGAAAATATAGCTCTGAGAACCTTTTATTAACGAAAATACAGAAATATGAAATGCGAGGCTTTTTTGCTTAATTCTGCTGGACTATAGCCCATGGTTTCAAAATGCACTTTTTCCGGAATTTGCAAATTACGATTTCTATTACCCTGATAATGACAAGCATCCGAAATTGAACACAAATTTGAAAATATAGCTCTGAGAACCTTTTATTAACGAAAATACAGACATATGAGATCCGAGGTTTTTTTGCTTAATTCTGCTGGACTATAGCCCATGGTTTCAAAATGCACCTTTTTCCGGAATTTGCAAATTACGATTTCTATTACCCTGATAATGACAAGCATCCGAAATTGAACACAAATTTGAAAATATAGCTCTGAGAATCTTTTATTAACGAAAATACAAAAATATGAAATGCGAGGCTTTTTTGCTTAATTCTGCTGGACTATAGCCCATGGTTTCAAAATGCACTTTTTTCCGGAATTTGCAAATTACGATTTCTATTACCCTGATAATGACAAGCATCCGAAATTGAACACAAATTTGAAAATATAGCTCTGAGAACCTTTTATTAACGAAAATACAGAAATATGAAATGCGAGGCTTTTTTGCTTAATTCTGCTGGACTATAGCCCATGGTTTCAAATGCACTTTTTTCCGGAATTTGCAAATTACGATTTCTATTACCCTGATAATGACAAGCATCCGAAATTGAACACAAATTTGAAAATATAGCTCTGAGAACCTTTTATTAACGAAAATACAGACATATGAGATCCGAGGTTTTTTTGCTTAATTCTGCTGGACTATAGCCCACGGTTTCAAAATGCACTTTTTTCCGGAATTCGCAAATAACGCTTTCAATGATATTGATAGTCACAAGCATCCGAAATTGAACACAAATTTGAAAATATAGCTCTGAGAACCTTTAATTAACGAAAATACAGAAATATGAAATGCGAGGCTTTTTTGCTTAATTCTGCTGGACTATAGCCCATGGTTTCAAAATGCACTTTTTTCCGGAATTTGCAAATTACGATTTCTATTACCCTGATAATGACAAGCATCCGAAATTAAACACAAATTTGAAAATATAGCTCTGAGAACCTTTTATTAACGAAAATACAGACATATGAGATCCGAGGTTTTTTTGCTTAATTCTGCTGGACTATAGCCCATGGTTTCAAAATGCACTTTTTCCGGAATTCGCAAATTACGATTTCTATTACCCTGATAATGACAAGCATCCGAAATTGAACACAAATTTGAAAATATAGCTCTGAGAACCTTTTATTAACGAAAATACAGACATATGAGATCCGTGGTTTTTTTGCTTAATTCTGCTGGACTATAGCCCATGGTTTCAAAATGCACTTTTTTCCGGAATTTGCAAATTACGATTTCTATTACCCTGATAATGACAAGCATCCGAAATTAAACACAAATTTGAAAATATAGCTCTGAGAACCTTTTATTAACGAAAATACAGACATATGAGATCCGAGGTTTTTTTGCTTAATTCTGCTGGACTATAGCCCATGGTTTCAAAATGCACTTTTTTCCGGAATTTGCAAATTACGATTTCTATTACCCTGATAATGACAAGCATCCGAAATTGAACACAAATTTGAAAATATAGCTCTGAGAACCTTTTATTAACGAAAATACAGAAATATGAAATGCGAGGCTTTTTTGCTTAATTCTGCTGGACTATAGCCCATGGTTTCAAAATGCACTTTTTTCCGGAATTCGCAAATAACGCTTTCAATGATATTGATAGTCACAAGCATCCGAAATTGAACACAAATTTGAAAATATAGCTCTGAGAATCTTTTATTAACGAAAATACAAAAATATGAAATGCGAGGCTTTTTTGCTTAATTCTGCTGGACTATAGCCCATGGTTTCAAAATGCACTTTTTTCCGGAATTTGCAAATTACGATTTCTATTACCCTGATAATGACAAGCATCCGAAATTGAACACAAATTTGAAAATATAGCTCTGAGAACCTTTTATTAACGAAAATACAGAAATATGAAATGCGAGGCTTTTTTGCTTAATTCTGCTGGACTATAGCCCATGGTTTCAAAATGCACTTTTTTCCGGAATTTGCAAATTACGATTTCTATTACCCTGATAATGACAAGCATCCGAAATTGAACACAAATTTGAAAATATAGCTCTGAGAACCTTTTATTAACGAAAATACAGACATATGAGATCCGAGGTTTTTTTGCTTAATTCTGCTGGACTATAGCCCACGGTTTCAAAATGCACTTTTTTCCGGAATTCGCAAATAACGCTTTCAATGATATTGATAGTCACAAGCATCCGAAATTGAACACAAATTTGAAAATATAGCTCTGAGAACCTTTAATTAACGAAAATACAGAAATATGAAATGCGAGGCTTTTTTGCTTAATTCTGCTGGACTATAGCCCATGGTTTCAAAATGCACTTTTTTCCGGAATTTGCAAATTACGATTTCTATTACCCTGATAATGACAAGCATCCGAAATTAAACACAAATTTGAAAATATAGCTCTGAGAACCTTTTATTAACGAAAATACAGACATATGAGATCCGAGGTTTTTTTGCTTAATTCTGCTGGACTATAGCCCATGGTTTCAAAATGCACTTTTTCCGGAATTCGCAAATTACGATTTCTATTACCCTGATAATGACAAGCATCCGAAATTGAACACAAATTTGAAAATATAGCTCTGAGAACCTTTTATTAACGAAAATACAGACATATGAGATCCGTGGTTTTTTTGCTTAATTCTGCTGGACTATAGCCCATGGTTTCAAAATGCACTTTTTTCCGGAATTTGCAAATTACGATTTCTATTACCCTGATAATGACAAGCATCCGAAATTAAACACAAATTTGAAAATATAGCTCTGAGAACCTTTTATTAACGAAAATACAGACATATGAGATCCGAGGTTTTTTTGCTTAATTCTGCTGGACTATAGCCCATGGTTTCAAAATGCACTTTTTCCGGAATTCGCAAATTACGATTTCTATTGCCCTGATAATGACAAGCATCCCTAGGTGAACACAAATTTGAAAATATAGCTCTGAGAACCTTTAATTAACGAAAATACAGAAATATGAAATGCGAGGCTTTTTTGCTTAATTCTGCTGGACCATGGTTTCAAAATGCACTTTTTTCCGGAATTTGCAAATTACGATTTCTATTACCCTGATAATGACAAGCATCCGAAATTGAAACCTTTTATTAACGAAAATACAGAAATATGAAATGCGAGGCTTTTTTGCTTAATTCTGCTGGACCATGGTTTCAAAATGCACTTTTTTCCGGAATTTGCAAATTACGATTTCTATTACCCTGATAATGACAAGCATCCGAAATTGAACACAAATTTGAAAATATAGCTCTGAGAACCTTTTATTAACGAAAATACAGACATATGAGATCCGTGGTTTTTTTGCTTAATTCTGCTGGACTATAGCCCATGGTTTCAAAATGCACTTTTTTCCGGAATTTGCAAATTACGATTTCTATTACCCTGATAATGACAAGCATCCGAAATTAAACACAAATTTGAAAATATAGCTCTGAGAACCTTTTATTAACGAAAATACAGACATATGAGATCCGTGGTTTTTTTGCTTAATTCTGCTGGACTATAGCCCGTGGTTACAAAATGCACTTTTTTCCGGAATTTGCAAATTACGATTTCTATTACCCTGTTAATGATGAGCATCCTTAACTGAATAAAAATTCGAAAACTTAGCTCTGAGAACCTTTTATTAACGAAAATACAGACATATGAGATCCGAGGTTTTTTTGCTTAATTCTGCTGGACTATAGCCCGTGGTTACAAAATGCACTTTTTTCCGGAATTTGCAAATTACGATTTCTATTACCCTGTTAATGATGAGCATCCTTAACTGAATAAAAATTCGAAAACTTAGCTCTGAGAACCTTTTATTAACGAAAATACAGACATATGAGATCCGAGGTTTTTTTGCTTAATTCTGCTGGACTATAGCCCATGGTTTCAAAATGCACTTTTTCCGGAATTCGCAAATTACGATTTCTATTACCCTGATAATGACAAGCATCCGAAATTGAACACAAATTTGAAAATATAGCTCTGAGAACCTTTTATTAACGAAAATACAGAAATATGAAATGCGAGGCTTTTTTGCTTAATTCTGCTGGACTATAGCCCATGGTTTCAAAATGCACTTTTTCCGGAATTCGCAAATTACGATTTCTATTACCCTGATAATGACAAGCATCCGAAATTGAACACAAATTTGAAAATATAGCTCTGAGAACCTTTTATTAACGAAAATACAGAAATATGAAATGCGAGGCTTTTTTGCTTAATTCTGCTGGACTATAGCCCATGGTTTCAAAATGCACCTTTTTCCGGAATTTGCAAATTACGATTTCTATTACCCTGATAATGACAAGCATCCGAAATTGAACACAAATTTGAAAATATAGCTCTGAGAACCTTTTATTAACGAAAATACAGACATATGAGATCCGAGGTTTTTTTGCTTAATTCTGCTGGACTATAGCCCATGGTTTCAAAATGCACCTTTTTCCGGAATTTGCAAATTACGATTTCTATTACCCTGATAATGACAAGCATCCGAAATTGAACACAAATTTGAAAATATAGCTCTGAGAACCTTTTATTAACGAAAATACAGAAATATGAAATGCGAGGCTTTTTTGCTTAATTCTGCTGGACTATAGCCCATGGTTTCAAAATGCACTTTTTCCGGAATTTGCAAATTACGATTTCTATTACCCTGATAATGACAAGCATCCGAAATTGAACACAAATTTGAAAATATAGCTCTGAGAACCTTTTATTAACGAAAATACAGACATATGAGATCCGAGGTTTTTTTGCTTAATTCTGCTGGACTATAGCCCATGGTTTCAAAATGCACCTTTTTCCGGAATTTGCAAATTACGATTTCTATTACCCTGATAATGACAAGCATCCGAAATTGAACACAAATTTGAAAATATAGCTCTGAGAACCTTTTATTAACGAAAATACAGAAATATGAAATGCGAGGCTTTTTTGCTTAATTCTGCTGGACTATAGCCCATGGTTTCAAAATGCACTTTTTCCGGAATTTGCAAATTACGATTTCTATTACCCTGATAATGACAAGCATCCGAAATTGAACACAAATTTGAAAATATAGCTCTGAGAACCTTTTATTAACGAAAATACAGACATATGAGATCCGAGGTTTTTTTGCTTAATTCTGCTGGACTATAGCCCATGGTTTCAAAATGCACTTTTTTCTCGAATTCGCAAATTACGATTTCTATGATATTGATAGTCACAAGCATCCGAAATTGAACACAAATTTGAATTTTTAGCTCTGAGAACCTTTTATTAACGAAAATACAGACATATGAGATCCGAGGTTTTTTTGCTTAATTCTGCTGGACTATAGCCCATGGTTTCAAAATGCACTTTTTTCCGGAATTTGCAAATTACGATTTCTATTACCCTGATAATGACAAGCATCCGAAATTGAACACAAATTTGAAAATTTAGCTCTGAGGACCTTTTATTAACGAAAATACAGAAATATGAGATCCGAGGCTTTTTTGCTTAATTCTGCTGGACTATAGCCCATGGTTTCAAAATGCACTTTTTTCCGGAATTCGCGAATAACTATTTCTATGATATTGACAGTCACAAGCATCCGAAATTGAACACAAATTTGAAAATTTAGCTCTGAGGACCTTTTATTAACGAAAATACAGAAATATGAGATCCGAGGCTTTTTTGCTTAATTCTGCTGGACTATAGCCCATGGTTTCAAAATGCACTTTTTTCCGGAATTCGCGAATAACTATTTCTATGATATTGACAGTCACAAGCATCCGAAATTGAACACAAATTTGAAAATTTAGCTCTGAGGACCTTTTATTAACGAAAATACAGAAATATGAGATCCGAGGCTTTTTTGCTTAATTCTGCTGGACTATAGCCCATGGTTTCAAAACGCACTTTTTTCCGGAATTTGCAAATTACGATTTCTATTACCCTGATTATGATAAGCATCCCTAACTGAGTACAAATTTGAAAATTTAGCTCTGAGGACCTTTTATTAACGAAAATACAGAAATATGAGATCCGAGGCTTTTTTGCTTAATTCTGCTGGACTATAGCCCATGGTTTCAAAATGCACTTTTTTCCGGAATTCGCAAATTACGATTTCTATGATATTGATAGTCACAAGCATCCAAAATTGAACACAAATTTGAAAATTTAGCTCTGAGGACCTTTTATTAACGAAAATACAGAAATATGAGATCCGAGGTTTTTTTGCTTAATTCTGCTGGACTATAGCCCATGGTTTCAAAATGCACCTTTTTCCGGAATTTGCAAATTACGATTTCTATTACCGTGATAGTGACAAGCATCCAAAATTGAACACAATTTTGAAAATTTAGCTCTGAGAACCTTTTACTAACGAAAATACAGAAATATGAGATCCGAGGTTTTTTTGCTTAATTCTGCTGGACTATAGCCCATGGTTTCAAAATGCACTTTTTTCCGGAATTCGCAAATTACGATTTCTATTACCGTGATAGTGACAAGCATCCAAAATTGAACACAATTTTGAAAATTTAGCTCTGAGAACCTTTTACTAACGAAAATACAGAAATATGAGATCCGAGGTTTTTTTGCTTAATTCTGCTGGACTATAGCCCATGGTTTCAAAATGCACTTTTTTCCGGAATTCGCAAATTACGATTTCTATTACCGTGATAGTGACAAGCATCCAAAATTGAACACAATTTTGAAAATTTAGCTCTGAGAACCTTTTACTAACGAAAATACAGAAATATGAGATCCGAGGTTTTTTTGCTTAATTCTGCTGGACTATAGCCCATGGTTTCAAAATGCACTTTTTTCCGGAATTCGCAAATTACGATTTCTATTACCCTGATAGTGACAAGCATCCGAAAATGAACACAAATTTGAAAATTTAGCTCTGAGAACCTTTTATTAACGAAAATACAGAAATATGAAATGCGAGGCTTTTTTGCTTAATTCTGCTGGACTATAGCCCATGGTTTCAAAATGCACTCTTTTCCGGAATTCGCAAATTACGATTTCTATGATATTGATAGTCACAAGCATCCGAAATTGAACACAAATTTGAAAATATAGCTCTGAGAACCTTTTATTAACGAAAATACAGAAATATGAAATGCGAGGCTTTTTTGCTTAATTCTGCTGGACTATAGCCCATGGTTTCAAAATGCACTTTTTTTCGGAATTTGCAAATTACGATTTTTATTACCCTGAAATGACAAGCATCCGAAAATGAACACAAATTTGAAAATTTAGCTCTGAGAACCTTTTATTAACGAAAATACAGAAATATGAGATCCGAGGCTTTTTTGCTTAATTCTGCTGGACTATAGCCCATGGTTTCAAAATGCACTTTTTTCCGGAATTCGCGAATAACTATTTCTATGATATTGACAGTCACAAGCATCCGAAATTGAACACAAATTTGAAAATTTAGCTCTGAGGACCTTTTATTAACGAAAATACAGAAATATGAGATCCGAGGCTTTTTTGCTTAATTCTGCTGGACTATAGCCCATGGTTTCAAAATGCACTTTTTTCCGGAATTTGCAAATTACGATTTCTATTACCCTGATTATGATAAGCATCCCTAACTGAGTACAAATTTGAAAATTTAGCTCTGAGGACCTTTTATTAACGAAAATACAGAAATATGAGATCCGAGGCTTTTTTGCTTAATTCTGCTGGACTATAGCCCATGGTTTCAAAATGCACTTTTTTCCGGAATTCGCAAATTACGATTTCTATGATATTGATAGTCACAAGCATCCAAAATTGAACACAAATTTGAAAATTTAGCTCTGAGGACCTTTTATTAACGAAAATACAGAAATATGAGATCCGAGGCTTTTTTGCTTAATTCTGCTGGACTATAGCCCATGGTTTCAAAATGCACTTTTTTCCGGAATTCGCAAATTACGATTTCTATTACCGTGATAGTGACAAGCATCCAAAATTGAACACAATTTTGAAAATTTAGCTCTGAGAACCTTTTATTAACGAAAATACAGAAATATGAGATCCGAGGTTTTTTTGCTTAATTCTGCTGGACTATAGCCCATGGTTTCAAAATGCACTTTTTTCCGGAATTCGCAAATTACGATTTCTATGATATTGATAGCCACAAGCATCCAAAATTGAACACAATTTTGAAAATTTAGCTCTGAGAACCTTTTACTAACGAAAATACAGAAATATGAGATCCGAGGCTTTTTTGCTTAATTCTGCTGGACTATAGCCCATGGTTTCAAAATGCACTTTTTTCCGGAATTCGCAAATTACGATTTCTATTACCGTGATAGTGACAAGCATCCAAAATTGAACACAATTTTGAAAATTTAGCTCTGAGAACCTTTTACTAACGAAAATACAGAAATATGAGATCCGAGGTTTTTTTGCTTAATTCTGCTGGACTATAGCCCATGGTTTCAAAATGCACTTTTTTCCGGAATTCGCAAATTACGATTTCTATTACCGTGATAGTGACAAGCATCCAAAATTGAACACAATTTTGAAAATTTAGCTCTGAGAACCTTTTACTAACGAAAATACAGAAATATGAGATCCGAGGTTTTTTTGCTTAATTCTGCTGGACTATAGCCCATGGTTTCAAAATGCACTTTTTTCCGGAATTCGCAAATTACGATTTCTATTACCCTGATAGTCACAAGCATCCGAAAATGAACACAAATTTGAAAATTTAGCTCTGAGAACCTTTTACTAACGAAAATACAGAAATATGAGATCCGAGGTTTTTTTGCTTAATTCTGCTGGACTATAGCCCATGGTTTCAAAATGCACTCTTTTCCGGAATTCGCAAATTACGATTTCTATGATATTGATAGTCACAAGCATCCAAAATTGAACACAATTTTGAAAATTTAGCTCTGAGAACCTTTTACTAACGAAAATACAGAAATATGAGATCCGAGGTTTTTTTGCTTAATTCTGCTGGACTATAGCCCATGGTTTCAAAATGCACTTTTTTCCGGAATTCGCAAATTACGATTTCTATGATATTGATAGTCACAAGCATCCAAAATTGAACACAATTTTGAAAATTTAGCTCTGAGAACCTTTTACTAACGAAAATACAGAAATATGAGATCCGAGGTTTTTTTGCTTAATTCTGCTGGACTATAGCCCATGGTTTCAAAATGCACTTTTTTCCGGAATTCGCAAATTACGATTTCTATTACCCTGATAGTCACAAGCATCCGAAAATGAACACAAATTTGAAAATTTAGCTCTGAGAACCTTTTACTAACGAAAATACAGAAATATGAGATCCGAGGTTTTTTTGCTTAATTCTGCTGGACTATAGCCCATGGTTTCAAAATGCACTTTTTTCCGGAATTCGCAAATTACGATTTCTATTACCGTGATATTGACAAGCATCCGAAATTGAACACAAATTTGAAAATATAGCTCTGAGAACCTTTTATTAACGAAAATACAGAAATATGAAATGCGAGGCTTTTTTGCTTAATTCTGCTGGACTATAGCCCATGGTTTCAAAATGCACTTTTTTCCGAAATTTGCAAATTACGATTTTTATTACCCTGATAATGACAAGCATCCGAAAATGAACACAAATTTGAAAATTTAGCTCTGAGAACCTTTTATTAACGAAAATACAGAAATATGAGATCCGAGGTTTTTTTGGTTAATTCTGCTGGACTATAGCCCATGGTTTCAAAATGCACTCTTTTCCGGAATTCGCAAATTACGATTTCTATGATATTGATAGTCACAAGCATCCGAAATTGAACACAAATTTGAAAATATAGCTCTGAGAACCTTTTATTAACGAAAATACAGAAATATGAAATGCGAGGCTTTTTTGCTTAATTCTGCTGGACTATAGCCCATGGTTTCAAAATGCACTTTTTTCCGGAATTCGCAAATTACGATTTCTATGATATTGATAGTCACAAGCATCCAAAATTGAACACAAATTTGAAAATTTAGCTCTGAGGACCTTTTATTAACGAAAATACAGAAATATAAGATCCGAGGCTTTTTTGCTTAATTCTGCTGGACTATAGCCCATGGTTTCAAAATGCACTTTTTTCCGGAATTCGCAAATTACGATTTCTATTACCCTGATAGCGACAAGCATCCGAAATTGAAGACAAATTTGAAAATATAGCTCTGAGAACCTTTTATTAACGAAAATACAGAAATATGAGATCCGAGGCTTTTTTGCTTAATTCTGCTGGACTATAGCCCATGGTTTCAAAATGCACTTTTTTCCGGAATTTGCAAATTACGATTTCTATTACCCTGATTATGATAAGCATCCCTAACTGAGTACAAATTTGAAAATTTAGCTCTGAGAACCTTTTATTAACGAAAATACAGAAATATGAGATCCGAGGCTTTTTTGCTTAATTCTGCTGGACTATAGCCCATGGTTTCAAAATGCACTTTTTTCCGGAATTCGCAAATTACGATTTCTATTACCCTGATAGCGACAAGCATCCGAAATTGAAGACAAATTTGAAAATATAGCTCTGAGAACCTTTTATTAACGAAAATACAGAAATATGAGATCCGAGGCTTTTTTGCTTAATTCTGCTGGACTATAGCCCATGGTTTCAAAATGCACTTTTTTCCGGAATTCGCGAATAACTATTTCTATGATATTGACAGTCACAAGCATCCGAAATTGAACACAAATTTGAAAATTTAGCTCTGAGGACCTTTTATTAACGAAAATACAGAAATATGAGATCCGAGGCTTTTTTGCTTAATTCTGCTGGACTATAGCCCATGGTTTCAAAATGCACTTTTTTCCGGAATTCGCAAATTACGATTTCTATTACCCTGATAGTGACAAGCATCCGAAATTGAACACAAATTTGAAAATATAGCTCTGAGAACCTTTTATTAACGAAAATACAGACATATGAGTTCCGAGGTTTTTTTGCTTAATTCTGCTGGACTATAGCCCATGGTTTCAAAATGCACTTTTTTCCGGAATTCGCAAATTACGATTTCTATGATATTGATAGTCACAAGCATCCAAAATTGAACACAAATTTGAAAATTTAGCTCTGAGGACCTTTTATTAACGAAAATACAGAAATATAAGATCCGAGGCTTTTTTGCTTAATTCTGCTGGACTATAGCCCATGGTTTCAAAATACACTTTTTTCCGGAATTCGCAAATTACGATTTCTATTACCCTGATAGCGACAAGCATCCGAAATTGAAGACAAATTTGAAAATATAGCTCTGAGAACCTTTTATTAACGAAAATACAGAAATATAAGATCCGAGGCTTTTTTGCTTAATTCTGCTGGACTATAGCCCATGGTTTCAAAATGCACTTTTTTCCGGAATTCGCAAATTACGATTTCTATTACCCTGATAGTGACAAGCATCCGAAATTGAACACAAATTTGAAAATATAGCTCTGAGAACCTTTTATTAACGAAAATACAGACATATGAGTTCCGAGGTTTTTTTGCTTAATTCTGCTGGACTATAGCCCATGGTTTCAAAATGCACTTTTTTCCGGAATTCGCAAATTACGATTTCTATGATATTGATAGTCACAAGCATCCAAAATTGAACACAAATTTGAAAATTTAGCTCTGAGGACCTTTTATTAACGAAAATACAGAAATATAAGATCCGAGGCTTTTTTGCTTAATTCTGCTGGACTATAGCCCATGGTTTCAAAATGCACTTTTTTCCGGAATTCGCAAATTACGATTTCTATTACCCTGATAGCGACAAGCATCCGAAATTGAAGACAAATTTGAAAATATAGCTCTGAGAACCTTTTATTAACGAAAATACAGAAATATGAGATCCGAGGCTTTTTTGCTTAATTCTGCTGGACTATAGCCCATGGTTTCAAAATGCACTTTTTTCCGGAATTTGCAAATTACGATTTCTATTACCCTGTTAATGATGAGCATCCTTAACTGAATAAAAATTCGAAAACTTAGCTCTGAGAACCTTTTATTAACGAAAATACAGACATATGAGATCCGAGGTTTTTTTGCTTAATTCTTCTGGACTATAGCCCATGGTTTCAAAATGCACTTTTTTCCGGAATTTGCAAATTACGATTTCTATTACCCTGATATTGACAAGCATCCGAAATTGAACACAAATTTGAAAATATAGCTCTGAGAACCTTTTATTAACGAAAATACAGAAATATGAGATCCGAGGTTTTTTTGCTTAATTCTGCTGGACTATAGCCCATGGTTTCAAAATGCACTTTTTTCCGGAATTCGCAAATTACGATTTCTTTTACCCTGATAATGACAAGCATTCATTCACATTCTTCAGATTATTTCATGTTAATTTTACCACGACTACAGTTGAAGTTGTCCATACAGAGAGTTAAATTTTGAGTCAGCGCACTCTTTTTGGAAGCACATGTCGACCAGGTTTAGCTTGCGCATTTTTGGCAACATTAAGTTCGAAATCATTGGTAACATTGTCCTCACGGTGCTATGATTCTGCCGGACCATATATCGCATCACACCTTTTATTTGCAGGCAGCTTTAAACTTGCCTAAGGTTACTTCAGCTTTTCTAAGGTCTTCTCATCGAAAATTTGACGCTCTGAAAGGATGTTGGGATTCAGATCTTGCACGATCTGTTTTCAATAAGATGTTAGATCGAAAAAGCATTCAACAATAATTTGTAAGCTTTCCCCTGGTGTATCCTACTTGACTTTGAAACACGTCAAAATTTACGCGCGAGCTGTTTGAAATAGAAAACAGAACAAAAAAAACAATTTCTATAAATTTTTCTATAAATATTTTTCAGCTGGTTTCGGTATTAATATATTAACAAGTGAATTCTTGGGAATCACTCGTTTAGATCACCTTAGCCTTGCTTGGATAGAGAACCAAAAATAGGCCCACCGTGTGCAGTTCCAAAAAGGAACGACGCAATTCTAATAATCGATGCAATAAACAAACATTAATGCGTGGTGTCCACGCAAGGCTCATAAACTTTACGGGAAACCATCTAATAACTCCATTCAATGGCTCATTTCAGGCTGAGATGGCCCGAATCGAAAATATTTTTAGCTTCCATCACACGCGTTTGCATGTTGGGCAACGCACGCGATTCAGGAATAAACAAAAAAAAGACACATTCTAATTTAAAAACTTTTCAGTGGGAAAATGCAGATTGAATGAATACAGCGTCTTGGTCACAGATAAGCATCTAAATCATCTAAAAAGTCTTCCAAAATTTATATCTTTTGGTTCATTTTGCCCAAAATTAACATAGGAATTCAGTTCGTCCCGGCCCAGGTCTAAGTCTAAACTATTTCGCCACCAGAACAGCAACCTCATCCCCATCAAGTACTCGTTATTCGCAGTTTTTCGCTTCTCCATGGAAAATTCTCGTGCATTTTAAAGCAGTTTTAACAACAAAGTTGTCGGTATATTTCAGGGGGATGCACTGGCAGCGCCAGTGACTTGCTTCATTCAGCGCCGGTACAAATCCGACAGAAGCTATATTTAGATAAACGCCCAAAATTGATAGCGTTATAAATTTTGACTTTATTGTTCGGATATTTACTTAAGTGTTAATTGATTGGGATGGTTTTGACTGCAGGACAACTTGATCGGACCAACATTGTTATTAACTTGGGCATAAATAGAAAAACATTGATTGCCACTTAAAGTGAATTTTAAAATCGAGTCTTCAGTGAAAGTGTTTTTTTTTACAATCAACTTGTTGGGGGAGGGATCGTTTTATTTAAAGATAAGTAACAAGTTCAACTCGACAAAATGTGTTACTTAGGCGCCGTGTATTTTTAAGTTTTATTCTTTTACTTAAAAGACCATCGATTAACAATTTAAAAGGATTTCTGGCTGCCTTACGTGGAGAACTTAAACGGATACGGTTGCAATCTTCGGTTTGCCGGAGGATACACAATTCGCCAACGAATATCCAAACTAGTAAATGTTGCTATGCATCTTTTGACACGCAGTTTTTGAATGAGTCGATGTGAGAGTTTTTGTGAAAATGGAGTGCCGAGCTGTCGTTAAATTTTTGTTTTTGAAAGGCAATACATCTGCGCAAATCAAAGATTTATTGCACTCTGGTTATGGAGACTCTGCCTTACGTACACTTGGTCCCAAAAATAAGTATACACCAGACTCATGAAATCATTTTCTCAAAACTTAACATTGTATGTTAGCAACATAAAATAATTTTATTGACTTTCGGATGACAAATACTTCAATTGATTGAAAAGGAACAACAATTAAAAGAAAAACTAAAAAAAATAACAAAAAACAATATTTAAATAAACAGATGTAGGAAAACTACATCTCAAAAGTAAGTATACATAGCACAAATTATTTATAAATCCAATGTATTGCGGCATAAAACTTTTCAATTAATACTTCGTAGCATATCCTTTAACCTTAATGATATCTTAAAGTCTTGATGACATGGAGTTTACCAAATTTTGAGTAACGTTTCTATCGATTTTGGACCATTCTTCATTAAGAACTCTTTTAAGATCTTCCTTGGTTTTGATTTCTTGTTTCCTAATCTGGCGATCCAAATGATCCCAAAGGTGTTCTATAACGTTCAGGTCCGGTGACTGGGGTGGCGTTTTCAGCTGATTTTGTAAGTTATGTAAAAGCCATTCTTCAACTATAAGCGACGTGTGTTTTGGGTCATTGTCTTGTTGGAAGACAAATGAATGCTCCAAACCCAATTTTTTTGACGCTGTCGTGCAAATTACCTTTTAATATATTAAGGTAATCACACCAATTCATCGTAGACTCAATGAAAACCAAGTTGCCAACACCAGATGCTGCCATGCAACCCCATACCATCACGTTTCCTCTGCCATGTTTCACTGTGCCTATCGTATTCTTTGGATCGAGCTCGGTATTTTTTCTTCTCCAAACTTTTCAAGGACCGTCGGATCCAAAGATATTGAACTTACTTTCATCAGTGAAAATTACTTTGTCCCAGAAAGTTTGTTCGTGGTTTTTGAATGCTTTGGCAAAATTTAGTCGTTTTTGTAGGTTGACTTTGCTGATAAAGGGTTTCTTTCTGATATTTCTACCATGATATCCAGCATCATAAAGTACTCGGCGAATGGTATTAGGGTGACACAACTTGCCTGTTTCATTAAAAACCTCTGCCATTATTTTAGGAGCACTTGTCTTTGGATTTTTTTTTTATCTTCCGAACTATAAGACGATTTTCCTGGTCCGTAAATTTGCGGGGGCGACCTAATCGATGTTTGTTTTCCACATTAGCCTGGCTTTTATATTTTTCTATTATTTTTTGGACTGTCACGGGGCTTTTTTCAATAATTTTCGCTATTTGCCTTATTGACTTCTTCAATTTTGTTTTTTGCTTTCGCATAACATTCAGTATTGACCGTTATCTTCGTGCTTTTATGATTGTACAGTTTCGTGAGAACAACTTGTATGCAGTTGTGTAGACGTTTTTTTTTGCATATTTTGTGGAGTAAAAGACGTGTATACTTACTTTTGGGACTAACTATATGTTGCGAGTCCTAAAAAAAGCGATTAAGTGAGGTTTGGACACACACACAAAGGGTTCCATACCACCATTCAATATTAATTTTTTTTTATTCATATCTCTTATCAAACTTCTTGGCGTTTAATTGGGATGAGATTAAAAACAAAAAGTTTCTTTTATGGCGAAGCATAATTTTTTCAGTCTAGCACGTGAGGTGTTAAGAGATAGATCATTACGAGTATTCCAGTGTTGTGCAGTAAAAATTAAATAAATAAAAATTCCTAAGAGAGATCGGTCCCCAAGTGGTGAAGACAGCATGTCTTCAATTTCGAAAAACCGTAAAACGAACTCTAATTCTAGAGCTAACTATTTCGCGCCGCTCCAATGTTTACCAGATTCGGACAACGAAATAGATTGCGATGAAATTATTCAACAACCGAGCTCTAAAACTAACAAGAAAGTCCCATCAATTTGTGTATTACAAAAAACTAGTGAAAACGTACATAAACTGTTGCAAGATGCAAATATTAATGACTATTCCATTAAAAAAATGTCCATTGGAATTAAAATAAATTGTGAAAGCGCCGATATTCATGAAAACGTCTGTGCATTATTGAAGTCAAAAAATTGGCAATACTTCACCCACGACTTAGTGACACAAAAAACATTTAAAGTCATTATCTATGGTCTAGACGAATATCCAATTGAAGATGTCAAATGTGAACTTATCGTCTTGGTCTCAAATGTGTTGACATTAAAATAATAAAAAAAAAATACGACAAATTCGTGGACATTCTTTATCTAGTTCACCTAGAATGTGGGTCAGTAAGACTTAGCGATTTAAAACTAAATGTGCGATCAGTATTTAAAACACAAATTAAATGGGATTTCGCACGTCGGCGGAAAGCTCGACTAACACAGTGTTTCAACTGCCAGATGTTCGGGCATGGTGAAAAAAATTGCCACATCAAGACTCACTGTGCAATATGCTCGGAGAATCACGAGACAAAGAACTGCAATTCCAACAACTACAAATGTGCGAACTGCAACGGCGCACACAAATCGACTGATCCAGCTTGCATAAGCAGACAAAGCTTTTGCAACGTAAGAGAACGTCTCTCCAACAGAAAGCGAGGACTTACCATGAAGAGCAATATCGCTCCAACATTTAAAGCTAGTCCCGCTGATTTTCCGCCGCTCGCAACACAGCAAAGCAATTCTGCATCGACAGCACAGCCAAACAGAGGAACAACCACAAACTCCCTTAACAGCAACGTTTGGAGCAACAACAACAACCACAGTCCTCAGAATGCAGCTAACCAGCTGTTTACATTGGAAGAGGTTAACTCATTAACAGCTGAGATGCTAACTCTCTTAAGCAATTGCAACACTAAAGCCGAACAATTTAGTGCTATCACGAATTTGGCTATTAAGTATGTATATAATCACTTTAATAAATGAATGGAAGTTTAAAGATAATTTGTTGGAATGCTAGAAGCATTAGAGATAAGACTATCGAATTTTTTGCTTTTCTTAGTAGATATAAAGTAGACATAGCATTAGTAACTGAAACTTGGTTAAATTGTTGTGATAATTTGTCTAATTCTCTGTATAAGTGTTATCGTTCTGATAGGGAAGAGAGAAGGGGAGGAGGTGTTGCCATTGTTATAAAAAGAACACTGGAGCATAAAGTTCTTTCTATAATTAATACTAAATATATTGAAAATCTTGGTATTGAAGTCCCATTTATAAATGGTCAGAGTATCAGCATTTTTACAGCATATTTTCCAGGCCGATCTACGCCACGAAGCGACGTTCGTAATGATATACGAAAATTAATAAGCTTAAATAAACCCTTCCTCGTCGGTGGTGATCTTAATTGTAGACATCGGAGCTGGGGTTGTCTTAGGGCAAACACTTGGGGTAACATTCTTTCCGACTTAAGCTCGAGGTACCCTTTCGAAATCTTATACCCTTCCCACCCTACATATTTTCCAGCGAATTCTCGGTCAAACCCTTCAACCCTGGATATCTTTTTAACAAACACTCCCCAAATAATTTCGCATCCTGAAACATTAAACGAGCTTAGCTCGGACCATTTGCCTGTGATATGTAATATTTTGTGTGCTCCAAGAACCAACAGTAATATGGTATACGATTTTCAAAATGCAAATTGGAGACACTTCAAACGGTCTATGCAAATGAAATTAAGATTAAACAATGTAGTCAATCCGGAAACTATAAGCGAACAACTCATTGATGAAAAAATCCAATTCTTTTCAGCAGCAGTGACTGATAGCATTGACCAGTCCGTGCCCAAAAAGGTCAAGCAGAATTACAGTTACAACAAAATTCCTTCCTACATAACTACCATAATTAAGCAAAGAAACAAATTCAGAAACTTGTGGACAAGGACTAGAAGCCCAGAATATAAATATATGTTAAAACTGCTGACTGTTTCTGTAAAAAATCTTATTTTAGAGTTTAGGGATCGTCAGTGGAATTTTAAATTGCAAAAACTTGACAAAGGTTCTAGGCCCTTCTGGAATATAGTTAAAGTTGTTAGGAAGAAGAAAACGCATATACCGGCACTAAAAGACAGGAATTCTATTATGTCCACAAACGAGGATAAGGCCAACACATTTGCTCGTACATTTGTTGCTAACCATACGTCAACAAGCAATCTAAGGAGCAATACTATAATCGAATCTGCTGTTGCAAACTCAATTGAATCAATTAATTCACTCACGATCGATGATGACAATATATATGTAACAGTAGATGATATTAAAACTATGATTAAGTCTCTTAAGTCATATAAATCTGCAGGTGTGGACGGTATTCGTAATCTTTATTTAAAAAATCTCCCAAGATCCGGCATAGAAACTCTCCATTGGATTTTCAATAGCTGCTTTAAGCTAGGTTACTTTCCGGCTGTTTGGAAGTTAGCAAAGGTCATACCGTTACCAAAACCAGGAAAAAACCCCAGTTTACCTAGCAGTTATAGACCAATTAGTCTACTTAATTCACTCAGCAAATGTCTCGAAAAATTAATAAAAATTAAGTTGGAAGTCCATATAAACGATAAAAACATATTACCTGCTGAACAATTTGGATTTAGATCTCAACATAATACCGTCAACCAAATTCACCGTATCACAAAGCACATTAAAACTAATTTTAATTTGAAGTTGAGCACGGGTGTTATTTTTCTTGATGTCGAAAAGGCATTTGATACAGTATGGCACAATGGATTGCTTCATAAGCTCTACATCCTCAAGTTCCCAAACTACATCATTAAGATGATAAAATCCTTCCTAACAGGAAGAAGTTTTCAAGTTTCTCTAAATGGTTGTCAGTCTAACCCCTTTCCAGTTACTGATGGAGCACCCCAAGGGGCTGTTCTATCGCCAACTCTTTACAATATTTACACATTTGACTTTCCTCATCTGAATAACTGCTATCACGCAATATTTGCCGACGATACATGCATATTTTCTTCAGATGCAATTGCTTTCAATATTGAAACCAATCTGCAATCTGCTTTGAATACGACTATATCGTATTTCAATGACTGGAAAATAAAAATTAATGCTTCCAAAACTCAGGCTGTCTTTTTTACTAAAAAAAGAAAAGCCTGTTTCTTACCAAGCAACAGATTAGCTATCAATGGCACACAGATTGAGTGGAAGTCCAGTGGTAAATATCTTGGGGTGCACCTCGATAAACATCTGACATTTGGACACCATGTGCAGGAAACTTTAAATAAAGTGAACCTTACAATACGGAGTTTGTATCCTTTTATAAACCGAAAGTCGAAAATGAGCAATGAAAATAAACTCACGATATTTAAAGCAATTTTTCATGCCATTATGTTTTACGGCTGTCCAGTTTGGGGAACTTGTGCAAAAAGCCACATCTTAAAATTGCAGCGGATTCAAAACAAGGTTCTTAAAATGATCCTGAACCTTCCGTGGCATTTTTCGACACATGAGCTCCATTGTCTGTCGAAGATAGAGAAAGTTGCTCCGAGGATAAATAAGCTCATTGACACATATAAGGCAAGATGCAGTGCGTCGCATAATGTACTGGTTGCTAACTTAGCTAACTGAGGTCTAGTTGTTCCTATAAGGTAACACTTTTTTTTTTTTTTGCCTACTCAAAATATTAACACTTATTTATCCACCTTTATTATACATTTATTTATTTCCTTATTTATTTTATGTCTACACATATTTACTAACCATTATTTGTTAAAATGTAATTATTTATTTATTTATTTATTTATTTATTTATTTATTTATTTATTTATTTATTTATTTATTTATTTATTTATTTATTTATTTATTTATTTATAACTTAGTTATTTATTATTTATTTATTTACTAATTAATTTATTTATTTATTTATTTACTTATTTATTTATTTATTTAATTATTTATTTATTTATTTATTTATTTATTTATTTATTTATTTATTTATTTATTTATTTATTTATTTATCTATTTATTTATTTATTTACTTATTTATTTATTTACTTATTAATTTATTTATTTATTTATTTATTAATTTTTTATTTTTTTTTTATTTATTTACGTATTTATTATTTATGTATTTATTTTTCTATACGTTTAATACATTTGAATTTTGTAAACTATTATTTAAATGTTATTTGTATATATTATTTGGATTGAAGGACTGATTTATGCTCCATAATTTATTTATTTTTCTCTAATATTTTTTCTTTTTTGCCCTTCATATAATTTAAACCACTTCCCTTCTCTCTTTCAAGCTTTTGCTTTAAATTTTTACGAAGGTTTTTTCTGTAGCTTTTCCTTCGCTCTAAATCTTTGATAAATTTTGTGATATATTTGGTAAAATATTGAAAAAATTGTTAGTAGTAAGGTCATATATAGTATACCAAATCTCTAATGTGCAATATATTTAAGTCTCAATAATGTAAATATTTTCGCTACAATAAACATAAACATAAACATAAACATAAACATAATTTTTTGCCGCAGATATGTACATATACAACAGTGGGCCCTGTTGTCGGTGTCCTGTTCGAATGTTCAAAGTTTCGATAAGCTATTCTTCAGACAACGTAAGTCTGTAATTTCTGCTGATTTAAAAATATTTTTGCTTAATTCTATTTTTAATTCTGAATCTCTTGTTCATTTTTAAATCGGTTTTTAAAAACAAAGAAAAGTCCAATTAACATAAGAGAAATAATCACAACAAAACTTTATTCGGCCAAAGACAGTTCTGATAGTTAACACCTTTGAATCATGGAAAAAATTTTGTATGTTGTTAAGGTACATATAAATACATGTATCGTATTTAACTTTTTTTTAAATTTGGCTACAGCTTCAAAGCTTTTGTTCACATTCATTTTTACATAAAAAATATTATTGCACTACAAATAAAAAATAATTTGTCAAGTAGGTTTAATAAATTTGGCTGTGAATGCTCTGCAAACTAAAATCACCCTATTTTAGCCGACTCTACTCAAGCTAAAAGACTTATATAGAAATTACAAAAAAACACATTTTATTTCAAAACAAAAAATCAGCTCCAATTGCTTACAAGGTTAATTATTGACTTTTCAGAAAGTCAATCGGTCATTCGTTCATTTAAAAAAAAATGATTAGTGAGTCTTAAACATTCAGGGACTAACTCCTGATACCTAACAGATGCGAATTAATTTTAAATATAGATTTCAGTCGTATTTTTTATGGACCTTTTTCAGCTGTATAACTTTTCCTTTGCAACTTTTCTTTGCAATTAAATGTCTTTTACCGTAGAAGGCAGATTTAAAAAACACAATCGCTCTACCAAGTTTTTAATGACTTTAAAAAATCGATTTTTTTTTTATATTTTCAAAGTTTAACTATTCAAGAATATATCTACGAGAGGACTTTTCAAAATTCAAATTATTTTTGGAGATATCGGTATTTTGCTGACCCGGCATCCAAACTGAACAAAAGACATTTAAGGTATTCTCCGTCTACCAGAATCCATATTCCTCAGTAAAACCTTTTGTCCATTGTATATATTGTAATACAAGAACCCAAGGTGACTTGTATCTTTCATGTTTAGTGTTCACTTACGTCCAGCTGCTAACAGCTGAATTCTAACCTTGAAACCACGTGGACATATGTGCTTGTGAGTGAAATAAAAATATTGTGAAATATTTTTTTTAAATAAAATGGATAAAAAATCTGCAGCGCAAAGGATAAGCATCGAGGTCGACAAACAAAAAGGCGATTTCACGGCACAGGAAAATCCCAGTTTTACGAATGCATCAAAGGGAGCCAGAACTGCTCCACATGAAGAGAGAAACGCGGAAAACAGATTTTTTCGAAGTCGAGGAAGGTCCGATGTATGAAGCAGGAATGACAGAATGGAAATCCAAGGGAAACCTGTTACTAAGCTTCCACTGTCCGTCAGTCCGTCCGTCCGTCCATCTGTAATGTGGTGATGTTAATGCAAATTAAATGGTGTATGGTCTTCTACCCAACCAAACGACGTGTCACGGCACTTTTCTCAATCCAAAAAAAAGAATGAAAGTTAATAAATATGTTTATCAAAATAGTATTTCATGTGAATTTGATGTGTGTTTGAGTTATGATTGTCGAATGATGTGGTGTGCATTGATTACGCATTTCAGGCACACGAGGATATTCAATGTTTAGATATATTTTTTCAAAATTTTAAAATATTCTCCAATTACACCTATAACTTTAACATGCTTCAGAATCAGATGACACACTTGTCTTCAATTATTTATCTTGAAGGACATATCTTAAGCTGCGATAGCAAAACACAAACACGGATGTGACACGCGCTACGGTAGGAAATTTGAGTCTACCCGAACACCACCAAATTTTGACATTCATTAAGGAATTCCGAACAAATTTTCACTCGGTAAAGTTTCAAGATCATAGATCAACCCATTTCCATAGTATGTCTGCATCAAATAATATTTTAATTTTATGATCATTTTAAATTCTTATTTTTTTAAAGCCTCGGAGCCTTTCCCATATAGGAGTTCGTATTCTCATTGGAAGTGAAAGTAAACCGATGTTGAGCAGAAAAAAACCGAGTAAGCCGATTTGTCTCGCTTAATCCGGCACATTTATGATTGATACTATGAGAAATATTAAATAAAAGAAATTAAGTGTTGCATACTTTTACGAAACGCGGAACCCTTCGTGTGCGTGTCAACTCTCACTTGGCTACTTTTTTTATTATTTGCTGTCATAGCTGTCATAGTAAATAGTACAAAATCTGTGTAAATTGCAAGTGGTACACAGTATTACGGTTCAGGCGATAAAGCCCTTTGAGAGGCAGACGGACGAACGGACAGAGGAGCCTTACGAATCAGTTTCCGTTTGCACACTTTGGGTACGGTGTCTTAAAAATGTTTGCTGTTTTGGCCACCTGGTGGTGGACATGGCTACAATAGCCTAGTTCATTTACATATGCTAGAACTTTTCCCATCTGTGGCAACTGTCAATTTGGTGGTGACATTTTTTAAGATGCAGAATAAAAGTCGACAATCCATGGAAAGCTTTAATTACATTTGCAATAACTTGGCTTGTACTGCAACGTCGAACAGGCGGCTCACAACGCAGTTAACTTTTACGAGTTCTTACCTGTAGCACAGTTTAATGAGATAGTTAAAGACGATTGTGGACAATTTTCGGTCGATATTTATCACGAGCCAAGAAGCTCATTGAAGTACGTGTGATGGGAAACATAACCACAAAACTTGTACTACTTTCTAGGCCGAGCGTTAAACGTTCACTGACCATAATTAACGAGTTTTTAATGTTGAAGACATGTAATTCTAACAGGATGTTGCGAAGGAATGCATTGATCGCGCGATAATGGACATTTTGAAGGTTGTGTTTCCAAGTCGTCTAAGGCGCCACTTTGTCGATTTGTACCTTTTTTTTATGTCGCAGTGTCATGAAATTGCAAGCACAATTCGGCCAAAGTTGGAAAAATGGTAATCGTCATCAATATGTCTCCGTAGACGTGTCAATAATTTAGGTATTGTGAAGTTACCAAAGTTCTATGAAAAGGAAAAAAAAAATGCTGGAAAAAAAGCCCGCAGCAGTTTTTTCTTACATATCTGATTTTTCGTTCTCACTTTCCCCGGCGCATAAGCGAAACTTTAAAAATGATCCCAATAGCTCGCAAGTATTCTTATTAAGACTAAAAAAAACTAAAAGACTTTCGGTACTTTTGAATACACTCTTAATTGAATTCCTTCTACCCTTAAAAGGCTTTTCTTTTGTAGCCTCGGCTTCTCTCGCCAACGTTTACTTATACACTATTGAATGCATGGAACGTTTGGGGATGGATATAACAAGTTCACCTTTCTCGCTGTCTGCCAATGTAACATCTACCGGACTCTCGCCCCTGGAAGGAAACAACCTCTCGGTGAGATTTAAATCATAGCCTCAACTGAAATTATGCCTTACCTGTTGTAGAACACGACACTCATACTATCATCGGGACGTTCAAACGCCAATGCATTAATGTTGTCATTCGAAATATTTATTCCCACCCTTACTGACCCAGCGGGAACAAATTTCGACAAATGTCCAATAAAATAGAAGATTGGTTGTTTGAAGACTTCCGCAGTGTCTGCAAAAAAAAAAACAACGACAAACCTTTCATTCAAGTCAATTTTTCTAGCTTAGCAACCTTAAATAAGTCGCAGCTTAACTTACTTCTCTCGTTTACTATGATAGGTGCGTCCACATAATTTTCGACGTAATTCGGTCCACCTTGTTCATTCAGCAATAGGTTCCAGTCGATGAAGCCTTGGACGGAATGAAAAAGATCCTTGAAGAAAAAGTCAGCGTATTGCTCGCCCTGTGCCCATGAGCCCAAAGGAACTGTTGGTTTGCCGTCTCCACCAATGATACAAGATTCCGTATTAAGCATCTTTTTATCAGGAAACAGGGCATGGGTCAAATCAAGACCGTTTGGGTCGAAGACTTCTGTTAGATATATATGTACCGAAATTCCGTCTAAGTAATCCATCGCATCTGGATTGGTGTTATTCATCTGGAATTGATTTAGCAGAATATGGTGTTTCAATGGAGACCGTTCTGGTTTCAGATGTACAAAGATGCCTTCGGTCCAAGACAGTGTCCGCTTCAGGAAAGCGGAATCAAACCGCGATATTGCATTTACGTGCAACTAATTTTGTAATTAAAGTCGATGAAAATACAGTCAAGCGAATGAATTTTTTGCGAATGCTGACTTAACGGTAAAAGATATTTAATTCCTTTCTGCAGAAAAGTTGAAGAACTCGAAAAAATCTATAAAAAAATCCGCAAAGACAGATCTCTAGATGCTTAGGTTATTACAAAAAATAACCTTAAATATGAAATAAAAAAAAACTTGAATTAATTTCAAAATATAAATGAATTGTCGTATTGTCTTCTGTTGCGGGGTGTGCACGTATTACAAGCTATCTCGACTTGTATTAATAATAATTATTCTCCTACATATGTCTTGCAATTTATGCAAAGGTAAAATTGAACGATCATTCAAAAATTTGTTGCTACGTCTGCAAAAAAATATTTTCATTCTGCGTGTAAAACTGTATAAAGAAGATTTGGATGTCTTTTAAAAGAAGAAAAATTGGAGCTTTGTGATTGCGGTGCTGCAAATCCTCATAACTTATTTTTGTGCGTCTAAACCACAGCTCAAAAATGCAACAAATTAATAAACACTTAATTCCAATACATCATCTGAAATTATTCTTGAAATGACTTATAGTATTCTGAGCTACTTGTAATCAAAGAATATGAATGTAAACAAAGAGTTTGAAGAAAAGAAAATATAATTAAAAATTGGTTTGGGTGCGAGTAGGTCTGCCCATACCATGAACTTCCCATCTCAAGATAAAAAAAATATAGGTGCCGCCACCATCAAATTCCATTTGGGTTATGAAAATATCCTTAATTTCCTACAAAAATGCATTGCAATAGAAAAAATTAAATACATACATATTTTATTCTGCTTTGAATCATTTAAAAAAAACTTACGTATATAATATTTATTTTTCACACTTTTCTCTCGAAACTACATAAATCGCCTTCATCTGCTTTTGAAAGTTTCCATGCTTCTGCATCATATATCATTGACGGGGATGGTAAGCCGATAGTTAGGTTCGAGAGAGGGTTTTACATAATTGCTTTCTTAGCCACGGGTATTCTCAATTTGAACTCAACGCTGGTGTTATTATCTGTATTTGCAGCGAAGCCTAAGCAAAGTCCCTAACTACCACAAAGTTATAGCTGTCTAAGTGTCTATGTTAACGTTCTGAACCAGACGTCGCATTTGGGTGTCCTTTCTTGATGATAGCATATATTTCTTTTTGCCCTATTATACAAAAGGACGAGCTTGGAAGGGATGACCTAGACCTGGCCTCATAAATCTCGTCTCTGTGGACGAAATAGAAACCATCTGCCGATATATTTATATTTAGTCTATGGTGGACTCTACAATTGGCACAGTTAAGATGGTCTCCTTTCTTTAAGAGCGGGCAAACAATACTGAGATTCCATTTTCATCTTTGATGTTTATTGTTTCACTGCCGTCGCATTGAGAAGTTCGACAGCTAAAGTTGCTTTATTAAATTTTAGCTTGTATGTTATTGTTATCTATTTCGTCTAGGTCGGGTAGCCGCTGTTTTCCTGCGTCGTCTAATACAGTCCTCAACATTGACTGCAATTCGACTATGATTTTTCCACTTTGAACTTTGTAGGCTTTGGTTTGGGGTCTGTAACCCTGAGATAATTGTTTTTTCGAACCTGTTTCTTTATATGTCAACATCGTCGATCGCGCTTTTCTCATGCTTGAGAATGTTGTGCACGAAATTAAAACTGCCAATTAGAACACTTGAAAATTTGTCACGCATGGAATTACAGCATATTTCTCGCATTTAGCTGTTTTACAATCCGTTTGTTCCAACTTATGGCCGATTGCTTTTATTGTTCTGCTCAAAAGAAAACAAGAGAGGGTAGTTTCTGAATTTCATTTAATGCTTATTTTCTTAGTGTACACTTTGTGTAGGAGTTTTGTTTGCCAAAAGAATGGAAATTGTGCAATCAGATTGTTACTGAAATTGTTTTGTGTGTGACCAAAATAACCAACTTATAACGAATCAAGTTAGAAAAAATATAGGACCAACGACATAGATTCTTAGCAAGTCTCCTGTAGGCACATAGTGGCATACAGGCATTGCTTTAAGAGCAAAGAACTCTACGTTAAGATAAGATGTGTCAAATTTGGAGTTATATTACGACAACTTTTAACTTGGAATTTGAATTTGTTGTTGCAGTTGTTTTTCAACTTCACCAATAAAGTGTTTAAACTTGTTAGGGACAGACATCCAGAAGTAAGTTAAAATTGATCTGAGCTAACACTGAAACGTCACTTACAAATTATTACTTTTCTAGTAAAAAAAAAAGTTAAGAAAGTTGTTTTGAAATGAGAAAAAGTTAAATTTGTGACCAGAATTTTGATTTTGATTGCGGAATTTAAATCGTTGTTTCGATATAAACATTGTGAAATATCGCTTATGTCAACTCCTTGTTCAATGCATTTTTGAAAATATTTCTATGACCTTGTACGATGCACTTGCTGTGCTCGGACTATTAAAGCGTGATTATCTTTATGTCGATTAAGTTCAAAAGTGCATAGTTTCAGTCCCGAGATTTCGACCGCCTCTTCCTTCCGAGCTGGGAACTGCTCAGCATAGGATCTTTTTTGACAGATTTTTTATCCATGTGTCATTTTCTGGAAAGACCTCAAGGATTGGGTTCATGATAAGAAACCACAACAGGCGAAAACAAACTAAACCGGTTGTTATGATCTTCCTTGCAATATACGAGTCATACAGTTTTATCCATGTATTTTAACTTTGTCATTTAGCTTTCTCTCGATGCTTTTTCTTTGAATTCAATTGCCTCATGTAAGTTGCACCATAAGCTTCTTTTTCTAATATATCATTACGATACAAAAGCGTCAAGCTACAGCCGAGCAGGTTTTGAACAAAAAAACTGGTGGCTCCATAATTTTCTAAGGATGTTTTCATGTGTCAGTGTTGCAGACGTCACTCTGAGTCTTAAAAAATGGGAAAGACCTACAGGATTCACATTTCTGTAACAATTTTTAAAGAACTTCCGTGGAAATTTGGATCAGGAAATAGAGAAAGGGGCAGATCAATGTATGAAATGGCCTCAACTAAAAACTGTTTCAGTCTTTTTGGTAGTCTCTATAGTTAGTAACTTACTAAGTTTAGTCAATTGGCTAAATTAACATAAAATTGATGAAACTTTTGGTATTAAAATTGAACAAAAAAAAAATTTTTATATGAATTTGTCCGGAAACTTATGAACGGCAGTGTATAAATTTATGCATATTTTTTTATCTGATAAGGTAGCTGTACACTATAAATTTAATTAATTTTGAACTTTTTTTATTGGAAAACTAAATTGATTTTAATCGCAGAAGTGAAATTGTCCCATTTTTTGACAGTTTTTTCGTCATAAAATTCAAACCACCCTGTGGAACTTAACCAAAAGCTTTTCAGGTGATCTTTATGCACACACGCTTCAAATGAAACCAATTTGGCTTCGATAGCTTGATTTGTTCTCGAGTTAGGCTGTACGAAAGAATCCGCACAAACGTACGTACGTACGTACGTACACACACACAGACATCTTTCTAAAAATGATGGAATCCGACTACTGGGACCGCCAAACGTGGAGAAATGTAAAAATTTTGAATTTCGAAAATCGGACCGATTACAAGAACTTCCTGATGGGAAGTTAATAAATTGGAATAGCAGTTGGTTGTTTCATTGATGCGTCCTTCAATGCAACAGAAAAGGATATAGACTTCTGCTTCATGCAAAGAATGTAAATGTTAAATAAAATTTATTTTGGTCCTGTACACTCAATGTTACAGTACGGCATAACCAGTTGGGGAGGCTTTTATCTTAACAATGTTAAGCCGGTTTTGATTGCACAAAAACATCTTATTCGTATTCTCTCTAATTGTTGTCGTTGCACACACAGTTGGCCCTATTTTAGAACACTTATCTTACCTGCAGATAAGACACTTGTATATTTTTGAAATTTAAAGCACCTTGGGTCTTTAATAAACTTCCATCTTCCATATCTTCATATCTTAAATATCTTAAAGAAATACAAATTAAAGAGGCGGCATATCGTAAATTTCATAGTAAATATAACTACTATATTTCATCGTAACATAATATCACTCTATGTCTTCCTTTTCCTTATGCCCATCTCTTCGATTATATCTTATTGTTTTTTAACTGCAACGTGTTTGTAATTCGCAAACGATATATTATATATAAACTCAGTTTAGATGTTAAAAGCAACTAGATGATCCGATGTCACCTATTCTAACGATATTAAAACTCTCCATTCGCTGAAATGGCTAATCTACCAAAAATAAACAATTGAAGGCCAAATTAACATCAAACCAAAAATTCGTCACTTCATTGATGTCATCAATATCGGACCTATAATATATCATTTTTCTAGAAGGGCAACAGACAAGCGTATTCTCTATGAGCCTTCTAATTCTGGGGATGGACATGCAAACCTCAGATACTGCGTAAGTGTGCCTGAAAAGGATAAAGTAAATAACGAGAGGCTTAATAAATTAAAATATTGGTGGCTAGATTGGGTTGTGGCTAACGGTTAGTGACAGGCTGAACTCTGACATGTAATATCTCAGCCTCTGAATAATGAACTGGATTAGATAATTATAATTTATTATCATGCTCATATATTAACGACCTAAGAATTACATGACAGGATTCAGTCTTAGTGTAAGTTAGTAAGTAAGGTTTATTTAGGTTAAGTTAGTGTAGTAGTATTTAGGCTTATTATTCTAAGAACATTATAGATACCATTGTGTAAGTTTTTTTTTCACCACGTTTTCCTTCCAAACAAAAATAATTAATAAATCATGAACAATTCAAATAAAATGTAATATCGTTTGTTTATCCTATGAGAGCCGATCTGGCCATTTACTTAAACCACTCTCATAGATATTAAGTAGTTTTAAGTTGATTTACACTACATAAAAAGATGTTATTTAAAGGTGGAGAAAAAAACAAATTCAATATCGGATTTAGAAAGTTTTCCAGTATTAAATTGAACGTGCGCGAAACAACGCCTGAAATTGAGATTTATTTATAATTATCGCAAAGGCCAGACGCACGGGAAATTGTGGCCGCTTTCAATCGAATGGTAAATCCGTTGGAATCGTCACTATACGCGGGATGAAGACATCCTCTCCTTTGTTTTTTCCCTTGACGATTTTATCCTCTATGACGTTATTCATTAGCCTCTTCACAGATAGTCACGATCCATTGCACAGTCGAGGTTGGTTAGTGTCACGCAGCATGATCACTAATAATCCGACTTTTAATTTTAAATTGTGAGGTGGTAGTAACTGTGTCAACTCGGAAGAATCTTTACTTTTGGCCACCAATACTTCTCTTTAACTAGGTCAATTATGGTTATTGAAGTTTTGTTCTATATCCGGAATAAGCCGCTATTCGGTGAAGTGACAGAAATCCGTATCGAGGTATCAACTGCCGAGTTGTATACCATTTCCAATATCTAATAACTGCTTCGAAAGCACAATCGCAGTTTGATCTTGTTGCATGTAAATTGTTAATTGAAGCGTGTTTACATGCCGTCAAAAATTAGATGATTTAAGGCATGCGTTTAGTTCGTCAACAACAGTTGATCGTTTTTTTTTTTTCGTTTCGTATTTTTCCCAAAACTAAATTTACTATATGTTAAAATTTAATATCCATCAATTATGTTAAAAATTGTTTTTCAGTAGAAAGATTATAAACTTTATCATATCTCTGTGCAAAAAAAAAACTATGTAATTGAGCGGCAACAACATGTCATTTGAAACGAAATAAAGCAACAAAATTTCAACAGTTGATCGTGGTATTACTGGATGAGTCTGATGAAAATCACCTGATAACCGATTAATGACTCCACCAAAAATGTTTTGGTTGTCACGAAGATCTTTTAACGTTCTGTATAGTACCTCCAGTGGCTTCTTGTGGGCCTTCATGCATTCATCCCAAACGATCAATTTGCATATTTGTATGATAGAATCTTTTCCATTGCACTGTTTTTGGCGATGTTGCAAACTGGTGCTTCGTTGATTTGCCTGTTTAGTGTTAACTGTTTTCAGCTTCGATCAAAGTATCATTCGCCAAACTTTGTTGTGCATTTATTTGTGAATCATTTGAACGAACTGTTTCGGTCAATACTTCAGTATCATATTGTTGTACTTTTTGTAACTCTTTTGCTCAAACACAACGATACTTTATTTGCCATCAATAAAAACAGACATATCTTCTATCATGATCAGTGTCTCATTGTAAATTTCTGCAGAAATGTGTAGTGTAGGATTCAATGATTTTAAAAACTGATATTTTAACATTTCACAACCAACCAACAATCAGAAATATTTTTTTTATTTTTTCATTCCAATAAAATATATATTGTAGGTAGATCAGTTTCTATGGGAAAATGAAATTGTTGATTTTACTATCTTCCTCGCAATTTTCAATATTTTCTTACCGTTTAAACCTTCCCTTGACTACGACAAATATTTCAAAACCAAAATCGGCCCAGCCGCTCTTGAGTTTTAGTTAATATATATATAGAGTGAAAAAAATTAATTTTTTACATTGATTTTTTTAGTTTATTAATATTTATAATGTCATCGCACTCTCGACTTGATTATAAAGTAACCATTGAAATTTCGTTCATCACCAATTTTGAACTCAATTTGTTTCAAAATGTTGCTTTAAATTATAGAACGATGTCTCCTTATATATCTGTTCTCTTCGTTATAATTCATTATCATAAAAGTATTGCTCGGAAAATTATTATGCTTTGGTGTCAGCGGGCTGCGATTAGTACTTTTTGAATTCTGCAACTTTTCTACGTACAAGAAATCAACGCGGATAAAGTATCAGACGACCGGTGGTGATATTTACATTTTAGTTTATATGTTTGTATATATTCACTTGTATATATTTTTATTTAATTCATTTATATGTTTATATACTTAGGTTAAGATATATTGAGGTATGTTAAGCGTTAGTGTTTTTTAAAAATCATTTTCTCAGTTAAATAATTGTTTTTTTTTTTAAGGTTTTTCATGGCATTTCCCTTTCTATATTCAATATTTATTTTCAAACCAGTCACCAATTTTCAGTAGAAAAAAATAACATCTTGTATATCAAATCTCTTTATGTAAAATTTGCCACTTGTTTATTTTGTATGCCAAATAAAAGTAATACTTGGTTAAGTTAAGATAAATGTTAAAATAGTTAATTAATTAAGCTACTACTAATTCTAATAAGTAATAAGTAATTAAAACTGATGTAACATTTTATATTGTTCATAATAGTGTTTTAAAAAATAAATTATTGTGCTCATACATAGTGCTGAATTTATTCAAGTAAATTTATAAAAATTTTAAACCAAAAGTGATAAATTAATGTTCATTTTAATGGTTCTATTTTTGACAGCTCACGGTAGATTTGTGAATTGTGATAAAGTCAAGCAAAGTCAGTTAGCATTGCAATTTTTTCATGAAAAGACGAACAACTTTCGTTCAAGACCTGAAGGCGAACCACCTGTCAAATTTTCTGTGTGTAGGCCTTAGAAAAACTGGAGGAACGCTTTTCTTTATCAAAAAAATTGTGTTTAGCGATGAAGCTTATTTCTGGTTGAATGGGCATGGTAATGAATAATACTGTCGTATTTCAACCGATAAGGAACCTCAGCGCAACCTCGGCGCAATCATTGGCCCGTATTTTTTCAAGGATGACCGTGAGAAAAACGTTATCGTCAATTTCGAACTTTTTTTTTTGCCCAAAATCGATCGATTACGCTCTGTGTGGCATAATGGGGATAAGTAAAAAAACTAATCTATGCCGATAATCGAGCGTCAATTGAAGCCTATGAAGACAACACTGAACGTGTAAATACCTAGTTACCAGACAATATGCTCGATAAACTGGTTCAAGATTGGACTCTCCATATAGGCGGAGTCGTAATAAGCGGTAACATTATATAATCTTAAAATATAAATGGCAATGACTGATTTACCAACTCATTTTAAAATAACATATTTGTAATTTTCCATGTTTTTTTTTTGAAAATAAAAGATCTTCCCTCCCAAACTCGCTTTTTCATCGCTCGGTATTTGTCAGCATTATAAGGGAAGTCATAAATACTTGATCGCGTGCTTATTATGAAAAAATAATTAAAAAGAAGACAAGTGGCCTAAGTATGGAGCCTTGTGGAATACCATGCGAACAGTGAGAAAAGACGGGCATGCGTTTAAAGAATTCCTTCGAACACTTTTACAAATCAAATGATTTAGAAAAAAAAAATGAGAACTAAACTACACTGCTGTTTTTAAACCATTCTTAAATACTTTATAATTGTTTCAAAACAATACTCGATGTAGAATTTTGTACCTAAGCGAGTATTTCTGAGGTTTATTTTTTGAGTTTCTAATGGACTTTCCTAATCTGCCAAACAATTGCATGCCTTTCTTTTGGGAGAATACATATTTCCGCGTAATAAAAAAATGCACACAATTTTGGCTGAATTCATGATTCATTCTAGCGTCGGCTTGGATGAAAAAAAAAGGCCAAAAATCAGTCTAGAAACCTCACCGAACTGTCACACGTTCGGCATGCTTTACTATGACGTTTTGTCAATATTTCGAGCTTGTTAACATGATCGTGCTGAGATAGAAATGCGCCTCATCTGAAAAGATTGGCTTTTGAGCAAAATAAGCCTAAATTTCAAGCTGCTTTTATTCTGACTTTGGACAGAGAAGTGGATATCATTTTTATCCATACGAAAATTTTTTCCAGAAATTGGCTTAACTGCAGTTGTTGTATTATTTCGACTTTTTCGAAACCTTCCACGTCACTCATTTTCTATTTTCAAACGAACTCGGAAAATAATCCTTCCAAGCCAAGGAGACTATTGAAGACATGTAAAAATTGTCATCCGCCTCGAAACGTGTGTTTTTTAAACTGTCTCTATGGCTCGAGCCCCGAATCTTAAATATTAGGAAATATTTAATACTCACGGTAAGAAACCAGGATGGAAACGTGTATCTCATGTCTTCATTGCTATAAAGTTGCAAATAACTGAACTTAGAGGATCTGATGGTGGGTCCCAAATTTTTAGTCACCCATACGGCCTATCATAATTAAGTTCTTCATTAACAAAAAGTTTACTCTGCCGAACTTAAGTTACCTGCTCTGAAGGTTCCCAGCCGAGAGTCACAAACTTCATCGAAAATGATCTGTCAAGACCATTCAAGGGTTCATTTCCAGTAGAGAGGGCCCAAATTGGAAGGCCATTTTTCTCCCAAATTTCAACCATCCTACAAGTGTCAAAGAAAAAAATGAGGCTACACAAGATGCATGGTTTTAAAGAAAAAAATTGCAGTTACCTTAAGTGATAATCTGCCCAAGTTTTATAGTACTCTTTCTTGAGAGTGCTAAATCCTGTCCAATCACCATTTGTTTTCATCCATTTTGGAGGGCTCCAAGCACATAACATCACCTTGATGTCATCTTTCTCTGCCACAGCTCGCAGTGCGTTTATTTGTTTGAGTTTTTGCACATCACGAGGATCCAAGTCGGTGAAGTTTGACAGTGTTTTGTCATTTTCGGGATATTCATTGTACGCCCACGGACCGAAATCAAAGTCGGAACTTCCAATTGGCAAACGCATAAATTCGTAGGACAGACCCTCTTGAGAGTAATAAGATCTGTCGACAAAGTAAAAAAAAGTCTTTAAACCTTGTTTGCGTGTAACAGCAAGTCGTAAATTCTCTACAATTAAAAATAAGCTTCGCTTATGGATTAAAATTTATAAAGCTGACGTTAACTCAAGACTTGCGTTAAAAAAAAAAATTACTACTTACACCACAAGATCTAGCTTACAGTTCTACTTACTTATAAACCTCGTTTTGTAGCTTCTCAGGCAGCAAGCTAAGAAGATAGGAAACCGCACCAGTTATTGATCCTCCGAAGCCCATTATTTCCTGGAATTTCATACTTCGATCCACATCGATCCTTGCTCTTTCTTTCAAGAAATTTGGCAGCACTTGCCCGCGGTCTTTAATTGTTATGGCTCCATTGGAATACTTGCCGCGTTTTCTCGCAAAACGCAGACCGTTCTACGAGAAAAATGATAACTCAAAATTAAGCCAAAAACGCATACTATTGTTACAGACCTTGCTAGATGAAGTTATAATGAAGTCGCCATCGCTTTGTGGATCTTCTTGATCCAAGAAGTCACAGTAGGTTTCATTGCAGACACAAACGTATCCATATTTGGTAGAACGAAGTGCGCATGGTGTGGTTGCCGCACCTTAAATAAAAATGACGACGCAGGTTGGGATAAAAGTAATGCCATAACGTTTCGGACGTTTTAATATTGATATTATAACATAACTTTTGCCCCACCCTTAAGTGCAACAAATTGAACGCTCCTTTATTTTTGCTATGTCAGTTGACAGCCGACAATTTAGGCTTTCGTCAAAAAATAGAAATCAAGCCGAAGGTGGATGACCAAATTTGTAAAAGCCTACGCCGATGGTGTTCAGTAAATTCGGTGCCGTTGAGCGGAATCTCTAGGACTTTGATTTGGCAAGGAAGAGCCCTTCAGGCTTTTTGACGATGAAATAAGGAAACATTAAATATGCATTATTGTGGCATCATTCGCTTCTGATGAAAATGGGATACGCAAACAAGCTCGAAATTTGGGTTCATCCTGATCTCAAGGGGCTCATTACCAGTCGCGTTTAGCCATATAAAATAAGCTTCTTTAATGTGATAAAACCAGTTTACTTTTTGAAACAATTTGAACTATTTTGAGATAATCTGCTTTGTAAACGTTCTTAGCTCCAACGTCATAAAGCGCCTCAATTGAGCTCGAAACCAAACGTGCGAAAGAAATGAGATTTTTAAGAGACTTGTTATTCAACTCCTACCAAGGAACCAATCAAACAATTCAGATGCAATATGTTGGCGTTTAGACCATATATCAGAAAAAAGATACCTTCTTTAAAAATAAAATCCATCTGTTCGTGTGTTAGCCATTGAACTTCTCCTAAATTGTTGGGCCAATTTTTGATCAAATTTTTTGGTATTTGTTTGATCGAGTTCCTAAATGATTTAGATTCATTAACAAAAGATTTTTAAATAAATAATTGACCGATAAACTTTCTGAATACTCAATAACTAACCTTCTGTGAATAATTCAAAACTATGCTAATACTTTGTTTGAATTAAATTGGGTATTTTGTGACTCAATGAGTCGTTGTTTGAAGATTTTGACCCTGTACTGCCCGAAACCGCATTTAGACAGGCTCCACAAAAATGTATAATTTTTTAACTTCAAATTGTTATTTGTTATTAAAAACAAGCTGTACAATGAGTTGAAGCGAAATCGCACTACAGCTAACTGGGCATTGTACAGGGCAGCTCTGTAATGTTGCTACACTAACGGTTCGTGCATCTAAACGCCACTACTATTCCTCTAAGCTCAGCACATCCTTACCCACAAAAGTACTGTGGAGAAATCTGCTAGCAGTTTGTGTTGGGGGCAAAAGTCCTGTCAATTGTACGATAGACTTGGATGTTTGTTTTAAATAATAGCTTTCTTTCCAATGAAGAACCGATAAATGGTGGCTTTGATTATGATACCGCTACGAGCATTGGTACTGAGCATGGCACTGATTTCGAGGTATTGACTGAAAGTGAAGCTCTGGATGTTATCAGAGATTTAAAATAAAATGCTGTTGGTGAAGATAGCTTGTCGCTTCGTTTTTCAAAACTACTTTTGCCGCACATTATAAGCCACGTAACGCATATCTTAAATAGCTACGTCCACCTATCCCCAGACTTGGAAATGTGCTAAAACTATACCTCTTCGAAAAAAACCTATATCCTCAGATGCAACTGACTACAGACTTATCAGCATCTTGCCATGTCTATCTAAGATCTTTGAGAAAATGCTGGCGTCACAAATCCAGAAGCACCTAACTGATAATTCGTTGTTGAGCCCCTTCCAGTCTGGGTTCAGAAAAAATCACAGCTGCTCGTCTGCTATGGTCAAGGTCCTAGACGACATCAGACAGAATTTCGATAAAGAGCTTGTAACGTTGCTGTGCCTCCTTGATTTTTCAAAGGCCTTCGATAAATTCAATCATTCTATTTTATGCTGAAAGCTTCGCAATTCGTTCGGGTTTAGTGAAAGAGCTGTAAAACTCATACAAAGTTATTTATTCCAAAGGTCGCAAGTGGTTGTTGTTGGAGGCAAAAGATCTCGGCTTAAGTCAGCGACTCAAGGTGTACCACAGGCATCAGTATTGGAGCCTATTTTGTTTTGTATGTATATTAACGATCTGACAACAATATGTAAATATGCACTTATTCATCTTTATGCGGACAATGTGCAACTCTATTTATCCCTGCCACTTAAAGATCTAGCTGAATTTGTTTCACACTTAACCGATGACCGATGCGCAATCAGTAACTGGGCGACTAAAAACAGAACTCAACCCGGAAAAATGCCACGTCGTCTCCATATCAAACAAGTCCCTCCAGTTAAATCTCGTGCCTGATATATGGTTATCTGGTGCTAGGATTCAGCTAGTTGAGGTTGTTTCAAGCGTAGGTATAACTAACAATACAAAACTCTCTGGTTATAACCATATTAATGCCATCATAGGCCGCGTTTATGGATGCTTGCGAAAACTCTGGATTTCAGCGAGCTACACACCGTTTAACACTCGGCGAAGGCTTGTCCTAACATAAATTATGCCTATTATAGCATATTCAGCTTATTATCTTTCAGCAAGCTTTAAGTTTCTTATAATGATGCGGTAAGATATGTTTACGCAAACCGGAGATTCGATAGAATCTCGAATTTTAGTTTGAGTTTCCGTGTTTGCACTTTAAAACAATTTGTTGATTAAAAATTGCGTATTCCTCTACAGCATCATAAATTGCCTCTGTACCTATATTCGAAACTGGAGTTATCACAATCTAGTAGGGCATTTAACATAAACACTCAACGTTTAAGGTATTTAAACTCATCCCGCTCATTTTTTATTCATGCTGTTAGGCTTTGGATTGCCTTACCATCAAATATTAAATGCATATCTAATACTGCAAACTTCAAAAACGGCTTTGTCTGCGTACTACTTCTCTTGATCTCTTTCACTTTCACTCAATGTTTATCTATTTTTATTTTTTCCTTGTGATAATATCGATAAAAAAAATTACAGGTGAGGAGATGGTGTTCTTTGAACTGAATGTGCTAAAAAATAAAAAAATAGTTTTATCTGTCTTTTCACGTACATCGAAAGGTAGACCGCCTTTTGGTGGGACTGGGCAGAATAGTAAACAATTTTGTTTTATTTTTCCCAGCAATGGATCGTCGGAATACCCACAAGTTCTCTACGATGACTGATGAAGAAATACGGGCTTGGATGGCATAAGCCCCAAATTTGTGAAAATTATATTTCCGATTATCTTACCTTACCTTAATAACCTCAAACTTCCCAACCGAGTGGAAAAAGGTAAAAATAGAACCAGTGGCAAAAAACAAAAACAAATATAACTCAATTGCCATAGTTCCATATTTATCTAAAGTATTTGAGGAGACCACACTTATTCAAATCCTTAAGCATCTGACAGTCGAAAAGCTCCTAAGAACTCTTCAATCCGGTTTTCGGGCCAATAGAAGCTGCAATAGGACCCTAATATTGGTGGTGGATACCATAAGAAAAGCTATTGATGAGAATCATTTAACATATCAAAAGCCTTTGATACTGTGAACCACAAAGTATTGTTTAGAAATCTTAAAACAAACTAAAAATTTACGTTGGTAGCGACCAAGTTAATTTACTTGTATTTACTTGACTGGACGGTGTCAATGAGTTGTTAACAATAATAAAATGTCGGGCTTTCTACCGGTGTATAGTGGCGTGCCCCAGGGGTCCATTCTTGGACTACTACTTTTTTCTCTATATGTAAATGAGCTTCCAGCGCATATCATAAACAATTTTTTGTGCATATGTTTGCTGACCCTTAAACATGATCGAAGGAGCTACTATGAAACTGAACGACGATCTCCTCGCCATACAAAATTGGTCTGTAACAACAAATCGAAAGATTTAGTCATTTATAATGAAAAGTGCTTAATTTTTCTAGCACCAACTTGGAGTATTATAGAGTACGTCGAGACAGCGACATAAGTAGAACTTTAGCGTGGAATACACATCTCAACATCACTATTAGAAAAGTCTCTGGTCGACTCCGTACTCTACACTTGGCCAAATCCCTTCTCTTGCCGATTCTTTTCAAAGGGTGTGAGATTTCCAGCAACTTAGATCGTGAAAGTCAAAAACAGCTTGACATTGCTTATAACAATATTGCACGTTATGTATACAGTTTGAAACGATACGACCATGTTTCTGCTCTATTGTAAACCTTATGAGGTACCTTTTCCAATTTCTCTTGTATAAAGTGATACAAACCGGTCAGCCGGATTTCCTTTATCAAAAGTTTAAGTTCCTTATCAATGAATTTCTGATCTTTGAATAGTTATATAAAAAATGGCTTAACTTACAGCTCTTTGATAATTTGGCCAAACGATATATTGCCTCCAGCTTCTCATCCTAGTTCTACGCACTTTTTGTTTGCCTTCAGACTCACTTCGTCGCTAGGTCTTAGCAACATTTTTATTCCACTTCAAGGCACGTTCTTTTATCCCCTTTCTGAGGGAAATTTAAATCAAACTTGAATGCCGCTTAATTTTTATAAAAGCTTCTTCGATTTGTTCAATCAAATAGGATCAAGTCTCATAGCTTGAAGGACCAAAATCATGCTCTAAAATGTACTCATCTCGCCAGTTCTTCGTGTGATTGTTGTACCATCCAAGCCGATCCAATTTTAGGGTTCGTTAAAAGAAAAATATTCCGCAGTCCTGTCTGCACAGACGGCGAACGGAGGAACAGGTACAACCGCGAACCTTTTTAGCTGTAAGCATAAATTAATCGATAACAAAGCTTTGAGCGAGTGCACAACAATACTCCAGGAAGTGCTTTCGAATCCAAGGTAAATTCATGAGCAAAGAGAAGACTGAACCTGGTGTTTAAAGATCAAGTTATCGTGGAAGCGACTAGAAACAAGGTGCCTGATATCAATAAGGATGGAAAAAGCAGTTTCAGCTCCGGCACAGATTTCTTTTTTTAAACATCTGCCCATGCCCAAGTGGTGGACACTACGGTCGGAAGGATCCTCAAGAGTTTGTTTAGGCTAACAGACATTCCATCCTTCTGATGAAAGTCAGAATGTCTTTAGCATTGGATTGTCTTTGTCCAATGGTGAGCATATATTTTTGAGGAAGATACGTCTTCGGTGGTTGCGCTGAGTCCTAAGCTCACGAGCTTTCTTATGTACGCTTTGTTGAGTCTAAGAATTTCTCTGTTAGAGAAGGAATTGATTACTTATTTAGATTGTCTGAGTCCAGCTATCAAAGACAGGAAAAGTTGTTAAATGTGTTACTGTGTAGTCCGCTGTATCCGTGGTAATGAGCGGTTATATCAGAACTTCCAACTTTCCATTTAAATAACGCCGTCGACGCCTTTGTTTCCATACATATCTTTTTTTTAATCATATCTCTTTGAGTTGAGAACGTTCTTTTCCATTGGATTGAAAATATGATTAAAGGGGAAGATATATATTTTTAAAGAACCCTATTTTCCAAATAACTTGAAAGGTTCACAAACTTGTTTAAAGGGGAAGGATTCTCTCTAAGTACGTGCAAATATGTTGGTACCTCGAAAAAATACTCGTAAAAACATTTAACACAATTTCAATTAAAATATTAACAAAACTATTTAAAACCTATTAACTTACAACTTTGTTTAAACAAAACGCACCAAACTAACCAAAAAAATAATAGACAAAATATTCGCTTCATGTTTATTACAAATCGAAGCAAGACACTAACTGAACTGGTCCGAGCTCTAAGCGGCAATTTAAAGATTTCCTAGAATTACTTCACGAGAGCGATTTCGATCTTTGAAATTTTTTAAATAAAATCAAGCAACAATTTTCTACTATTATAGAGGTAATAATAGTAATAGAATTAAATCCAAACACTGATCGTTATCTGCGACTGCGAAACAACGAAATTAAATTGTTTTATCGAACTTTTAATAAAAACAATCAATCTATTAAGAGTTGCATTTTTTATGTTTGTTGGATAAGCAAGATTGAAGCGAAGTTTTATCGAAACTATTCTTGGATTGGATGTTTGCGAAGTTTAATAACTTTTAATAAAATTGTGCCCTTGAGGATTTGAGCTTGAGCTACCCTAGCTTTAATCTGTTCAACGCTGCGGACTTCGCTTTTTTCATAAAGCTCGCGATCTGAACTCGAACTCGCAGTCCTACTGTTCATTCTCTCAATGTGGACAATGGTTTCTTGCCTCTCGGATTAGCTCCAAATCTTTGTAGATTGTGCCTCATTTGCCCTCCATGCAGCTGTTGTGTTTATCGTCAAGTATTCATATCTTTATAGAATAGCTGGTAAGTTGAGGATTTTATAGAGCAAATGTTTGTTCGTTTGAGGTCCTGAGTAATACTTTAATACTGAGTCCTCAGTATTAAAGCTTTCGATTGTGATGTTTTGTCCAAGGTGGGGTTCGATGGACTGATTTCATGTTGACAGTGATTCCGAGACCGACTGATCGTGCCCCTCATTAATCGCCGTAAGGGGAGACCATGACGGCACGTTAAGTAAATAGATCTAATGATGTTAATATCGTCTGCATATCCGCGCAGTTCGACATACTTGAAAAGATATTCCATTCTATTCCATGTTGATACCAGCCCGTCCTAATATCTGCTTAGGAATCAGTTTGGTGAAATCACATGACAGCACATTTCTATGCCAGAATCCGATGCAAGTCTAGAATAATTGGGTGGTTCGAGGTCTAAGCCGTTAACCCGGCATCCCGAATTTAGGCATTGCTTTGAATTTTGTCAAAAGCGAACTAGTCAGGGAATTGGTGGCGATAGTCGGTATGAAGCTCGTTGGTCTTTTCCAGGACTGCTGTATAGATTTTAGAAACCAACGTTTAGTAGGTGTATGCTTAGAACTTTTTTACAGGGACGGATGGAGCTGATATTCCAGTCGTCGAGCACGCTTTCGTCCTCTTAAGCCTAAGCATGCTCCAATAAAGCCTGTCGCGACAGTGAAAAATAACATAAGTCAATTTTTAGAAAGTTTTCAACTTATGGATAAAGAATCAACGCAGAGATAACCAAGGCTACCATTAGATTTAATTATTAACTAATAAGAATCACTTTTTTGTCATTTTATAATATATTATTGAAAAAATTAGACTTATTCTAGACTAAGTCGACTTAATTCTTTTTTTCCTTAATGGGTGCAAAGAAATTATTTTACTTAAGGGAAGCTATGTTCTTTTTCCAAGTCTATATTGAAGTAGTGCACTTTAAAAATTAATAAGTAGAAGGATAACAACAGTAACTTACGTTAAATGAAGACACTTAATGACGCAGTAAGCTTTCATCCATCCATTAGATTCCTGGTCCAACACCTAACAATACTTTTCAAACTTTTCAATTTTCAAGGAGTTTTTCCTAAACTCTGGAAAAGCTCATATATTATCCCTATCCATCCAGAAAGGTCCTAAAAACGATGTATCGAACTACAGACCAATTGCCAAACTCTCACGCATTCCGATGCTCTTCGAGAGCATCATTTATGATACCATGTTTTTACACTGCAAATCCATCATATCTTCAAATCAACACGGATTCCTAAGAGGTTGGTCAAAAACCACCAGCTTAACCGAATTCGTATATCGAACCCTCTGTGTCTTGGAAGAAGGCAAAGAAGTCGATGTTGAAGCCACTGACTTTAGCAAAGCTATTGACAAAATCTCCCACAGTATCATACTCTTCAAACTTGGCTCTTGGCTCTTGGCTTTCCAGCGGACTTTATCGCGTGGATCAAGTCCTACACAGAAGATCTTCAATACGTCGTCCTTTTCAGATCTTTCAAATCCAATCCATTTATAGCTTCTTCAGGAGTCGCTCATTTGGCCCAATGATTTTCATCCTGACAATAAATGATGTCGATCTGACCTGACCTGTTCCTTCAGTCTCCTCCCTTCGCTGTCTGGGTGTAATCTGTGATACCGAACTTAATTTCCGCTCTCACATCGATAACATTATTAGTAGAGCCAACTCTGCGCTTGGCTACATCAAATGATGGTCCAAGGAATTCTTGAACCCCTATGTCAAAAAATCCTTTTACATCACCTTTGTTAGACCCCTCCTTGAATGCGCTTCCCAAATCTGGTTCCCATGTTGAATCTTTCCATAAATTTCCCATGTTTTTCAAAATTAATTCTGAAAAATTAAAAACACTGAACAATTATTTTCCAATAAGGACTTGACAACTTTTTTTTTTAAATAAAACGCAGACTATTTGAGATATTTCAAAAACTTTTATATCGGCTTGAAGTACATTCAAAACATTTCTGAATGGAACTCGACTTCATTCATATGGCCACAGCGGGCACGTTTGCAGTGATCGATTCGTTGGACCCAATTTTTGACGACTCGGTCCCATATTTCGACCAAATGGCCGCTATTTCGCATTCAATGTTGACTCTGAGCCCTTCCAATGCCGTCGGCTTGTTGGTATAAATCAATGATTTAACGGAGCCCCAAAGAAAATAATCTAGAAGCGTTAAATCGTACGGACGAGACGGCCAATCGACCAGTCCATTTCATGAGATAATACGCTCATTAAAACGCGCAATAAATGGATTGAAAGGTGTGCTGTGTGTGCTTGTGTATGGCTCCTGTTGAAACCACCTGTCGTCCAAGTTCATATTTTCTAATTCGGGGCAAATAAAATCGGTAATCATGGCGCGATAACGCTGGCCATTCACATTCTTCTCCAGAGCCCAATCGGAGAACGTACATCGCTTTTAATGTCCTATCGGCTTCAGTTCTTGAGTCAGGTTGTCTTTGTATGGGTGTGTACCAAGATACGCCATAGTGTGGTCTGAGCGATGCCCAATTTTTGAAAACGCCGCGGAATTGACTGATTTGGTTCGTTTGCTACGGACGGCTGAACGATAGCGATATTTTCGACACTTCGACCCGCCCGTTGTTTCACTGACACGGCAACATTTACGATCTTAATGATGCCGTCACCAACTCCGAACTTCGGTAGCAAATTTTTATAATTTTCAGACGTTGCTCGTTCGTGTCATTAAACTTGATGAAAATGTTGAGTTTTCTGAATAAATTGACAGTAGCAGTTCGATGATTAGTGGAAGAGTGCGTTCACAAATAAAATTCAAAGTTGTCAAGTCACATTTGAAAACCTCATGATCCTCTCATTGTAATCATTCGCCGAGGATCTGTTGTGCTTTGTTGTTGCTCCTCATTTTCTGGTCGCTGCCTTAACGTATGTTTGGAACCAGACCCAGATTCTAAGTGTGTTTTAATGCAAAACAAAACAAAAAAATAAATAGTATTGCGCATAAAAAGTTAAAAAAAAAACACATAAAAAAATCCAGCCAGATTCGAACCTGGAACATGCAAACGCACGGAGCACGCATCAATCTACTACGCCAGCGAACCCGAAACTTTATATATTCTTTCCACTGGCATTCGTTCTACCATTTGTGTGACATAGCGCTTTATTATATTGGGATAGTGATAAGATTGCGCGCTTGGAAATTTAAAGATTCTATATTTTGTGGATTGATATATCAGTTGCATTGTGATAGCCAACGCCGGCAGTTTATCGAGGTATTCTTCAAGTGGCCAAGTAAGAGGTACATTGTCAAAAGGTTTGTAGTACAGTGGACCTTATCTTCAGATTTGTGCATTATTAGTTTAAATTTATCAGCAAGATTTAAAGGTAAATTGATTGAACAGTGTCAACTAAGATTGCCTGAGAGGACTGTGATGCAAGATGCTGTTCCAAATTAGAGCAGAAGTTTTCTGTCAGTCTTCTTGTTTCTGCACGAAGGTTTCCAACATTTCATTTCAATTGTGTAAAACCAACTCGATTCCCGACTATGATACGTTTCTTTTGGCTAGCTGTTCTATTTGCTTGCGAGACAGCACTCCGTCTAGATAAGTCACGCCATTTTTGGCTGCATTCTATGGCAGTCAATATGCCTCCAGCATTATCAAAATATGTAGACAAAGTTCGCGAATTCACACTTTAATACTAGTAATCGCAACGCGCATTTAGCTTTATCTAATCGATTCTCGAATCATTCTTTATTTTTTTGTTTGCATGCATTGGAGAAAAAAAGATTAATCAATATTAAATGAATAAATGATTTTGTTTGCCATCAATCTTGCCCTTCTGTCGACCCTCCTTGAGAGAACTGATTTCCAAGCTGTGCACTGATTTCTCTCTGCAACGATCGTCCCATTTTTATATGTATCCTTTGAAAATCTTTCGTATTCTTTAAGAAGAGTGATGAAAGCAGATCACTCTCACATTTTAACAAATTGCTTACTCATGATGTTTAAAATCTCAAGACCCTTGGGATACAGATCGATCAGTTTTGAAGTAAAAATAATAAAATGGTTAATGGTTTAGGCATAACCTCAGAGCCGCCAGATGAAATGATGAAAGCATCAGTGTTGACACATTTAAGCTCAAAACAATGATGGTCAAAAAACTAGGTGACACCTTGTTTGTACTCAAATTTAAATTGCCAAAGACCCAAGTTCGACTGCGGTTCTTGTTCAACCAGAAGTTTGAAACACAGAGTAAGACTTGAAGCTAATGCGACTATCTTGCAATATGAAGACGAAGAAAATTGTCAAAATAACAATTCAATCCGCAGTCGAATAAACTGTGAGCATGACCCTGTTTACACGACTTCTTTTGAGTGCGTAGTGAGCAGTCATGTAGAGTCTTCACACTGTAGTGCTCACTGCTGCACTACTTTGAAAAAGAATAGGGGTGGTATGAGTGAAATGGAGCATTTATTTCTTCTCTCGTCCGAGTACACATTTTAACTCACAATCCTCACCTCACGACCGAACCAATTGTGATGTTTATCCGCCAACCACATTACTCCACGATCGAAATATTATGACAAAATGGAATAGAAACGGAACATTTCGGGTGTGGAACGTGACTGCCCACCCTGATTTTTATATTTTCTTCGTGACTGCCGCTTTCCGTTACCACTCACTCTTCTCACCCACAAACTATCGTCATGGGACACTCAAAACTCAAAAGTAATCGTCTAAACAGGACTGAAAGGCATGAAGTGACTACACACAAAAAAGGCGTAATGGGAATGCAAGGAATTTTGACCGAAACGAAACATTTGCTTTTTGGCAGCGACACAAATGCTTCGGGCAACCGCTGCTATAGTTTTTTTTGTGCAGCTAAAGACAAAAAACAAATAAAAGATAACGAAAGAAAAAAGATAAATGATTAAAACCTGAAAGAATCAAAATTTTAACACGTATAGATCACGTTCACCCGTTCATCGCGGCAATTGCAAAATGAGAATTTACCTCGAAATCGGTATGGTTTGGAAAGGAACATTCATACCCAGGCAGAAAGTCATCTTCTGAAGATGACTTTTGGCGGATTTTCGGATTTTCAACCTATCTCGTTCCAACTCACTAAAAATCTACCCGTTCTGTAAAGAGGGAAGCTAATTTAGGGATTTTTGGTTTGCTTTAATCATTTAATAAAATTAAGCTTTAGAGAAAAAGATTTATTAACAGCAGCAGAACTGCTTTTTGCAATCGCTGGTATATTTTTAAAGAAAGAAAAAAAGGAATTGATTCAATCCTGAAGAGAATCAGCTCCAGCCTCAACCCGAAGAGGTCTTTTCCTCATCATGGCATGTGCAAAATGAAAATTTTGAAGGCGGTATGGTTTGGAAATGAAACATTCATGCTCAGGTAGAAAGTCTTATTTTGAAGATGAAGATCAGCCTTTCGCTTGCAACGTGATTACAGTGGAATATAATATTCCACTTGTGGAATATACTTTGGCAGCAGAGAATTTTTTTCTTAATAGAAATATTTGTTTATAAAAGTGGAATATTTTTTTTTCCGAACAAGAATTTTTAGCTTAAAATATATTCTCCATAAATAAAAATTTTATTCTTTACCTAAGCTCATTTTAATACGTCCTGATTGCGAAATTCATGATTTACAATGACGAAAAAACATAGAAATAACTAGAGTTAACTTTTTATTTGAAAGCAATTATTTCGATGTTTTGAAAATCTTGCCTTGTGATGAATTTTTCAAAGAAAATAATTATTCCTGTTTTTTTAAACCCCCGTCTCTAGGTTACACTGTCAAAGGAAAACGTAAAGGTGTAAACTCTGAAAATAAAATTGAATTTCGAAATTCTTAAAAGATCAAATGATTTTTAAACTGAAACACGATTTAAGAACTTTAATTTTTAAGATAATCTTCTTACATAAATGGTTGAGGAAGAAATATTTGAATTCTAATTTTATTGAGTCTTTTTCCAGTTACAATGGGTATACAATTACGTAGCCTGCTAGATATATTTGTGGCCTAATAATTATCATCAAAAGTGGTTTTATTTTTTTTCAAAGTATTCTCCAGCATGACTTATAGACTTTTGCATGCGCTCAAACCAATTGTCGAAACACTTTTTCCACTCCGAATGAGACACCTCCAAACACGGTTTTTGAACGCTTCAACAGCATGTTCTGGCGACAAAAATCGTTGGCCGCGCATTTTTTTTTCTTGATGTGCGGGAATAAAAAGAAGTCATTGGGTGCCAAGTCAGGGCTGTACGGCGGATAACTCATCAATTCGACGTTTTGGCCGGTCAAAAAGGCGCTGGTTTGAGCCGATGTGTGAGTGCTCGCATTGTCATGGTGAATACGTCTTCTCTTGTTCGTTTTTCGAATTTCTCCGAATACTTCAGGCAAACAAATTGTGGTAGACCGTCCTACGTTACTCAAGCGGAACAGTCGCCACATGACCAGTTTTGGCGAAGAAACAGGCAACCATTTGCTTCGAAGTGCTTCTTCCACGAACAACTTTTGTAGGATTTGACTTGTCTTCGAAGACCCACACGGTCGATTGTTGTTTTGTTCGGACTCATACGCATAGATCCATGATTTGTCAACTGTGACAATCTTATATACGTCTTTTGAAGCACCGCGATCGTATTTTTTTAAACATTTCCTTGTACCAATCGACACGAGCCTTTTTTTGAGCGATTGTCAAATTGTGAGGGATCCAACGAGAACAAACCTTTTTTACGGCAAGGTCTTCATGCAATATCGAACGTATGCTGGTAGGAAAAATGCCCAGGGATGCCTCTATCTAACGGTATGTCACATGACGATCTTGCATTATCAGTTCACGCACGGCATCAATGTTCTCTGGCACAACGGCCGTTTTTGAACGACCTTCACGGAATTCGTCTTTAAGCGAGCTTCCGCCATGGCTGAATTCATTAAACCAGTTTTTCACAGTGCTATAGGATGGTGCTTCATTGCCATACAAAGATTTAAGTTTATCAATGCACTCTCGTCGTGATAATCCACGTCGAGAGTGTTCACGAGTTAATTCCATATTTTTGCCGAGATGAATTTTCAAGTCTCTGTAAATAAAACAATTCACGATTAAATGTTAACACGTTCTGAGTGGTGTTATGCTAAAAAATGTCAAACTTTCCAATGGAAATGTCAGATTGCACCTGGCTACACTTAGTGTTGCCTAGGCCAGAAATATATCTAGCAGACTACGTATCTGTTTATAAGGTATAATGCGGCTGTATTCGTATGGCCTGCTTACTCTAGTTCTACAAAGGTTAATCGCCCCTCGGCTTACGTTGTTATAGAAGTGAAGCTGCTCTTGCTCCCGGAGCAATGTACTGCTTTTACATTTGACTTATGTCAAAAAAAAAAAAACTTAATCTTGTTCTAACTTTACCATAAGGAAAGAGAAGAGTCGACAGTATACTCATATTGTATACAAGTCGCTCTACTTATTCTCAGACTTAACCTCAGCCAGTAATTGGAAATCGAAGTCACTATGAATACGGATTCATTAATAAAGTGATTCGTGAATTAGTTCATTGTCAATGAGATCCAACCTGGAGATGCTGTTCTTCATCAGTACGAGAGTGTATCTCTTGAATGGAGTTATGTTTGCTTCATTGTAAAAGAAACTATTCGGAAATCTTTTGGATCTCGATTCGTAGTTTTTCCCAATGCAAACGCGAAGTATTTTCCTCTCAAGTGACTCGAGTTTGACAGAAAACGTGGGCGAGATGGAGAACCAAACCGCGAAAGCATAATTCATGATTGACCGTATGAGGGTCTTGTACAATAGCAGTTTACTTTTGATTTGATGGAGAAGGGGGGACAGGACGTTTGATACTTTCCTTGCTTTTTCTAAGGTGTACCCAGCGTGTTTTTTTAGTTTAAAAAAATTGTTGAAGTTGAAGATTTTTTCTTTCAAGGACGACGCCTTCAGCCCCCTTTTCGCTTTCAGATTCGTTTAGATTTATTTCTGTTAATTCTGATGCCCCATCGTTAATGGCATTTAAGTATTCCTCTAATGAGCGTAGGGCGAAGATCGGGTAGGTGTCACTAGAATACGCTAACGTATCGTAAGGTATGTTTCCGTCCTCCTGACGGGTGTGGGGGAACTCAAAAAGAAAAATATCATACAGAGACGGGCCTAGTATAGCTCCTTGGGGCACTCCACGGTCGCAGTTGGATAACACTGATTTGGATTTGGTAAATTCTTATTTGATCAAAAGCTGTCTATGAGATGAAACATATTAAGGGGAAGGTTGATCTGAAGAATCTTGAAAAGAAGACCCTCTCTCCAAACGCTGTCGATAGCCTTTTCGAAGTAAAGTGCGCAAGCAAATGTTCATCTTTTGTTTTGTGACGTCATTATGTAATTTAAGCAGTGCGTGGACAGTTGTTCACGATATCGAATGAATTCCATTCGCAGAGCTGTAAAAGAATTCATTCTTTTGGAATGTAGACAAAATTTAAACCAACGAACACAAACTTTTGATTGCCCCATTTGAATTAGAAAAGACTGCTGATTGAAACTACAATATTTATTTTTTTTTTCATTGGTTTTTTCCATCAGTTGAAGTCATCAATGAATTCATTTATTTCATTGAAGTCATCAGTTAATTCAGTTTACACCGATTTGAAGTCAGTGAATTCAACAAAGATTGTTTGAATAAATTTCAAATAATTTTAAAACACCATGATAATCAGCAATTGTGCGTCATAGTTCAATAGATCTGAATAATATTTGAAACGTGTTTATTTACGGCAATTTAAAAGTATTGAAGGACATAAAGTGGCGAAGTTTATTATGCAAATGTTACTATACAGTCGAATTCGTAAGAATACCTAAACAACGTAAGCCTGCCAGAGAATACCGGCTCAAGTTATATCATTAATGTTATTCAAAAGAATGCAATCATGTGATATAATTCAATGATTGCTTTAAATTTTGACTGAGGTTGTTTTTCACCTCTTTTTCTCAGCAAAAAAGATTTCAAATCGTTCTGTATAAATTGAAAAGAATTTTTTTTCCTTGCCAAAAGATTTAATTATTTTCGAGTTCTGCGGAACAGAAGCCAGTTTGAAAGATCTTTCAGGGAGAGGCATTGTTAATTTAAACTATCCAGATCCTCCTTCAATTGCAGCACAAGTCGATTAAGCTCATTGTATGGCATTCTGATAAATGAAAATATGCCAAATTAGCAAAACAGGATGGGGTCAAACATAGACCCCTGAGGTACGTAATTTTTAAAGAATCCTAGCCTAGTTCAACTCTCTTCATCAACGACACGGCTAACTTTTTATAAGTTTTACGGTGCTATCTCCAAAGCCATACAATCGCAGTTTCCAGCAGAGAGTGCTTGATTTGTGTTGTCAAAAGCCTTTTGGAAATCAAAGAAGCATCCAGTATTTTTATCATGACGGGTTCGATTTGAATTCGGTTAAAAAAAACTTTTCTTGTTCGCAGACTATTAAACAAACATTTACCAAAACTTTCAGAATGCAAGTAAGAGGACCTATTTTTGTTAAACATTTATGGCACTTTGAAGGCAAAGACGTGATCGCTTTTTTAGGCTAATCAGAGTTCTTTGCCATTCACCTCGCAGTAAACGGCCACCAATTTAAGCACATCAATCCTTTCATTGCAGCTGGAGAATCGCTCGAAGATGTCTCACGCTTATCGGAAACTTCATAACAGTGATTTCTCAACTTTACAGCCTTACATTAATCTCTCTTCCTAACTCCGTAAAATTTTTCGTTATAGGTTGTCTCGTTGACGGTCCTTGAAACAAAATTAATAATGACTTATTTCCTAAGAAAAAAGCGATGTGTATGCTGCATTTGTTTATTCCACAAATGCAAAAAACAAAACTGTCATTTTTTGCAACTTAAAAAGGCTTCACACTGATTTCTTGTTAATGTCCGGATTACGCAAGGTCTAAAATTCATTCCCTTTTTATCTTCCTAGAGCTTAGCACCATGTCCGATATTAGACGACTTAGCCCCGAACTCGCCGAGAAGGCTCAAAGTGAATTGGGAGAAAATCCTCAACGCCTCAAAGATGACATCACGGCGATCCGTTCTTGGATAGAAAAACAACCCCACTTGATAGCCCGCACAGATGATCAGTTCATTGTGTCATTTCTTCGTTACTCTAAGTTTAGCCTTGAAGAAACCAAAAAGAGACTCGAATGCTACTTCACCTTTAAAACAATTCATCCCGAACTCTTCAAATATCGACATATTAACGCACAGATCCTTGATGTAGTACAAAGTGGGTAAGTTAAACATCAATTTTCGGAATACCCTATCGCACTAAATGAATATTTTTTTTTTAGCTTGTACGTGATCCCGGCAGATCCCCTGCCAAGTGGCTCGAAATTAGTAATTTCAAGATTCCGACAATTTGACGTAAACAAATATTCCCTGTCAGACATTTTTAAGGTGCACATGATGTTTTTCGAACTTATGACATTCGATGACGACAATGCCAATATAAATGGTACCGTCCATGTTATTGACTTAAAGGATGTCACCTTCCAGCAAGTGCTTCATTGCGATCCAGTTGTCCTGAAGAAGTTTTTCGCCTATGAACTTCAAGCAATTCCACTTCGCATTGTGGTTGTCCATTTGATCAATTTAAAAAAGGAATTTCAGGGGATTTTCAAATTTGCTTGCAGCCTCCTTCCATTGGAGTTAGGTTTTGAGGTGAGTAAAATTCATCGCGGTTTGTTAAATGTTCTCACAGTTTGCGTAAAAGCTTGTTCTGCACGAAGAGGAAAAGGATCTTTTCAAATATGTGCCTCAGGAGTTTCTCACCACTGAATATGGAGGGTCGAAGGGAGAAGCATCTGAGATCGCAGCAAAGTGGGTAAAAATCTTTAAAGACCACACCGAATACTTCGAAATAGACTCACAGTATGGAACTAACGAAAATCTTCGCCAAGGACCCATTTCGAACCTTGAAATAGATTTTGGAATCGACGGAAGTTTTCGAAAGATTGAGGTAGACTGAGATATGTGTTCAGCCGAATGGGTGAGAAAAGCTGGTTTAATGGAGAAATACTTTTTTTTTAAGTTTAAATAGCACTTTTAATATTTTTTAAATTTCATTGACTTTCGAAAACATTTTCAACTCAAATTTTATACATTTTTAGATTAATTCGTTTTTTTTTTTAAATATTTTTTATGTTTGATTTAAATTGTGTTAGATTTTTTTTTGTAGAAAATTATTAAACTATTTATTCAGTATACAAACTCTTCTCTTTTATTGCATCAAGCTCTGATGTGAATTTTTAAATACTAATCAAAAAGCAGATCTTTCAATTTAACAGATTTTTTTTATAAAGAATTGGCAAATGGGAATTTCACATGCTATTCAGTTTGCCACCAAAAGTCTGCTGCTGAAAACTGCTGCTGAAACCTCTGATACCATACTTTACCTGAAACGATCCAACAAAACTACATGACATGCGAAACAAGCAGCGACGCTAGACTCAGCAATAGATATTAAGAATCGAGGTACGCGTCTGGCTCGTAAATATGTTACTGTGGTAGAAAGACTCGGCGATCAGGTTGTTGGCCATAGTAATTGCAATTGTAATGTTTTTCCGATTACTTTACTCATCCGAGGATACTATTCATCGTGATAATAATCGCGTCGTCATATAAGACCATATTGGAATAGAATTTTCAGTCCACTATCAACTGCCCACCGATAAATAGCCAATAAGTTTGCATTTAAATCCATGGCACTTTCATTTAAACTGTCAAGAAGTCGGGACAAAGAAAACTGAACATCATACGCATAAAGATGTAACACGACATGTTTACAAACACGACATGTTTACAAACATGTTTATGAACAGGTCATTGATGAACATACAAAACAGTACAGTAGCGAGTACAGACCCTTGAGGAACTCCGCATAACACACGTTTTAACTCCGAACATCTGTTTCCAACCACAACTTTCTGCAACCGATTGTGAAGTAAACTACGTACCAGTTTTACTGCTCTGTCACAAAAAATTGAAAAAGGGTCGAAGTTTCAAGTTTCAACTGAACCGAAAGCCTTAGAGAAGCCTAGCAAGCAAAAAAGAGTGAGGTAATCCTTGTTAAAATTTGCCCTTATTTCTTTCATAATGTTGACCATGGCAGTAGAGCAGCTATGGCCCGGACGAAAGCCAGACTGAAGAGGATAAGGCAGTGAATGTTGCTCCAGATAATTACAGATTTGCTTAGCTACGATCTTCTCAAAAGCCTTCGACAAACAGAATAAAATACTATCATTAAAAGAGCTAGCATTCGGTCTTCTTAGCAACTGGAATAATTCTTGCAAACTTCCACCCCTGAGGAAGCTATGCAGGAATTTATAATATGAGCGAGTGGTTCAATGATGAGCGGCAAAATCATTTTGAGAAACCTAAGAGGAATCCCATCTTCTCCAACTACATTTGACTTCATGAAATTAAATGATAGTGTATTTAATTCTTACCAAGGTAGCAAATAAGAATTGCTGGAAGATGACTTAGCGGAAAGTTCTTGGACACTATTAGCTAGAAAATGATCATTTGCTTTTTTTTTTGCACTCTTGAATATGTTTACCACTCACACCAATTTAGCGAAGATAACGCCAGATCGTCTTTGAAGGAAGCTTACAATCCAATTTCCGGTTATACTAGTTCTCTTTAGATTCACTTATGGAAATCTTATGTCCAAGGTTATAAAAATTAAGTCAGGATCAGAGATAGAAACCATCGTTAATTTGTCAAGTACTATAAAAGAAGTAATGATGTGTCAACTACAATAATGAAATCTAGAAGACTGGGGGCAAAAATAGGAGAAAATCAAGAGGGGTAAGATTAAGCAATAGACAGACCATCAGAAAGACATAAATGAGTAATTTGATGAGCACGAGAAACACCCCAGATCACGATGTGTTCATATAAAGGCGAAAAATCCGAAAGAGATGAAAAAAATTGGTTCTGGTGAAGAGAACGATCAGGGTTTTACACACAGGAAACAATGAATTTTGTGGCATTTTCAGAGACCTCCAAGGTAATATAGTATATTCCACCCTCGAGACGCATGATTTAGCCCGAAGACTACATCGTTATTTAATTTTGCAAAAATTTACAAATTTCTTTCTTACTCACAAAGAGATTTTAAATTTTATATACTATATCTTTGTACTGAAAAACAATTTAGTTCTTACACTATTCTAAAGAAAAGTTACCTTCAATTTATTGTATGAAATAAAAATTAAGAAAAAATTAAAAAAAAAACCTTATTCAATTTTATAAATTTGTAGTTAAATATATATGTATGTATATAAGTTAGATATGCAACTCCCAGCAAACTGAATGATATCATGTTAAAACGCCCTTTATCCAAGCAAAAAGTCTTATCTATGTCTGAACGATGCGATAAAGTTCATAACATCAAAATAACGACTACAATGACTAGCATTGATGAGGAAAACAGCAAAGGAATAACATCAACTACACCACATCAACCAACAGTTTAAATCAGACTCATTAAAAGATAAAGATTCTGAATTGTTTAAGCCGCAAGGCTTTTAAAAAAATAAAAATAAAGATACTCCTTTTTAATAAAACGAATAAACTTGTTGTTTGATAATTGAAAAATACATTTTTATATATGTACTATATATCCGAAAGTTTATTTACATATATCTTAAACAAATGAATAAGAAATTATCATCAATCAAATGAATAACAAACAAAACCAAAAACAAATAAAAGAATAGTTGAAATGATAAATAATTGATTATATAAACAATCAATTAATAAATAAATAATTAAATAAAAATAGAAGAAAATCATTCGTGAATTAATAAAATATAAATAACTATAATCGCAGTTGAAAATTATTTGCAACAATAATCACCAATATATAATAAATAAATAAATTATATTAATTGTTAATTGATTAACCAAAATATTGTCAGCGAAAGCCCAGCGGCCCATGAACTTGTCCTTAAATTTTTGAATTCTAGCGGAAATCAATTCAACATTCCTTATTTTGTGGAGATAAGAGGTTGAATGATGTCAGGAAAGGTTTAGCATCATCTTCAATAATATTTAATACAAAATTTTATGCCATAATAATTTATAATTGATGTAGAGCATAAGAGCGCCGCAGCTAGCTCGAATAAAGAAAAAAGTGAAGTCCAATTTGCGAAAATTTTATCGAGCGACTTGGGCCCTATATCAACAATAACACATAACCTAGGCATTACCTAGTGACTTCACATGCCCCCAAAGGTTCGTGAAAGCCCGTTCACAGGTCCTTTTCAGTGCTGAGTAATCGTAGACGCAATGATATCTGGCATTTGGTGCATGGTAAGTAGTTAAATTCATTAATTTTCGGGTGCTTTAACTTTAAACATGAAGAGGATAACTTACTTTTAATTTGCTCTATTTCGAAACTTAGTTTACCAAATAAGAGGACTTATAGATCTTGCACCATGAGTTTTTTTCTTTCTCGAATTAGGTTTAACGATGAACAGAAAACACTTAGCTATAAAAAGTTTCTTATTAAAATTTTAAAACGAAGTCCAACGGATATCAGCAGACTGGTTCGAAGAATTAGTTGGAGTTCATTATTTAAAAAAAAAACTGCAGCTGTTCAGATTTTGCGTTCATAAATATAGAAAATCTGCATTACCATTGTAAATAATTTGGCATCACTGTTTTGCAAATTTGCAGCCCATTTTGTTTTACTGTACGGCTGCGTAGGATGCGAAGGATGGGAGGATCTGAAGATTTGAAGAACTGGGCTCTGCAGAAATAAAATTATAAATTTCTGTTCGCTGATCAATGGAAAGTGACTTCGCGAGTGGCAAAAGGAAGAAGTCGGTCCTTTGGGGCAAAGATTTGAATGAGATAAAGAAGGTCCGACAGGTTGTAAAATTTGCAAAAAGAAATAACAAAATTAATGACTACGTACAAGAGAATAAAGAAGAGAAATAGGGAAATGGGAAACTGGCAGGGATGCTCCTTCCTGAGAGTATTTCGAAGACTTTGATGAAGTATTGGGCACTCGGCATAGCATCCACCCGCCAGATAAACTTGTGGCTGACGTATTTGACGACAGCGCGAAGGAAACGGCAGTGGAGACTCCAAAGAAAAAAAAGTGCTCCGCACAATACAGCTTAGGAAATTTTAAAAACAAGAAAAAGACAAGCGCCGTTTCGCAGAACTTATTTCGGTTGAGAAAGAAAAACACAAAATTAAAAATCAGAGGCTTGTTGTATTGTTGGCATTAAAGGACGTTATATAGAAACGGAATTAGTTAATTAATTAATCTTACAGAACACGTTTATTTTTCATTAGAAAGGGAAAAAAGTATGAATTTATAAGATCATTAATTGCTTAATGCAAATGAAATTATATTATTTTGTTATGTTTTTTTATTGCATGTTTTTTCGGTTCTAAGCAAATTACTATACACACTATTCTATACAACTTTCGTTGTGCGGAACTCAAATGCCCGTTGTCACGATATGGCACCATCCAAAATTTACTTAGAGGATACGCAGAATAACCCGAAATATGACCATTATGAATTTTTGGCTTAGAATCAGTTTGACCAGTTTTGAAGCCATCCCAATCGTAACCAAAACACACATTAGTTAACTTTCGTTTGTGGCCACATAAGGTATAAAACAAGACACGTTTCAATAAAAATTGTTATCAAGAAGGGTGATTGAAAATTTACCTGCTTTATAAAGGAATAAGTCCCCTCTCAATTGTAGTAGCTAATCTTGTCTGTTTTTGGTGCAGTTATGGATATATGCATTTCATCAAGGCCACCAAGAACTTTTGGGAAATGGATTATTCCTCAGGACTCCGAAACCGACCATTATTTGTTTTCGGTCACGAACGGAATCTGACCATTTGGCAAACTTCCTTCGTAACGAAAACAATATTTTTGTTAAAGTTAAAAAATGATTAAAAAGCTGCTCCCTTTGCAACATTGAATAAATTTCCTATTTCTCTGAAGAAATAGTTATTGGCAAGTTTCTAAATTTTTAAATAGAGTCCTAGTTCGAGGTTCATCTGAGGTCGGCTAAGAGTTGACCTTTTCGAAGAAATTTTAGCGCGTTTCTAACAAACTAAAAAAAGATCATGCAATCATATTTTAACGTTGAAATTTATAAATGTGGATATACATCTACATGAAATGATGTTCTTGATAAGCGAAAATGATTTGCAAAGATATCGTCGAGATACTAATTAATTGTCTTCAAACAATTTTTATTTTTGGGAACCTTCCTTTGCTTTCTTTTATTGCGTGTGTTTAATAACATCGTTTTTCGTTGTCTTTTTTTTGTGTGCCATCTTACTTTTGTAAAGTGCACTTTGTTTTTGATTTCCAATCAATCGATAAATTTTTTAGATATATTTTCAAATTTTCTTTTCAGTTTTAAGCCAATAAAATTTTGGAAGTACTGACAGGTCAGAGTATATGACATGACATTTATAAACGCCGTTGTAGCAGCTGCATGGTTGCGACATGAATGCCGCAGAAGTTGCGTTCATTAAAGTATCCGAGTTTTGCTGAAGTAAATTCACAGTAAAATTTTGACAATAATAATCTCACCCTTAAACTCAGATGAGTTCAAATTCGTTGTCTTGCCAAACAGACAAGCAGGAGAGTGGCTCCATTATTGTCTTAAGATGTTTCGATTGCGTCAGTGTTGCAGACCTCATCAGTATCGGCGTACTTGAAGAAATTCCCAAAAATATTTCGCAGATCGGATAGACAAGCTTTGCGAGATACTTTAGGTTGTGAAAAGAACGACAGAAAATGATTAAATATGTCTGGTAACGGCCATATTGTTGTACGTATAGGATTTTTTGATTTTTGATGACAAAGAGAACGAAATTTTGTTTAATACTCGAGTCGTTTTGTGAACTAGGCTTCCTTGAGTAAACATTAAATTGATAAAGATGTTTGGAAAAAATGCCTGGGACTTATGTAATATATTATTTTATATCTTTTATGAAGTTAGTTTACTCAGTGTGCATTTCTATCATTGGAAAACTATTTTAATTTAAATTAAACAATTTTAATCGTCCCTTTTTTACATTTTTTTTTGTTCAAAAATTGAAACCATCGAATAAATTTAACTAAAACCTTCTCATCTTTGCATTTTGAAAATGCGCTTCATATGAAACAAAATAGGATTCGATAGCCTTATTCGTTCTCGAAAATTGCGAGACGAATGATCGTACATACACACACATAGACATCCTTCTGGAACCTCGCCCTGTGGAGCTTTGTAAAAATTTTGGAATTCCGGAAACCGGATTCATTACAAGAACTTCCAGATCGAAAGTTAAAAAATTACATCTTAAAATGACTGCAAATTTGTCGGACATATTTAAAGCGCATTTTTTTGAACACTCGATCACCCTGTCAAAAATACCCTTATTGGATAATGACATTTAAATTGGAAGTTGTGATTAGATTACCCATTTGCACGTCTATAAATTCACAAACAGTTCTTTATTTTGTTGATTGATAAATCAGTTTCATTTCGATAGCCAACGACAGCAGTTGAAAGTGATCAAATACGAGGTTCATTCTCCAAAAGGTTTGCAGTGCAGTGGACCTTATCTACAGATTAGTACGTACCTTAGCATTTAAATTTATTAGCAATGCTTAGTGGATTATTGATAAAACTTGACGAAGCTTATTGGATTTATTTCTTGCAAGCCAACTGCAACCATTTCAACACTTGATTCATCATTTGTCAAACAAGATGACCTGAAAGTTCACGAGCCTTTTTTTCGGATTGTTTTCAAGAACTATGAGGAAAATCTATAAAATAACAAGCATTATTCTCCGTTCAAGTCTTAAATTTTTCTAGATGAAGTTATTCAACAATCGCAGCTGTCGTTCTAAAAAAAGAAAATTGAATATTAAAATTTTGTACATGTGAGGTGAATAAAGTGAAACGAGAAACACTTCAAATCCCGACCTTGATAGGTTTTCTTTAATTGACTGACGGTTTTTTGTTTACTAGAATCATCGAAATCAGCGAAGGCTCTCCGATTTGTTTGCAGAGAATCATCATCCTCACTCTATTTAGAATGGTCGTGCTAATTATCTGCTGGAATCAGTGTAATCAAAGTGTACAAAAAAGTTCCGGGTTTAGCTTATCACCTTTTCTTACATGTAATCACTAAGTGGCATTTAGCCTAATCTAATCGATTTAAGAACCAATATTTTGAATACTTTGACACTGAAGACATTTTTGTTTTTGAAAGTTCACATGTTTTTGGATCTTTCATCGATTTAAATAGCTTCACGAATATTAAAGAAATAATAACATTTTTGTCAAAAATTCAACTCGTGGTAAATACACTTTGACCGTCAATCTAGTCATACTTTCGATCTACTTTTAGATTATTTTTAATGAAAGAGATCTCCGGGCTACTTGAAAGATCTGCCAAAGTGTTGGACCCCTCTGCCCAAATTGTCCTTAAGCAGTATTTTCGAACTTAGGTCAGGTGATCGGGTTAAGTTTTCATTTTATTATTTCATAAATTCGTTTAAAAACTTTACATACAATATAATATTGTTGAATTCAGCTTAACTTTTTACTTGCTTTGGCAGACTGTTAAAAATTCGCAAACCTCTGTAAAATATTTGATTTTGTGAGCTAGTTAGATTGAATCTAGCTAAGTCAAAATTTGTACTGTTCCTTGAGTTACAAATATGCCTGTTCGATACATACTATATTCTGGTGGAATTTTATTTTTAAGATTTACAATTAATCTTTAGTTTAGTTTAATAAAATTAAGTTTTCTTAGCATTAAATTGGTTGGTGTGAAAAAAGTAGCTTTAAGAATTATTCGAAAAGCTCTGTTTTTTAATTTTTGAAAATGTGTCTTATTAGTTTGATTACAGATAAATAGTATTGAGGCACAATAGTCATATTGTAGTAATAAAATATTATTATAAACAGTTGTTGCACATGCGCTATTATTTTTTTTCCTCAGATGATTTAAAGTCTTAACCTTTCCAATTTTCTCATCATTAAAACTTATTTCTATTTGAGCGTCACTTTTTAATACCATACGTTTAGATTTTGTCACATTTGATTTAAATTATATACTATTTTACTAATTTAGTAGACTTCTCACGTCTTCTTCTAATTTGTCTTTTATTTCAATCAAACTTTTACCGGAAATATTTATTAGAGTATCGTCTGCGAAGAGTTAAACCTTACAGTGTCGTCAAATTATTCCAACTTCATTTATGTATATAAAAAACAGTGTAACGCCAAGTATTGAGCCTTGTGGAACATCCAATCAAGCAATTGATCCTATTCTGGTAATTTGCTGTATGTCCCTTAAAAATGATTTAAACCATTTCATCTCCGTGTTCCTAATTCCATATTGCTTCAAGTTATCTAGAAATGTATTACGGCCGACAATTTCAAAAGCTCTCTGGAAGTCCAAAAAAGCCGATCATCAATAGTAATTTTTCATTCATTAACCATTCATACAAGAGCATTACAATTTACAATTTAATCTTTATTGCTCAGATATACTACTGTGTCCAAAAAATAAGGTGACATATGAAGTTTAACTGCGCGCGTCGAAGGATTTGGAAATTTTTCTTTCTTTTTAGGTTGGTAGTACTGTCAGTGACATCTATGTGAAATTTCATGTCAAAATATATTCAAAGTGTTTGAGATACGCGTCGTTTTGTGAGCTGCTAAAAGTGAGTTTTTCGTTTTTTGCGATGTCGAAATTTGTTGATCAAAGAATTTGCATTATATTTTGTTTGCGGAATCAATTTTCTGCTGCGGATACGTTGAGGATGGTGCAGAAAGCCTTTGATGATGAGGCTATGTCTAAAAAAACATGTTTACAAGTGGTATAGTGATTTCCAAGCCGGCCGTGAACGTGTCGAAGACGAAGAGCGTTCTGGGCGACCATCAACCTCAACCGATGAAGCTCACGTCCAACAAATCAAAGATTTGGTGTTGAAAAACCATCGATTAACGATTAGAGACCTTGCTGATGAAGTTGGCTTATCGAAAGGCTCAGTCAATACCATTTTGAAGGATGCTTTGGGCCTCAAGCGCGTCAAATCTCGACTGGTACCGAAAACATTGAAAATTTTGGAAAAAAAGGCGTCGCGTTGAAGTGTGTGAAACAATGCTTTCCCACTACCAGGATGTCATGAAACGCATTATAACTGGCGATGAGACTTGGATCTATGCTTGCGATCCCGAAACAACCGATCAGTCGAGCGAATATCGTGCCAAAGGAGAGCCGAGACCAAAAAAACCGCGCCAAAGTCGCTCAAAAATCAAGGTCATGTTGACTGTTTTCTTCGATTATCGTGGTGTTGTGCTTTATGAATTCCTTCCAACCGGCCAACAGTCAACAAGGAATATTATTTGAACGTTATGCGTCGTTTGCGTAACGCTATCCGCCTAAAAAGGCCGGAATTGTGGAAAGACATTTCTTGGTTTTTACACCACGATAATGCACCATCCCATACCGCACTCGTAATTCGTGATCATTTCGCCAAAAACTCAACCCATATCGTTCCGCAACTACCGTATTCACCTGATCTGGCGCCGTGCAACTTCTGGCTGTTCAACAAGCTCAAAAGACCGCTCCGGGGACACCGTTTTGATACGATACGAAAGAAAGCTACAGAGGGTCATCCGCGAGTAGCAGTGTTGTTGTATTCTCACAATTTCGTGGTTGGTCATGGGTATGGAAATTGAATAGGGGCGGACCAAGATTTGTACCTTGCGGTACTCCTACATGAGTATCAAAGACCGGTGAAGTGCACGTACATAGAATCTACGAACCGTAAGGAAACTGTATATGATTTTAATACTAGTATGGCGAAAATTCACTCTCAATAGTTTGTATACCAAACCATTGATCCACACTGAATCGAACGCATTTTCTATGTCAAGATGGCAAGCAACTGTGATCTCCTTTTTGTTGAGACCAATCGTTGTGTCTGTATGAAGCTTCAACGATGCAGTGGAGTGGGTTAGTTTGAACCCAAATTGATTTTGTTGGATTAAACCAATCGTTTCACAGACCGATTCGAATTTCCTTAGTATCAGCATTTCCAGACGTTTGCTGAAGTTCTCATACAAGAGCAGTTTCACATGATCTACCACAGCGAAAGCCTGATTGTTCTTCACATAGGATCGTATTTGTTTCGAGGTAGTCAATAAGCTGTTAAGCGACAATCTTCTCAACAATTTTTTTAGTGTTTGTAGCAAGTTGTTTTCCCAAACTGGAGAAAATTGATGCTTTCGGAAAATAAGTCCGATCAAGTAGATTTAATAAGCGATAAAAAAATTGTTATAGAAATTATAAGAAAAAAAAATTCCTAATATTGTTAAATCGAAACCAAACCATTGCATTGAGAACTTTGTAGCGGAGGTTGTTTTAAAGGCTGGTTACCCCCCCCCCCAAAAAAAATTTCCACAGGGCATATTTCGTTCCATATAAACATAGAGGTATTGTTGAAAGTGAATTAAAGAGGCTTTGTAATGAGGGGATTTTGGAACCAATCAAATACAGTGCGTATGCAGCGCCTATTGTGATAGTAGTCAAACCTGGTGGACAAATTAGAATATGCATCGATTGTAAGGTTACACTCAATAGATTTGCCCAGACAGAACATTATCCAATGCCCCGCAAAGATGATATTTTTTCGAGTTTAGCCGAATGTGAAGTATTTTGTGTAATTGATCTATCGGGGGCTTATCAACAATTACAACTCTCTGAAAAGTCGAAAGAACATTTCTTAATCAATACATACAAAGGGTTATTTCATTAAACCAAATTTCCTTTCGGTGTTAAATCAGCGGCATCCATATTTCAAGGTGTAATGGACACAAATTTCACCTTTGCAGCGATAATCAGGCGCTAAAAGGAATTTTTAACCCAGCTAAAAGCACGTCCAATATAACCGCCTAAAGATTACAAAGATGGGCGGTAATATTGTCGAGTTACGAATATGAAGTTAAATATCGTCCAGCTAAACAAATGATATTGGCCGATATGCTGACAAGACTGCCCTTACCGGAAGAAACAGAAGTTGAAGTCACAATGCTGTTAAACGACGCTATTGGGGTGCCGATTTCTAAGGAAGAATTAGGTCGCCATACAAGGCAAGATACAGTTTTCTTAGAGATGGGTGGCCAGAACAGTAAGATGGGGCCTCAGATTAAAAAAAAATCTTTCGTGTGACGTTATCCTTATTTGCAGAAGATAAATGTTTGCTTTATGGTAACAGGTTAGTTTTTCCAAGGTCCTCTTAGTAGAAAGAGTACTACACGCTTTACACCAAAATCACAACGGCGTTGTTAGAATGAAAATGCTGGCGAGGAGTACTGTTTGGTAGATTCATTTTCTAAAATATGCCAGGTTAGTCAAAAAGTTCCAAAAGATGTTGTCAATACTTATTGAGCACTGACTAAGAGGCAAAGAATTCATTTAGATTTTTTTTATTGGGAAAGTGTAACTTGTTTACTTTTAATAGACTCATTTTCAAAATTCATCGATGTTCATGTCATGGGTAATACCGATGCTCAAAGTCTAATAAATATTCTAGGAAAGATATGTTCATATTTTGGTAGTCCTTCCGAAATTGTGTCGAACAATCGTGTTCCCTTTAATTCAGGCCTGTTGAAACAGTTTATCTAAATTAAGTATCAATTTTCATATCTATTAAAAAGGTATAAAAGTTCCTACTTCCCACAAAATGTTCATTTTATTTCGATGTTGATAATGAATTCATCCAAGCATTGACTCTGTTTTAGAAAATACGATACACACGAACCTCACTATAAGAGTGAAGAGTGCTATTTTACATACAATTTAGTTATACATATAGCTATCAAAATCAATTACATTTTTATCATATGGGATCAAAATTTCTTGAATATCCCCAACGGCTGGGTGCTATTCTTGTTCTAGTTGGTCAACGAGTATGTCTTAAAACGCCGTCACCTTTCAATTCATCGAAGGTTTCCTGTTTTGGATTCCGATTTTTTTTTTCAAACTTTCTGCCTCCCAACTTTTGTTTTTATTCTCTGAATTCTTGCCGACTACTAACCCTGGATGATATTTATCTTCCAGATTTGATAAACGTATTTGATTTTGATGCACATATCTTACTTGATTACCAATATTTATATACAAGGTAGGTTAGTGGGCCTACGATATTATTTTTTTATTTTTTGAACAGGCACTATCACAGATTGCTTAAAACTTTTCAAAAATTCTCCCTCAGCTAACGATTTTTTTATTTTGCGCAGTAGTTCCCCACCAATTATATCTGTGTTATCCAAGATTATGGTAGTATTTTGTGATGCCTGCTGAGAGGTTACACTTAAAAAAAAAAAAAGATCAAATGATCGTTGATTAATCGCAGTCCCTCGTCGGGCCAGTGTTGCATTCGGGTCCTTGACTACTGGCTTTTCCATCGGAGAATTTATCAAAGGACAACCGATATAAATTAATTGCCTCGTAAAGTTTTTCAATCAAGCTAAGAAAATCGTTACACGAAAACCAACAGTCGAACCAAGAAAACCGCACAAATTAAACAAAGACTTTTCTTAAAAAAGTTTAATGAATATTTTATTAGATGTTTACCCTGTCGCTAATAACAATCAAATTCAATTATTTTGTCCCTCACTACCTTTAATTATAATATGATTTTTGCTGACAATGAACAACAAAATCATTGGAAAATATGAAAACGAATTTAGGTGAGGGAAAGAGCGATTTCTGCTGACATCATGTCTGGCCTGCTTTTTCCGTTGTGTTGTTTATTTTATTGCTGATTGTTGTAACCTGCATAACAATTTACACCCATTATATCACGTTTCGTGTTAAGTTTTTTTATATGATTGCCAAATGTGTTATGCTCTCAACATTTGAAATTGCACGAGACGGGCTTTATTTGACTTGTAAATATCACAGTAGGTATTGCACTATTAATGTCCTTAATACTATCAATAAAATATCAATTTAATATTTCAGCTATCTCTTTCTTATCTCTCACTATGTTATCATTTATCACAATTTCATTTATTGGTAATACTAAGGTCCTTAACACCTTCCAAAGGCCCTTGTGATCTCCTGCTCTTGTACTCTTTCAGTAAGCGAAGATTGTTGTCAAACCATTCATTAACACGCACTGAATTCGTATTAAGTTCCATCGAGATTCCCTCAATGATGTTGTTCAATTTTTTATTAAAATATTGCACACTTTACCATTTCTTGAAAAATATTCTTTTATCGTATTTTACTGCTTTATATTTTCATTTATCATCTTTTTCTTGCCTGTCAATGACTATATTTATTTAAATAGTTTCATGATCCATTATTTTTAAATGGATGGACTTTGGCAAACGCCCTCGACCACCAAGGTCTGCGCTAGCAAAACGCCTTTTGAGTGCGAGCCAATTACTTTTCATTTTTTAAGTCTACGATTTTTCGAAAGTATCCTTATATAGAGTGCCAGTCTTCTTCTGATGTTAGATGGATGTCTTAAGGTCGCTTGCTCGTACATGATTGAAGAATAAGTTTGGAACAATCCAGATAAAAGTGTTTCCTATGTGCAATAGTGTGGGTAGGGTGGGAAGGAGAATCGACAAATACTTTGAAAGGGTTTACTCTTTATTCAATCTTGTCTGACGGACTGTTTAAATTCACAATGTTGGCGTCAACAAATGCATTCGTAATACCGGTCCTCATTTTTCACAAGTCGGGCCCGTTTACTCTGAAATTCATTTCCGAAGAATTAGAAGTAAATTGCCAATCCAATCCATGATATTGTTGGCATTCTTTGCATTTCGGTGATCTTCTTGTGTTTAGTTCCAGCCATAGACTAGGAGATCTGAGACAATCACTCCTAGAGTTCCATAATGTCTATTTTTTCTTAAGCTCACACAAAGGTATATGTGGTCATGTTTCCATTCGTTCCAGCTCCAGCAATGATCCTTTCTTAGCAAATTCATCGGGATTTTCGTGACCGTCTATGTAACTATGGCCAGAAACCCTGATGATGGTAACCTTACCCAGATCATAGTGAAATGTAATGCAGCTGCTTAATGCCTTGGATTTTATGGTAGCCTTGTTAAGTGCTTTTATTGCCGCTGGGCTGTCCACTCTTGTAGGAGCGAGGTACTTTGTTAGCACTGTCGAGGCAGCTCTTTCGATGGCAAAGATTTCAACCCAAAAGACACTACATTCATTAGGAAGCCTTTACGATTTATTCGATGTGCAAATTATTAAAGAAGACTTCAGCACCAGTCCCTTTTTCCAGATTTGATCGATCAGTGAAGATTTCAGTACCATGTGCTTGTGTTCGAAAGTTTGATTCTCAATCCTTTTTACTGGGGGCAAAGTTGGAGAGCTTTATGGTGAAGTTGTAATAAGGGATCGAGTTATAAGTTCATCGTCCTGAAATATCTGATTAAAGTGTGATTCCATCCGCCATTCATATTCGTGGGCTCGAAACAAACTATAGATTCTTCCACTTCTAGATGCAGCGGTGCTGGTTACTAGGTAGGTAGGTAAAAGTGGTGGTTCAGTGAGAACCTAATTAGCACTAAGTGCCGTTTTAATACCACAGCTCTGTTACCTTATTTATGATGTTATTTTGGTCTATTTGAGATATCTTTAAATCCAGCCCGAGGTATTTAAGAAGGACATTAGTTCCTTAATATCCTTAGGTCTACCAAGCGCCCGTTGTCTGGCTCTAGCAAGAGCCGGACAGTCGCAAGAGAAGTGTGTTAGGGTCTCCCTCTCAGCTGTGTTTTTACAGCTGCGACAATGTGAGTTGTGTGGGATACCTAGCATAATGGCATGATCTCCAATCGGCCAGTGTCCTGTGCAGACCGCCACTAATCTAGCAATATCATGACGGGCTCGACGAAGGAGATCTTTTGTTTTTGATTGTTTATATTCCGGCCATATTTTCCTTGATGTTGCACAGTTCGTAAGTCCGACCCATCTTAGATTTGCTACTTCAAGGAAGTATGAGGATATATTAGCCTTAACTGCTTGTAGTGAGATAAAAACCTCACCTGCACGCGAGCGCTGAAGGGCAGATCCCTTTCTAGCAAGTTCATCGGCCTTCTTATTACTTCTTATTACCCATATAAGAGAAATGAGCTGACTTTCTAACGACGCTATTTCAGCTCGGCATTCCTGCACTAATTTTGAATGTGAAGTAAAGTAGGCAAAAGTTTTGATGGCTGCTTGACTATCAATGCATATGGCAACCTTCTGGCTTGGCAGGATATTTGGATGTAATTTGATTTGACGACATGCTTCCCGGATTGCAAATAGTTCGGCTTGGAAAACGCTGGAATTGTCGGGCAGTCTATAGGCTTTACAGATGTTCAGAGATTCCGAGAACACACCCGAAACCAACTTCGCCGCCCATCTTAGAGCCGTCAGTGTAGATTGTCCAGTTGAAGTCCTTACATATCTGTCCACTATTCCATTCCGCTCTTTCTGGTAACTAACGTATTGACTTTTCGACGACATGTTCAGCCACGAGGGCAATTTTCTCGTCGCTTTGAGCACCACGAGCCCCTAGGCGGGCATCACCTCTTCTATCGCGCATTGTGTCAGTCTACCAGCGACTAAACGCCTGTCATAGTCGGACCGAGGGATCTGTGCCGAAATTGTCGACGCACCGAGACCAATGATGAATTGTTTTGTAAAAAAAAAAATACTCAGGGGTATTCCGCGACCGTGGTGAGAATATCATTGCAGGGTTTGTCGACTTGTCTGGATCTCTTTCTTAATAAAACGTAATACTTGACATTTGCACCGTTTACATCTTTTGATAATGAGACTCTGTCTGTCGATGTCCGAAAAATAAAAAATATCTCTTCCTTTCTAGAACCTCTAGAAACAAACCTGCACCATGCCTGATATAAGACGACTTAGCCCCGAACTCGCAGAGAAGGCTCAAATTGAATTAGGAGAAAATCCTCAACGCCTCAAAGATGACATCACAGCAATCCGATCTTGGATAGAAAAACAACCCCACTTGATAGCCCGCACAGACGATCAATTCATTGTGGCTTTCCTTCGTTACTCTAAGTTTAGCCTTGAAGAAACCAAAAAGAGACTCGAATGCTACTTCACCTGTAAATCAATTTATCCTGAACTCTTCAAAAATCGACCCATTAACGCATCAGTCCTCGATATAGTAAAATGTGGGTAAGTAAAGCATTAAATTTCGGAGGATCCTAGCCAAAAGAATATTTTTCTAGCTTGCACGTGATCCCGGCAGATCCTCTTCCAAATGGTTCGAAATTGTTCATCACAAGATTGGGCAGCTTTGACGTTAAAAAACACACCTTCTCAGACCTCTTCAAAGTGCAGTTGATGTTGTATGAAATTCTGGCCCTTGAAGACGATCCTGCCAATGTGAATGGGATTGAACATGTTTTTGACTTTAAGGATTGCACCTTCCAGCAAGTGCTTCATTGTGATCCGGTGGTCATGAAGAAATCTTATGTCTATGAATACCAAGCACTTCCACTTCGCGTTGTTCGTGCTCATATGATAAACCTGAGAAAGGAACTTCAGGGAGCTTTCAAATTTGCCAGCAGCCTTCTTCCATCAGAGCTGGCTTTCGAGGTGAGTAAAATTCTTATTAGTCTTTAAAATTTTCTCACAATTTCCGTAAAAGGTCATTCTTCATGAGGAGGAAGTGGACGTGTTTAAGTATGTACCTCAGGAGTGTTTCACCTTGGAATATGGAGGCTCGAATGGAAAAGTATCCGAGATCGCAGAAAAATGGGTGCAAATCCTTGAAGACCATACGGAATACTTTGAAAAAGATTCACAGTATGGAACCAATGAAAAACTTCGCCAAGGACCCATTACATATCTTCAGACTGATTTTGGAGTCGACGGAAGCTTCCGAAAGCTGGAAGTAGACTGAGATATAAATTGTTATTGTGTACGCATTGTTTTGAACAAAGTTTCTTTTAAAAAAATTGTATTATTTTAAATAATTTATTTGTATATAGTTTTAAAATTTGTTTAGTTATCTTTTGGAATAAGACTAGCATTGACAGGTCAGTATGAATCCTTAAAGCTTCCTCACTGTGCCAACTTGGTCTGATGGAGCAATAGATGCTGATGTAAACCTATTCGTCTAAATGCCAACTTAGAATTCCAGACTGCTTTGTGACGAGTGTTTACGATTATCGCCAGAATTCTTTTTTGAAACCGCCCAAGGTAGTCTTGCATTAGATTCAATTGAGCCCAAGTTATGGCGTCATAGGTCTTATAGATTTAGGACTTATATAAAATCATCTTTGTCGCTCCTGAAAGGACTTTTCTATACTGTCCAAAAGTGATTGGGCAGAGCATCTCTCGCTAAATTTCTGAAGGGAACACAGTGGTAGACGAAGTCCATCACTACCTAAAAGTTATGATGGCCAAGATGTTGGTCGTGAGTGTGCCTATTTGATGACAGCCAATATGTATTTGGATTTGCCCTAGCTCAGTGTTTAACCTATTTTAGCTACCTCGACGTCTAAGCTCGCAAATGCCCCACAGACTGATCACAGAGATCCACAAATTATGCCTATAAAAATTGTCAGCTTGCGGGCTTTGCAAAATATTTTTGAGAGATGTAAACACAGTCGCTTGACAGCACTTGTCGAAATCCTCTTTTTACACTACCAGCTATCACTGATGTTGTTCTCGGTCCTGATTGTCGTTCTGCACAAACGGAAGAGCTTTGTAGGGATACTAAGAATCGACATGGCAAATTTGGGTTTTTTCCAGGATCTTCTGGAGTAAAAATATTGATACTTAAGTGGACTTAACAGACCTTTACCTTTACAAGCAGATTGTTGATGAATGATTTTAGGCGTTCGCCCAAAATGGCAAAAAAGATCTTACAACAACCAATGCTGAGGAGACTGATTCCCCCCCAAAGTTGGAGCAATTAAGGTGGTCTCCTGTCATGTGAAAATTTTATTTCTTTAAAATTCTTCCAAGTTTTGTCATTGATACCGAACTTATGACATCAGTAAGCTTTAAAAGATGTAAAAAATTGTATGCTTGCTTCGAAAATTTTCGAGCATTTTTCGACACTAACACGAGAGAAACGTTTAAGCGTTTTGAAAACCAAGGGACATATTTGTCCCTAAAAAATGTTTGGTCGTGATAACTTAAATATGAGTTATAACTATTTATTTATAATTTCCGACCTTTTTATATTTTTACTGGCAACCAACCATTAATGTCATCTGTCAATTTTCTTTTATTCCGAAATTCGTATCTCGTTACTCGCAATAACAAATGTTTTCAAAGAGTAAATTACAAGGGTTGAAGTGATTTATGGTGACTGTTTTTATATCAAAGGTATTTACTATACATGAAGGTAATTTTCGAAAACTGAAAAAGAAAACTATAAAAATGTTTTCTGAGTTTATCAGCATTTTTTTTCATTTCGACTTCTGATATTTTGTTGTTTTTTTCTTTTGGATTATGGTGCTTAAAGAGTGTAGTGGCTTTGAGCTAAGGGAAAAGGATAGACAGATACGTATAAATAAATAAATATAGAAATTAAAAAATAAATAAGTAAATAAATAAATAAATAAATAATAAAAACAAGGGAAAAGGATATTCAACAAATTTTTCTAGCTGAAAAAGTTATAGTGAAGATGCATTATTACTGGATGAAGAAGATCAAACCTTCTTTAACCCAAAATGTTGATCGGGGAATTTCGCATAAGGAAAAAGTTGATCTAATATATCAGCCACATGAACCGATCATCACAGTAACCGAAGCCATAAACATCATCAAAACTACAACTTTCAACTATTTTTCAAGTGGAGTCGGAGAACACATTTTTCAAATATATTTTCCTTTTAAATAAAGAACTTTGAGCAGTGCAAGTCTGCCAAGAAATTGAGAGCAACGCAATAACATCTTTTGAAATATAAAGCTGCACCACTAGTTTCAGAGTCAGTAAGAAATGCTCATTTTTTGTATATGCATTTTTTTTTTTTGTTTAAAAGGACTACTTAGACACTAGACGAAAACACTATTTTAATTTGACTTAACTTAACTAGCTCACTGGTCCTGTGTAGACGCTCTAAGCTAAACCGAGTTCTTATTTATGTCTTCCGAGTTAAAATTATTATTTAATATTTATATTTATTATTAATAAATTTAATATTTATATGTATTAACAGAATTTTCTACCACTTTTCTAAGAGATACCAAAATTGATGGTGCTGCTTTTGCTGCCTTATCTCGGTTTGTTATCGCTCTCCTAAAACGAAGAGACTCTTCGGGACTGTGTGCGATGTCTCGATCGTAGTTGACTCGCCTGTCTACAATGGTTCGAGCGACATGGTAGATTAGCGGCACCGCCAGACTAGTCTGGATCAAACCTTTGGAATCGAGGAAGAGGGACGCTTTTGGATGGATAAAACTGTTAAGACGCACTCTCTCGTGGTACAACAAGTTGGGGAAAAAAGCCCCAGAGATCAGAGATCGTGCCTTCGGATAAGTTGATCTGCAGTCATCACAATAACGCTTAACTCACAACTAACTTAAGTCACACTGATTATGCGTTTGACGTTTAGCGGCGCGACAGTGCAGTGAAAATCAGAGCGAATAATCGAACCGATTTAAGTGGAAATAGCAAATTTTGTGATAGTGAATTCTGCTATTTGTACTACAAAGAGCATAAACTGAACTGTGAGCAAAAAACTGTAAAGTAAACTTTTTTATTTAGTGTGTAAAAAGTTAAACAAAAAAAAAGACTTCGGTTTTTTTTTGACAGTTCTCTTAATTTGATAAAAGGCATAATCGAGTATTGCATGGGCCGATTTCTTAAGCGGGCTATAGATGAGCTTACTTAGGAAGCGAACTGAGTGGAAAATATGGCTGATCAATGCAATCATTGTAAAGCTGCGATTAGAGGTGAATCAGGCTTGAAATGCCAAGGAGTTTGTGGGAAGCAATATCATATTACAACGAAATGTAGTGGATTGGATCAGTACAGCGTAAATGTGCTGGATTCAAAGAAAATGGTAAGACTCGTCTGCGATGATTGCATACAATACATTCATAACGTAGACGAGGTTTTGAAGGATATGCAGGAATGCATGAAAACTAATAAGGGTTATTTGAAGGAGTATAAGACAGGATTTGAAGAATCTTTGCGACAAAACGAGGAAGAGATAAAAAAGTTGTTAGAAGCAATCGAAACAAGGTATATGGAGAGATTAAACAATATGAAAGTAGCACAGGAAAAGCAGATAAGGAAAATGTTCGATTTTATGGAAAATTTCAAAACAGAAAACGTTAAAATGTGCATGGAATTTAAAGATAACTATAGTAAAATGGAAAAGAAATGGGAAGATATTCGGAATCATAAAGATGCCGCTGTAAAAGATAGCAGTGTAAAAGATGAAATGGTGAAACAAAATGAAAATATAGAAAAAATTTTAAATGGAGTACAACAACTGGGTGAAGGAAGGAAAGAAGTCATCAATGAATTAAAGAAAGTTGGAATTAAAAGCAATAAAGTCTCATACGCCGAAGTTATTAAAAATGAACCTCCAGTAATTGTTAAACCAAAGGAAGGGCAAAGCAATACAAAGACAAAAAATGACATTAAAAACAAAATAAATCCTGCATCGCTAGCAGCAAAAGTAAGTGGTGTAGTGAACAAAAGGGATGGAATTGTGGTGATAAACTGTGAGGATAAGGAATCGAGACAGGTCATTGAACGCGAAGCTAAGGAAAAACTCGGAGGTGAATATGTAGTTTCCGTTCCTGAGCTTAAAAAACCTTGTGTCATAGTGTGTGGATTAAGAGACCGTTGGGAAAATGAAGATTTAGAAGTAGCAATTAAAAAACAAAATAATATAGATAGCGAAGTAAAATGTTTGAGGTTGTTTAACGTGACCAAAAACAATATAGTAAGTTATAAAGCAATAGTGGAATTACATAAGGACGAATATAGAAAAATACTTGAGAGAGGAAGAATGAATGTTGGTTGGGATAGATGCCTTATTTATGACTACGTGCCAATTAAAAGGTGTTTTAAATGTTGGGGATATAGCCATAAAGCTGCGGAATGCAAAAATAGTACCGTCTGTTCTAAATGTAGTGAAAATCATGATACAAGGAACTGTGATAAAATATACTTCAAATGCAATAATTGTGTGATAGCCAATAAAAAACTAGGATTAAATCTTGACACAGACCATGATTGTCGAAGCTATAAATGTGAAGTGTTTGTTAAAAAACTAGAGATCCAAAGAAATCGTATAGCGTACTAGCAACCAAAAAATATCCGTATAGTTTATTTGAATGTTGAAGGATTAAAAAATAACTTTGAGGAGGTGGAATCTCTGCTTGTGAAGGAGGAATATGATATAATCGTACTATCGGAAACACATGTAACAGAGGATGTCTTAGACAACGAAATAGTGATGACAAATTATGAAATCGAAAGGTGTGACAGTATATCTAGTCACACAGGTGGTGTTATAATGTATATAAGAAAAGAACTGAATCCAGTTAATTTAAAGAAGTACGCTAAACATAAAGACACTTGGTGGCTGGTTTACTATATATGTATCGAAAATCTTTCTTTTGTTATTGTTGGTGTGTACAGATCACCGAAATCGTCTCGGAAAGCTTTCTGTGAAGAGTTTGCCGCCCTAATGGAGGATTTAAGTGATTTAAATAAGGATTTTGTCATAACGGGAGACTTCAATATTGACTGGTTTAAAAGAACGGACACATATAGGAAGAAAATGTATCAAATAATTAAAGACAACCAATGTAAACAGTTGATTAATGAGCCAACTAGGATTACAGAAGAGTCTCGAACGGTAATTGACTATGTAATAACAAACATAAAAAACGTTGAAGTATGTGTGGATAGTGAGTTAGCAATAAGCGACCATCAAACAATAACTATAAATCTAACCAACAATAAGACAAGAGAAAAAATAGAAAACGGGAAATGGGTGAATGAAATAAAAACAAGAAGCAGTCAATTTAAGTATGCTCTAAGAAATAGTCAAATAAAAAACATTGACAATAACTTAGACGCCAATACGATGGGAGAACTATTTAGAGAAGGAGTCACTGAGACAGTTAAAAAGTTTACAATAAGAAGATTCAAAAGACATGTAACCAATGAATGGTTCGATCAAACCCTAAAGAAATCGAAAAGGGACAAAAATATAAGTTATAAAAAAGCAACATTGAGTAACTTAGAGAGCGACTGGACTGAGTATAGGATGAGAAGAAATAAATACAAAGCGGAAATAAAACGGAAAAAAAGCAAATTTATTAAACGAAAAATAGAAAATTCAAGAAATCAAAAAAACATGTGGCAAAACTTAAAACAATATGTGTTAAGGTCTTATAAACAGAATACAATAACAAGCATTATCATCAATGGTGAAAATTGCAAGGAGAGTAAGGAAATAGCAGATGGATTTAATGATTTTTTTATTGACAGTATCGTCCAAATAAATAATTCTATTCAGTGTGTCCCATTTGTGAACTACGTTAGTGAATCTAATTCTACCTTTAAATTTAAACATGTAACAATAAAAGACGTTGAAGGTGTACTCAAAACCATGAAAAACAAAACTGACTTTGAGTTTATGTGTCCCAAGATATATTTGGAAAATTTTGATTGTGTTGGTTCTGCTTTGTTGAAAATAATAAACAAGTCTTTCGAAACGACCATATTTCCAAAAACATGGAAAGAAACCGTCGTTACACCAATTGAAAAAGTTACAAATTCAAAAAAATGTGAAGAGTTTCGTCCTGTTAATTCGTTACCTTTGTGTGAAAAAGTGTTAGAAAAAATAGTTTTCAGTCAATTAAATGATTATTTTGAAAGTGAAAACTTATTTACACATATTCAGTCGGGATTCAGGAAGAAACACTCCTGTGAAAGCGCGATTAACCTTGTTTTAAGTGGCTGGAAAGAAGAAATTGCTAAAAAGAAACGTGTGTATTGTGTTTTTCTGGACCTAAAACGAGCATTTGAGACTATAGACCGATCATTACTTTTAAAAAAATTAGAAAAATATGGTGTAAGAGGCAACGAATTGAAATGGTTTAGGTCATATTTAGAAAAAAGATCGCAGACAGTCAAAGTAAACGGAATATTTTCTAAGCCTAAGGAAGTTCCATTTGGCGTGCCGCAAGGATCAATTCTGGGAACATTATTGTTCCTTATTTTCATCAACGATATGCAAAATGTTCTGAAATATTGCCAACTTGCATTGTTTGCGGACGATGCGGTGTTATACATTGCTGAGGAGAAAATAGAAGAATGCCACACCAAAATGCAAAAGGATTTGTTAAGTGTTGATAATTGGCTTAAACAAAATAGACTAAAACTAAATGTAACAAAAACCAAACGGATGATAATGAACGAAAGAGAAGGAGAGGACATAAGGCTGATGGTAGATGATGAAGCTGTAGAGAAAGTGGACGTTATTAAATACTTGGGGATTATTATTGACAATAAACTTAATTTTGGTAAACATATTGACTACATTTGTAAAAAAATAGCTAAGAAAGTAGGATTTTTAAGACGAATAAGAAACGATGTTTCAACTTTAAGTGCAATAAATATTTATAACGTAATTATTAAGCCACATTTTGAATACTGTTCGACAATTCTGTTTCTATGTAGTGATAGTATAATACAAAGACTTCAATTATTACAAAATAAGGCTATGCGTTGTATATTAAAGTGCAATAAATATGTTTCAATAAACTTTATGTTGAATTCGCTAAAGTGGTTGTCTGTAAAGCAAAGAATTGTAATGAATGTACTTGTGTTTATATTTAAAATCAAGAACAATCTCCTACCAAACTATTTAAGAAACTATGTGCAATATATAAGTGATGTTCAACCGTATTTACTAAGAAATAATAATAACCTCAGATTACCAAATTTGTTAACTGCTAGTTCACAGAATTCACTAATATATAAAGGATTTAAATTATATAATGAACTCCCAGTTACTACCAGGAACGAATTAATATTTAAGAGTTTCAAAAACAAATGTATAGAATTCGCTAGATCTAAATTTTAAGAATGTAAAAGAATTGTAAAAGGAAAGTGATTGGCTTCGATGAAGCTATATATAATAATAAATCTAAAATCTAAATCTATGCACACTGCAGATATCTTCAATCTTCGGTCCCGATTGTAATTAATGATCAACAGCGAAGAAATGCGATTGTTTCTTCGAATTGGTCTCATCAGCAGTACCATTATCAAATGTCTTGCCCAGATCCCGATCCGAAGACAAACGCAATTTGTATTGACAACTTTTTCAATTCACATTTATTGCAATACGAGCTGATTAGCAAGAACGTCAAATACTGTGGAACTAGATAACAATATATAACCAGCTATCTTGCTACTTAAACATTTATTTATATTGATGAAGTTGAATTTTGATATGAACAGAGTAAATCACGAAGGAAAATTCGAAAAAAAACCTTCACTGAATAGTTGTAAAAAAAAAATATATATATATATCAACACAGATATAATGATTAAATAGAGGAATGATATGAATAACAATAACAATGAACAATTGTTGACATCGATATTATCATAAATTAAATAAATAAATAGAAAATAAAAAGAATAAATTAATAAATAAATATATAAAGAAATAAAAAAATAAATAAATTAAATAAATAAATAAAAAAAAAATTAATAGTATAATATTTAATAAACGTATAAATAAGTCATAAAAGTGACTGAATAAATAAATAATTAATTAATTAATTTAAAAACGGATTTTAACAGAATATATAACAAAAAAAATTTTAAGAGCACAAATTCGATATGAGAGTATTTTCTGCAAAAGCACATTTATTGATGAATCTTTCTGTAAGTTTTTGTATTCTTACAGATATCATTTCAACATTCGCTCTTTTATGCAGGCTTAACGTGGAGTGATGCCAGGGAAGGTTAAGCATCATTTTAAGTAGTTTGTTTTGTGACACTTGTTATGATTTGATGTGACACTGTGCACAACTACCCCATACTTGGCAACCGTAAAGAAGTATCGATTGGAAAATGACTTTGTGTAATATGATTTTATTTTCATTTGTTAGCGCAGATTTCCTGTTAACAAATGGGTATAACATTTTTGTTGCTATTCTAACTTTGTGAATGGTCTTAGAGATATGTTCACTAAACGTAAGTTTTGTGTCGAGATTAATTCCTAAATATTTCACACAATTGCTCTACTGTAGTGCTTCACAGATTTGTATGCTGCTGTTCGGGAGGAGACAAGGACTTATTTTTCTGATAAAAAAGATGGCTTGCGTTTTAGTACCCTTCAGCTTAATTTTCCATTTGTTGCAGTAGCTTTCCATAATTTTCATCGCTTGCTTTAAGTTTGTCTCAACGTTTTGAGGAAACTTATGAGCAAAAATAGCCGCCTCACACTCACTCAGACTCGGAACGTCAGATGTGAATAGATTGTATAAAGGAGGTCCTAAAACAGAGCCTTGAGGAACTCCCAGTTTGAAATAAATAAGACTATATAACGCACTATTGACAAAGACTTGGAAGCAACGACCAGACAAAAATTTTTAAACTATTTTACATAAATACGGAGGAAAATAAAGACTTATCATTTTATATAAAAGACCACGTCTTGTTTTGAAATCTCTGCCTAACCTGTCCGTCGTCTCTTTTCTGACCCATTTGATTTCGAAAAAGGTTTAACACAAGGTGATGCACGTTGCACTGTCATGCCACTTTTTCATTTGAAGGAATAGTGCAAGACTTCCGCGTTAACACTAGAGGCAATATCTTTCAAACGTTTGTTCAACGTAATCGGAAGGATCGATTTATTGAAGAGTAAGTTTGTCGATTGGCCGCCTCATTCGTGCGATTTAACACCTCTAGATTATTCTCTTTGGGGTTGCGTAAAGTAACTGGTTTATGCCAACAAGCCAACGACGTTGGAAGAGCTCAAAGCCATCAGTTAACTCGTTGCCAGTCATCTAACAATTGGTTCCAACGAATCGACCGCTGCAAACGTGCCTCCGGTGGCCTTATGAACGAAGTTGAGTTACATTCATGTTTTGATTATAGTTTGCGTAAATATCACATTGTGAGGAAAGTTCACTTGAAACATAGAACAGACACTAAGTTTCCTAAATTGAGTTCAGGACGGGGGGACCTATTATTCAGCTTCACTTTAACTGCGCTGCATTTCAGAACAGTGTCACACTAAGAAACTAAAATGTACACTTTTCTATGAAATAAGGAGTCACTATAACTTAACATAAAAAGGGATAGACTTAAAAACGTTTATTTCAATCCAGTTAAATCAGTCTGGCAACACATTGTATCGCTAGTGATAAGAAAGTACACCAATTGGAAGTGCATGCACGCTGATTGATAAATTAGTTCCATTTTGATAGCCAACGGCGACGGTGAGATATCGCGAAGCTTAGATTTGCTTGAAAAGAAGTGTTCAATTTAACGTTCCTGCAATTCTTAAAATAGAACTCGTGTGCAATAAGTAATAAATTAAAGAATTAAAGAATTAGTTACCAAGTAATGTTCATTAGATGTATCCAAAGTTCAATTGCACTCTCGTATCACACAAGTCACAAGTGCAAATCGCAAGCACTTCAATTATAATACATTTATTAATCTAATTCTAATCAGGGGATGGGACTCAAGTTCAGCACTCAACCAAAATTCAAGTTCAGCACTGACAAAAATTCGTTTCTTTGAAAATATCGTTTAAACGGAAATTGTTTTTTTTACCTTACAACTAAAATATTTTAAATAATTAAAAAAGCATCCATTAAATAAGTACAGTTGCTTGGAAAGTTTGTAGTTTGTACCTACACTCAATCTTAAAAAAATATCTGCATTTTCAGTTGTATATTTGTTGCAGTTGGTAAATTGGATTCCTTGAGTTTGGGTCGGCATTCCGAAAACTTTATTTTCCGAAAAATCAAAATCCAGAGATAAGACTATAAAAAAAAAAATTCGCACACTCAGTGCCGAAAGATAATCTTTTTATACGAAACTAGCCGAGTTCTGCAAATGTTTTTTCAATGTTCGAATTTTCGATAAGCTATACAGTCATTGACACAATAATCGGACAATGTACATAAGTCTTTAATTTCTTCTGATTTGGAATGTTTTTTTTTAATATTTTAATACTTAATCTCCTGTTTATTTTTAAAAAGATAATTAACAAAAAAAAAAGAGTATTCCATTTAACAAAAGAGTAAAGTGATATTTATAACACACGTAAAATTCATTGCAAAATTATTCGGACACGCATTTCTGATAGGTAAGGCTTTAAATCGTGAAAAAAATTGTATTTTTTACGCCATATTTACCAGCTTAACTTTAAATATTTAATTGAGATTGAGGTGGCCATTTAAACACAGCCTGCGAAATTTCCGATAGTTTTGTGTCAATAAATTTTTTTTCATTCAACATCGTTTAAAACTTCCAAATAATGCGATTTTTTTATTTTCTCGGGTATATTGCGGTGGAGGTAATACCAATAAATGTTATGTACCCCCTCACATAACTTTAGCCACCGTGCGAATGTCGAATAGCCTGAATTATGATTTGATTAATCTTTCCTTTAGGTCAAAATAAAGGTATTTCCTTACTTTACTAAGCTATTCTTTTCAAACGAATGAACGAACCAACGAAGCCAACGCATGGGGAAATATTTTGTTTGACTTGAATCCAAGGCATCCATTCAATATTTTGTGTCCTCCTCATCCTACTTGCATACGCCCTTATGATAGAACTAATCCATCAACCGTTGATCTATTTTTAACAAATATGCCAGCATTGTTTAGTCAGCCTGTAGTAATAAATGATTTAAGTTCCAAGCACCTTCCGGTTTTGTGTAGTGTTAATCAAGCACCTCGGGAATATGAAAACATGGTTTATAATTTTAAAAATGCTAATTGGAGCAGATTCAAAAGGAAAATGCATACTTAATAAAGAAATTTACGGACAATAGGTCTCAATGATGCTGACCGAGATCAAACTTATGAAGCCGTTGATAGTTTCACAACCATAGCATACGAAAACTCATCCTAATCAGTTCCAAAAAAGAGGTACAGAGAGAATTAAAAATTCACTTCCTGTCCGTATTGTCCAACTCATTAAAAAAAGGAATAAAAATTGATCCTTATCATGAGAACCAGAGACTAATTTTATCTGACAGAAACTAAAGTTTTGAATAATTTAATTGAAACTTTTATTCACGAACACAAAAATAAGTCGTGGAATTCAAAACTCCAAACTTTGGATAAGGCTAGTAAGCCATTTTGAAACCTATTGAAATTAGTTAAGAAAAAGCACAGTCAGATTCCGGCTCTTAAAATGGGAAAGTGGTCCTATTGAAACTGGTGCAGAAGAATAAATAGCGTTTATAAGATCTCAACAAATCCAAATTAATAATAATACAATTACGTTACAGGATGTTAAAGATGTACTAGTTAGTCTTAAAAATTCCAAAAGTCCGGGGTTCGATAGTTTGGAAAATATAATATTAAAAAATCTACCCAGAACAGGTATTAAATTTCTACAAGATCGTTTTACAATCTGCCTTAAAACTGCTTATTTCCCAAAGCATTGGAAACCAGGTAAAATAATTCCAATACAAAAACCTTTTCGTCGATTTGATAAAATCAAAATTGTTTACTACCTAAAGTAAAAACTTATTGTATTGAAAAAAAAAACGCACAAGACAATATTTTAAACAAATAGCGAATAAACATGACGATGGACAACAAGCGAACTACTTACATTCTCGAAGTACACAACATGATAGTGCGATTCATAGCTCTATTGGTCTAGCGGTTAAAGCGTGAAAATGTCACACATTTTTGATATTAATATGGATGCATGGATCAAATGCAGAAAAAGATGGTTTTATTTTCTTTAAAAAATAAATTAATCAGTTTTGTGGGTAACTGTTAGACTAAATGTAAAAGTGTTCTCTCAAAACACACTTTCAGGACTTCTTAACTTCTACAAAAAAAAATTCTGATTTGATTAATTCAAAAAATAGTTACGCATATAGTCTCACCGACTTTTTGTGGATAGTAATGTGTTTTATACATAATGCGTATTATACACAAGTAGTCCTTTATTTAATGTATCGTTAATAGTTTTCGCAACACCCGCCAAATAATGACTTTAAAAGGTTCAATTTACATCTTAAAGAGATATGAACCTTAACATTACTATTGAATCATTCTGTTCTTTGGTGAAAACAGTTCGAAAATCTGTTTGGTACTTTTTGAGTTTATCCTGTTCAGACAGACATGCAGGGGAACTTTGTTTAATAATATTTAGTGATTTTTCTGTACGTGTGCTAGTCACAGAACCCCTCCTTAACGACTGGACTTATAATGACAAAATTTTGTGTGTGGATTTGAGCTGATCAATGGATGGTTATGATAAACCTTCTAAAAAATCAGTTATTAACCTTCAGAGAATAATTCATGATTGTATTCATAGTTCAGAATAAGTTTCAATAGTGACTTCCTGTACCTCCAATTCTTTTTTTGTTTAAAGCAGCTACAAGTAGGGAAAACTATTTACGTCAGTAGATCCTGTAATAAAAAACACGGTTTGGTTTGGGTTTCCTGCGAAAAATTGGGACTCACTGGATGCTTGTTCTGGATTCTGCTTCTTTGATCCGAAGAGCATCAGTTCACAAATTCAGAAGAGAATAAAAACAATGCGGAACAGTGAAAAATGATTCAGAAGACAGTCTTTTTAATTTAATTATCAAAACGGCAGAACATAGTTTAATGTAATATATTCCGATGAATCAAGCTTGACTTAAAACAAGTATTCCAATGTGGCAGGAGGTGAAATTTTTACAGACGCAAACATCTGAATGACAATCAAGAAGTGAATGTGCTGATTATTCGAAAATCCACCGCCATCAACAGTCTAATTCTACGTACCAATAATATTCAAAAATTCTGGAAAAGACGCGAAGTATTATTCAAGTTTTATTTACAAATTTTAGAAAATAGCCAACAGGATGCTTAAAACCATTATTTTACTTACTCCACGCGTACTGTGCAGGCACAAAGAGTCAAGAAGCGATTGAAGGAAACCAGACGCAGTTGCAAATTTACCAACTTTCTGTGGATAAAATACTGCGAATTTTAAGCGAATTTAAATAAATGCATAACAAGTTCCCCATCGCTTTTCGAGCACTCTTGCATAAATCAAAACAAATTATACATATTAAAAGCATGACACTAAGTTAGGCGCCTTGTTTAAATCTAGGAAGAAATATCCGCCGAGTGATTAAGAATCCTCCAAAGAGTCAAGCTGTCCGTGGGCGTTCGAAGTTGGCAGTTAATTGGGCGTCCAATCCAAATCATGAAGCTGGAGATCTCTTCATAATCTCTTCAATCTGAAGCTTTTCCTTCAGCACACTCTACGAAATCTAATAGCAAGAGTGTTCACAATGCCTTAAGAGACAGTTAATTAAAATAATGGTAGTTGAGATCGGCATATCGAACTTTCATCAAAATACTTTAGTCACACTTTAAGAATTTCTTAAATATCTATGACAATTGGCCTTTCTAACAAACGTTTGCCTGTAAATCTCATTAATTTTGTTCCTTGCTGAATTTGTTTTATCGCAGATTGTTGGAATGGCTATGAAGGCAACTTCAACTCAACTCCGTTAATGATCTTGAAGAGGTTTTTTGGTAAAGAATCCAACAAACACTTCGCTTTCTTAGCGATATAATACCAAGGCGGTCATTTATCAGGAACAGTAAGGTATACTAGAACCCTAGGTAATTTAAGCTTTTTTAGATGCAGTAAAAAAAATTTTTGTTAAAAAACAACATAAATTCGATCTTGTTTGATTTCAGGAAATCTATTACAATGCCAGAAATTCGAGCACTCAGCCCCGATCTAGTACAAAAAGCTCAAGACACCTTAGGAGAAAGTCCACAGCGGCTAAGTGAAGACATAAATGCGCTTCGTTGCTGGATCGCAAAGCAACCGCACTTAATAGCGCGCACAGATGACCAATTCCTGGTTACATTCCTCCGCTGTTGTAAGTTTAGTCTTGAAGAAAGCAAAACGAAGCTCGAAAGCTACTTCACCTCTAAAACTATTTATCCCGAGCTCCTGAAATATCGACCAATTAATTCATCCCTGCTGGACCTCGTCCGTTGTGGGTTAGTCAACCTTTCTCTATGGAAAGATCCAACCTTATTTATGACCATTTCTTTTTTTAGATTATATGTTATCCCTTCAAATCCAATTCCAAGTGGTTCGAAATTGTTCATCTCAAGGTTCGGAAATTATGACACAAAAAAGCAATTTTTCCTTGATGTCTTCAAGGTGCAGCTCATGATGTATGAACTTTTGGCTCTCGAGGATGACTGGGCGAGTGTAAATGGCATAGAACATGTTTATGATTTGAAAAACTGCACCCTTCAGCATGTAATGCACTGCAATCCTGTGATTTTGAAGAAAGTATACATTTTTCAGGAACGAGCGGCTCCAGTACGGATCGTTCGAGCTCATCTTATCAATTTGAAAAAGGAACTGCATGGCGCGTTTAAATTTGTCATGAGTATTCTCCCGTCAGAAATGCCCTTCGAGGTGACTTAAATTCAAACAAAGTTAAATACTTACTCACAGTTTTCGTTTTAAGGTCATTCTACATGAAGAGGAAGAAGACTTGTTCAAGTATATACCACAGGATTGTTTTACCTCCGAATATGGCGGCTCAAATGGGAATATAACAGGAATCGTAATGGATTGGGAAAAAAACCTTCAAGATCACACAGAGTATTTCGAAAATGACTCGAAGTACGGAACCAACGAGAAACTTCGTCAAGGACCAATAACAAATCTTCAAACTGACTTTGGTATCGAAGGAAGCTTCCGAAAGCTCGAAGTAGATTGAAATTTAAACATAACCAAATTTCTATTTTTAATTTTTTATTTCACAAAAACTTAAATTTATTTTTTAAATAAAGTTGATCTTTTTTACAATATTTGAATACGTCTTTAGTTCTATGGAAATTGTAGCACTGTACATTTAAAAGTAAAAATGACACATAAATTTCAAACCTATTCTAAAGCTTATGACAGCAAACAGTTTAATTTAATTTTTTAATATTATTTAAATTTTTAATGTATAACATGTATCCGTGGTTTTTTTTTATTATTTTATTTCTAAACTTACGAGTTAAAATAAATAGTTTTGAAAAACAAAGTACGAGTATAGCAAAAGGTTATGCACAATTATTTTATTGTTTTTTACACTTGCGTTGTACATTTCTGAGCAAAAGATTGATTGAGCGAGGACGAGGACGACGATGCACTGCTGCTGGATGACGGAGGTTTGTTAATACTTTGCACTATCAGGTTTAGACATTCTAGGCTCGACCCATTCACGGAGGATGTAGAATCAAATTCTGTAAGAACAAAAATAAATATCTCGATTAAATGTGATGCTTTTGGTTATAATTATTGTACATTTGGTAGGACATTTTAAACAGATTGATATGCTTTTTTGGTTTCAAAAGACACACAATTTACATTATTCATACAGCGATAGAATAAAAATAATATTAAGATATTTTTAATTAAAATATATATAGATTTGGGGAAATTACGAAAAACCAGTCACAAAAAAATTAAAAGTAAATGAATAAAGTAATAAGATACAAATAGAAATAAATAATATAATTAAAATAATAATACTGTACAAATAATTAATATAACGAATTCATAAAGACAAATAAATTAATTTTTTTCAATAAATTGAAAATGAATAAAAATATTAAATAAATTAAAAAATTAGATGAATACAAGAATGAACAATGCGTGAGTAAACGATGCGCGTTAATGAAAGCTATTGAATGTTCCCCAAGTTCCCCGAAGCCAACAAAGACCCTAAAAAAACATGGGAACTAATAAATAATATTATTGGGAAAACACCAAAAAACCTGGATGAATCACTCATCAAAAAAAACTTTGGCAACGAAGATAACGTGGGCAACCTAACAGAACTTTTCGCTAAAAGTTTCATTGAAGAGATAAATCAAAGTGTCCACCCCTGTGACACCAAGACGTACCCCTATACACAACCTAGAACAACACAATCATTTTTTATGGAAGATATTACGGTCGAGAAAGTGTGAAAAATACTTGGCGAACTTAAGACTAATAAAGCACCCGGCATTGACGGGATTAGACCCAGAGACTTAAAGCACAATTCATATCTCCTAGCCCCTGTGATCACTCACTTTATAAGCACAAGTATCAAACAAGCAATTGTACCAGATGATCTTAAAACTGCTATCGTTAGACCAATTTTTAAAGGTGGGACAAAATCCGATGTTCTCAACTATAGAACAATTTCAATATTGTCTATAGTGGACAAAGTTATGGAAAAGGTTATGGCCGAAAAACTTGAAGGTTATCTGAAGAAAAATAAAATCATTCACAAGAATCAGTACGGATTCCAAAAAACAAAAAACACAAATAAACTGTTAGCAGAATTCACAAACCTGATTAACAAAAATCTTAATAAAAACCATCACACACTTGTCATATTCCTCGACGTTAAAAAGGCATTTGACACACTGAGCCACGCGAAAATTCTGCAAACGATGGAAAAGATTGGCATCAGAGGAAATATCCTTAAATGGTTTGAAAGCTACTTAGAGAACCGAGAACTCCAAGTAAAAATTTTAAATCACTACAGCCAGAAACAACGATTGAGCTACGGAGTTCCTCAAGGCTCAATACTGGGGCCAATTATTTCATAATATACGTCAATGAAATGAAATGCTCTCATTATTGAAGAAGACTGTAGGATATGCATACGCGGATGATACGGCAATAGTCACAAGCTGCCGAGATTTAGAAAGCGCAAGAAAAACATCACAAAAAGAGCTTGACTTGATTTCCAAATGGTGTCATGACCACGGGATGATAATCAACCAAAAAAAAAAAACAAATTTATGCACATTCGTCCGCCTCATATTATAAAACATAAAATACGGATAAAGATTCACACCTCAAAATGTCAACATAGCTCCGAAAATCTGGATGAAGACGACGAATGCAACGAATTCATAGAGCAGGTGCAAAAAGTCAAGTATCTTGGAGTGGTACTTGATAGCAAGTTCAAATGGGACGCACATATTGCAGAGCTATGTAAAAAAATGAGGAAGGCAGCATTCGCGCTATACCACCTTAGTAACTACGCAAGCTTCGCAATAACAAGGCAAGTTTATTTCTCACTAGTTGAATCTTATCTAAGATATGGAATACTTGCCTGGGGAAATACAACGAACTGTTATCTAAAAGAGGCGCAAAGAATTCAAAACCGAATCTTAAACATACTTTTGAAAAAGAAATCATCGCATTACCAAACTTTCGGCAGCAGCAGACAGTCAAACCACTCTATTCTAAACATCCTTAGTATTAAGCAACTATTTAAGTTCATTGTGGCAACGGAATATTATGAAGACCAAGATTACAAAAAACCTGTGGACCATGCATACAATACCCGAAAACGAGCTCAAGGCTTCCTGAAACCGGCGAGATTTTAAAACTCACATGGCAGGCAGCAAGTCAGTCACTCCTCCTTTGGTCATTGTTCATAGACAACCTCCTAGTAAACCTTAATGAGATAGGCTATGGCATAATGGGCCATGCGGATGATCTGGCTATTGTCATCAATATGACACTTTAATAGCGATAGTTATGCATTCAGCATTAATGAAAGTCTAAGAATGGTGGGGGACACTTTAGAATTATCAGTATCCTCACGGACAAAGACATGTTCTGCTCGATCCCAGATTGCATGAAGGCAACATACTGCTATGGGCGTCTCTTTGAGGTAGATATTCCTTACCGTGACCATTGGTCAAGCAACACACCTGCCTCCGACCACAGAAACTTAATCTGGTACACTGATGGCTCAAAAATGACAAATTGAGTAGTTGCCGGTATCTATGGACCCAACACTTAAGCCTCTATACCCATTGGAAAGCATCCAAGTGTTTTCCAGGCTGAGCTACAAGCCATCAAATCCTACGCCATAGTAAACCTTGCAAAAGACCAAGTAGGAGCCAGAATTTTCATAAAGCATATTCGGATAGTCAATCCAAATCTCGCAAACGTAACAAAGTTAAATAAGGATGGGTTCCAGGTCATCATGGAATCGAAGGCAATGAAATTACTGACGAACTAGCCATAGCTGGCTCAAAAACTGCGTTCACTGGACTGGAACCTTTCTAAATGGCAAAAACCCGCTTCGTCCCGTGCTCAAAAGAAATTTACCGCGGCTATGGCAATCAAAGTTAGTAATCATTCCCTTCTTTTACAAAGAAGCCGTCAAGTTAACCATGGCGAACTTATAAAGCTCATTTGATTCGTCCTAGGCCATTGCCGGATGACAAAACGACTTTGTCCAGCTCTTATTTGGTTAAGAATGTGAATCTTCCTAAAAAAGATATTGGACAGTAGATAGTCCAATGCTTAAGACATTCATCAGAAGAATATAATTTATAGTAGCCTAATCTAACTCCCATGATACAATAGGGCTTTTCTATTAAACAAAGGTACATAAATAAAAAGAGAAATAAAAAAGCCATTGCAAAACCTTTATCAGTATCGACACTGGTAAAAAAACAACCGGGTTTAGCTAGGAAAGAAGCAGGAAATAGAGACCAAACCCCAGTAAGGGAAATAGGCGTCCCGCCGACAGCTTTCAAAAGAGCTTAAAACGATTGGGCAAACCCATGACTTCAAAAATCACTGGGTCAACCTTACAACGTGCAGAACGGCAAAATCTAAAAACGACAAACAAGGTATCGAAACGAGCTCGAAGCTCCAGCAACAAGGATCGTTAATCGTTTATCTTATTTCAACAGAAAATTTTATTATAAGTTAGGTAAGAAAAAGATCTTTTGCCGGTTGGTCATTGTTGGCGCCGACAATGAGAAAGGGCAATGGAGAAGGTCTTCTGACTAAGAATCTGTGTAGCTAGTAAAACGCTGAAAAGTAGCACAAGATTTCCTCGCGAATAATAATCCACAGACGGTCGACGGTCGACGGTCGATCCTGAACTGTCGGTTCAGGTTCAATACAAAAAAGCTGGACCGGGTTAATAACTGTAGGTTCAAATTAGACACACAAGCTTTTACATAAGAAAACCAGAACTTCGACTAGAAGGCCGAGTACAAAGCTAGACGAGGAGAAGTGACTGCTGCAATTACTGCGAACATAGTAAAGAACAAACTCGGTGTCCCAGATTCCTACATATGGCGCACTCAGTTGTCACTTTTAGGTTTGCGAAGACGTTAGCATGCCCGTAGACGGAGACGTGGCGACTATTTGTAACGCCGCAACAACTATCGAGTTTTAACATAGCTTTGAGGATCTATTATATGAATTTTTGAAACCTTTTTAACACAAAGAAATCCATAATTTTAAACGACCCCAAAACCTCGTACTGACAAATTTCAATTCGAACCAACGATTTTTGCGCATTAATCGCACTGATACAAAATGATGGCCGATTTAACATCTTAGAAAAACAGATCCATTTAGGTAAGATAACCCTTCAAAAAAGTAAAATTATCCACATACAAGTTGTTGTCTAGAAATCGATCCGTCGAACGTCAGTTGGTATGAAAGACTACAATTGACAGCTGTAATGGAGTTTGTCTTTCTCTGGGCAAACTCATAACTCTACGCCTACGTAATCGATGCTACCTCGGCTTGTCCTTACAATTAATTGTAAGTTCAAAACTTCATGCAAGAAGGAAAAAATTGATACTCCGCAATGATCACGAATTCATCTGTTTATAGCCCAATGTTTAACCATGCTCCACACAGCAGTCTTTAAGTTTAAAGTACCTCTGAAAAAAAAAATTTCAACCGGATACAATGATGTGAATCTTGTCGGAGAGCCAAAATCGGCGGACTTCAAAAATACGGTCATGCTGAGTAAGGAATAAAAAAAGTGCCTTGGAGTCAGAGTCACCACTCACCAGGTCCCCAAGATTCGTAGTTAATTTACTACTTTAAATGCTTTAGTATCCCGAAAATATCAGTTCATTTGGAACTGTATAGTTCCGCGTACATGTATCCGGGAACAAGTTCCTCTTGAAAAAGGAGTCGTTCCATGTCCGTTCCCGTATTGGGAATGCTTCAACCGGGGTAATACTGTTGTATCTAATGAAAGTGATATCACTGACTATTTTAATAGCTACTTTTCTTCGATAGCAGGATCGCTCGAGCCACAGTCAAACCTTTTGCGATGCACGCTTTGTAATCGCGATGACAGCGACCCATTTGAAGTAAGAACATTTTTCTATGAACCTGTAACTGGTCTGGAGATCCTAAACATTTTTGGCACTTTAAATAACTCCAATTCATGTGGAATAGATGGTGTATCTAACCGAACCCTAAAAACCATCGCATGTTTCATTGTTGATGTAATAGCTGATATTTTCAATAAAAGTGCTCTGTCTAGTGATTTTCCTGATGCACTGAAATGTGTGGATGTTGTACCTATATTCAAAAAAGGTGAAGCAGATTGCGTTTCGAACTACAGACCTATTTCCCTTCTTCCATCGGTAAGCAAAATTTTTGAAAAAGCTATACAAAATAGGGTAACAAAATTTTTAAATAAAATTGGTTTCATGAATTCTGCACAATTTGGTGTCCAAAAAGGGAAGTCTACCGAAGATGGTCTGTTGGAGTTTTGCTCTCAAATCTTTTCAAATTTTGCCAACAAAAAGAATACAGCGGGCCTATTTGTTGACATTACGAAAACTTTTGACATGGTCGATCAGAAGATATTATTAAAAAAAAACTTGAAAAGGCAGGCTTTCGTGGTGTTATCTTTAAGTGGTTCAAATCTTTTTTGGCAGATAGATCGCAGAGAGTGAAAGTAGGAACAACCAGGAGTGGACTTAAATATATTGGTAAAGGCGTACCACAAGGCTCGGTTTTAGGACCCCTTCTCTTCCTCATCTATATTAATTCTATATTTGAATTAAGTTTTAAGGGTAAACTAAAGGCATTTGCTGATGACATAGGCTGTGTTAATGGTGCAGATAGCCCTTTGAATCTTATGTAAGATATAAACAGGGATCTTAGCTTACTGAGAGTATGGTTTGCTGAGCACAAGTTAGTTTTAAGTGCCAAAACTAAGGTTATGTTTATCAGTTTATCCGCCCAAAACTCGAACAAGTCAAATTTATACTACCATGCACCGGAGTGTCCAAAATTTATGCTTCCTTCATGTACTTGCACTGCCTCGACCACTTATTTCAACAGTTCGAATTGTAGCGATAATAGTTTCCCTATTGAGGAGGTCAATGAAAATTCTTCCTATACGCCATCTTTATTGCTTTAAAGTACTGAAGACATTCTTTGTTAGATCTGGCAATCTCAACTTCAGAATCCTTGACAACTATAATCTGCGTGGAAACATCCAACATTTAGTTAGTTTCTGTGCCTTATTTTCGCACCACTGCCCTTCGTATTTTCTATACAGTAATATCCTGCCGTCTCTTCAATGAGTTACCTTTATCTATTAGGTCCGTAAGGACAGCGAGCATATTTACAACACAATTAAGGAAATGGCTCTTCAATTTTAAATATAAGGATTTGGAAAAAAACTTTTACATAGTTAGACCTAAATGAATGCAAAGTCTAGTCCCAACATTCTGGTGATCTTGAGTATTTTGTCTTTCTGTTCAATATCGACGTTAAACTTTCTATTGGCTTCTTCCATAAAAATTCTATAAAATTATTGCTTTTATTTGGTTTAATTTCTTTGAATTTAATTAAAAAAAAGAAATGTAAGAATAATTTTTAATTTTTAAGGGTCACCCCACCCATATTTTGAATTTAAATTTCGTTTGCTTTGAAGTGACAATCAACACTATTTAATTCCTAATAGAGATGTCACTAATGTTTCTCATTGAATCCGCGATAAGTTTTAAGATAATATTTATATTAATTAAATTTAACTGTATGAGAAATGATGAATAAATAAATAATGCCTCGACAATTGCTGTAAAAATGTTCTTTCGTTTACATTAAACTTTTGATCATTGTCCAAAAAACTTGCGCAATAATTATTGCATTTTGGAGAACTTACAAAATTACAATTTCATTTACCTGATATTGGTGTGTATCGGTCTGATTCCTTGTTGAAGTGTTGTAACTTTTCGCGGAAGTACGAGTCCGTATACGAGTTCTGAAATAATACAAAAAAAAAAAACAAATATTTTTAGCATGTCATTTAAGAGAACTGAATTATATAGTAACTAATTAAAAATGCTGTCCAAATAGCCAAACTCTGCATGACAATCGTTGATAGTTTGCCAAAAAATATTTTGCACCCCTTAAGTGACACAAAAGTGGTTTTTGTCATTGTCTTGCATGACAATTTGTTTCCTATCCACTTGCAGTGACACCAAGAATTTCCATTCGCGAATCACTTCGAAGCTGAAGCCAATTAAAATGCACTGAACCATAGTTGCACCGAACAGCTAGTGGATGATCTATACACTCTTATTAGTAATTAAATTAATTTGCGGGAATTACTAAAATTCACCGCAGACATTCCCAGACGACGCGATCGTTCGAAACTCAAAAGTGACCATGGGTGAGAGGAGCAGTCACATTCAATGATCCATCTGCAGTGTCGTCGCAGCACCACTTTCTCAGGATCCATTTATCATGCGGCACGACACTTTATCATTTCTATAACGCGTAACATTTTGTTGTCTGTTTTTTTCTTTTTGTACTTGGAGGCCTCTCAACAGCTACGACAGTGATTCTGGGAGGTTTCCACCATTACGGAGTATACTAAGCACTTAGCACTTTGTAATGATCATGCGGAACATGCTGGCTGCTGCTGGAACTGTGCTCAAGTAAAGGATGCACGAGTATTAAGGTATTAGCTGTTTGCTTTTGGGGAGCAATGCTCATGTGGTGCAACGAGCAAGGGAATCCTCTTGTGCTCGGAAGCGTAGAGCGGTGCTCGAACTCATAAATCTTTTGGTGGCCGGCGGCACATATGGCGGATTAAGAATGTGTGTATAACGTCGCGGTGATGTCTTAATTCCTCCGAAAGGAGCATTAACACGATCTAACATTTTGTTCTTTCTCTTTTTTGTTTGCCTGTTGCCGAACAGAACATGCAACAGGAGGACTTTGTTTTGTTTGAAGAGCCGTTTTTTGTTGATTGTTTCGTGTATTTTCAAGACCCATTGGCAGGTGAGAATTATTGAAAAACATAGCAAAAACTTCTACTGAGAGACGTATCAAGAGGAGGTTTTGTGGTTCTTCAGTAAGACCAAGTTTCTGACCCAAGGGACTTGCTAAGTAAAAAAGGAGTTATAAAATTTGCACAGCAGCCGAGCCCAGAGATCAAAATTAACCTTTGTAAGATCTATGAATTTTTACTGATGGATTGAAGATTTGAATGAAGAATAAAAGCGAGAATCTTCTGTGATACTCTGAACATAAATAAATAGGCTTCCAAAAGAATGTTAAATTTTTCAGGCTGAAATATATGGAATTCAAAACATCATGGGCCCTTCTTACATTGGTCACCAAGCACACCAAAAACACACCAAAAGGAACACATTTAAATCGTTGACAGCTTTAAAGCTTTCAATGATATCGGGATCACTGGCAGTTTATAATGATCTGGGTCCCAAGCGAGAGAAACATTAAGGGCAATGAAAAGGTTAGCTGAACCCACGTAAAAAAAGATCAATGTAAGGACCAGAATATCTTGGTAAATGAATCACTGCTCATGTCAGTAAAAGTTTTGTGAAAACAGAGCCTGAAATATCAGCCAACAGAACATAAATGTCGCGTTTCTCGTTGGCTTTGCCCAGAGCCTTAAAAAACAAAAACTTAAGAGAGTATTCTAGTCTAGAAATTAAAAAACATACTAACATGCTGTGAGTGAAATAAAAATATTGTGAACTATTCCTATTTTAAAAATAATGGAACTTATGGGAATGAAAATTGGCCCGGAAGCTCATTCATTTGCTGTGGTGGAAGTGGAAGCGCACTGCTTCTTCTGCCTGTTAGAACGACTATAAGGTATCGCGGAACTTGGCAACCATTATAACACGTAGTGCCAAAAGAAACTACTTCCCATCGAAACTTAAGACTTCCTTGCCATCCAAACAACTTTGGAATAACATACGGCAAATAGGGATTGCTGGTGCAAAGCCATCTTCCAAGTGTGGATTACAACCGGACGTACTCAATGAACATTTTCTTGAGGTCAGTACCGAATCTGAACGATTTAATTTTTCATCTACACCAACTTCTGTACCACCAAGTTTCAATAGTTTTAACATGGTAACCGAAATAGATGTTGTTGAAAGTGTGGCGGCCATCAAATCGAATGCCATTGGTGAAGACGGAGTACCAATTCGATTAATTAAACTCATATTGCCATCAATTATCTCACACTTAACTCAAATCATAAACCACTGTATCGCAACTTCAACCTTTCCGGATTCCTTGAAAATTGCCAGAGTAATTCCAATTGCCAAGAAGCCAAATGCGGCTTTTCTTAATGACTATAGGCCTATCAGCATTCTACCGTGCTTGTCAAAGGTCTTTGAAAAAATATTAGCAAAACAGATCCAGAACCATTTATGCGTAAATAAATTACTAAGCTCCTTTCAGTCTGGTTTTAGTTGCTCGACAGCTATGGTAAACATCATTGAGGACATAAGACGGGACTTTGATAAAGGATACATAGCACTACTCTGCTTGCTGGATTTTTCAAAGGCGTTTGACAAGGTCAAGCAAGATGTGCTTTGCTGGAAGCTCGAACACTATTTTGGTTTTGGTGGAAGTACACTAAAACTTATAAGGAATTATCTGTCGAATAGAATGCAAAGAGTCGTGATTGGTGATAAAGTCTCTATAATGAAGCTTATCAAGCAGGGTGTACCACAGGGATCTATTTTGGGACCCCTCCTTTTCTGCATATTTATTAATGATTTAATTTCAACAATTTTAACGCCCAGTTGTACTTAGCTCGACCTATGGGAATGATCAAGGAACTTGTTTCACTAATAAACGATGATTTAGCTAAAATACATCACTGGACTCAAATGAATGGATTGCTGATCAATTCTGACAAATCAAAGGTTATTCCATTGGCCCATAGAACATTCGATCTCAGCATTTTGCCCGAATCCGCAAAAACGCTTGGATATATTATAAATCGTAATCTTTCCGGTAACGATCAAACTAATAATGTAGTCGGCAGGATTTATTGATGTCTCAGGAGACTGTGCCAACTTCACTCCAACGGCAACAAGGAGTCAGCTTGTAAAAGCTCTTATTCTTCTTATTTCATATTCAGAGGTTGTATATTGTAGTCTTGACTCTGTCTCTCAACAAAAACTGCATGTAGCCTTAAATAATGCCAGTACGATCCTGTATCTGAACAGACTAGAAGACTATAAGGTTGTACCCTTACACAGCACACCAATGCTAGAAACTGCATTTTCTTGCACAACATAATAATGACGAAATCCCCACCTTATCTTTATAAAAAATTACAATTTGCTCAATCGCAAAGAACCCATGCCCTAATTTTACCGAGTCACAAATATTTAAATTCCTGTAGACTGTTTTTTCTTTATGCTGTCAAGTTATGGAATTCCCTTCCAATGCATATTAAGACAATAACTAACGCTAATCACTTCAAAAAAATGATTTACTGCCACTGTTCTAACTATAACTAGTACTGGAAGTTAAAGAAGAATATAAAATCCGTTTATATCTCTCCCATTCTCCTTTAATCCTTTTCCACTCTTATCAAGCCCTGAAATTTTATATCTGCTATTTGAATCTTTGATTGAATTTTTATTTTTAACTTCCCATCAGGAAGTTCTTGTAATCGGTCCGATTTTCGAAATTCAAAATTTTTACATTTCTCCACGTTTGGCGGTCCCAGTAGTCGGAATCCATGATTTTTAGAAAGATGTGTGTGTGTGTGTACGTACGTACGTTCATACGTTTGTGCGGATTCTTTCGTACAGCCTAACTCGAGAACAAATCAAGCTATCGAAGCCAAATTGGTTTCATTCGAAGCGTCTGTGCATAAAGATCACCTGAAAAGCTTTTGGTTAAATTTCACAGGGTGGTTTGAATTTTATGACGAAAAAACTGTCAAAAAAAGGGACATTTTCACTTCTTCAATTAAAAACAATTTAGTTTTCCAATAAAAAAAGTTCAAAATTGATTAGATATATAGTTTACAGCTACCTTATCAGATAAAAAAATATGCATAAATATATACACTGCCGTTCATAAGTTTCCGGACAAATTCATATAAAAATTTTTTTTTGTTCAATTTTAATGCCAAAAGTTTCATCAATATTATGTTTATTTAGTCAATTGACTAAACTAAGTAAGTTACTAACTATAGAGACTACCAAAAAGACTAAAACAGTATTTAGTTGAGGCCATTTCATACATTGATGTGCCCCTTTCTCTATTTCCTGATCCAAATTGCCACGGAAATCCGTGGAAAATTGTCTTAGAAATGTGAATCATGTAAGTCTTTCCCATTTTCATTTTCATGACTCAGACTCAAACCTGATCGGGCGTAGCTTGACGCTGATTATCGTTATACTATCTATATTAGCAAAAAGAAGCTCATGTCGCAACTTACATGAGAGCTAAGCTAAATGACAAAGTTAAATCACATGGATAAAACTACATTACTCGTATGTTATAGAGCGTTGCAAGGAAGATCATAACATTATATTTAGTTTGTTTTCCACTGTTGTGGTTTCTTATCACGAACCCAATCTTAGAGGTCGTTCCAGAAAATGATATAGAGATAAACAATCTCTCGAAATCGAATCTATCAAAATTTGCAAAGAAAACTGGACCAGAAGAAAACGATCCTATGCTGAGCAGTTCCCAGCTCGGAAAGAAGAGGCGGTCGAAATCTCTGGACTGAGACTATTCAGAGCAATGGTTAATATCCTCCAAAGGAAATCAATCTAACAAATTTGATTGATTAGAAATTATTTCGAAAATACATAAAGTTAAGATAAGCGGCCTTTCACAATGCTTATATCGAAACAATTTGAATTCTGCTAACAAAAAATAAAGCAAAGCCTGGTCACAAATTTCCTTTCGCTCATTTCAAAACAACTTTTTAAAATTCTTTTTTCTATAATAGCATAGTAATAGTAATGATTTGTAAGTCACGTTTCAGTGATAACTCAGGCAAATCTTCATGCTCGAAATATAGTTTGTGTCACAATGCAACTGGTCCTCAAACTTTTAAAACATGATTCACTATAAACAGAGTTCTTACAAAATGTAATACTTTTAAAACTAAGCTATATAATATGTGATAATTCTGGCTTTCTGATTTATAACACTTTATTGAAGAATTTGAAGAACAACTGCCAAAAGCGAATACAAATTCAACTTCCAATGTGAAAGTTGTTGTAATGAAATCGATTTTCGCAACTCTAAATTTGAAACATCTTATCTTCACCTTGAGTTGGATACTCTTAGAGGGATGGCCGTGTGCTACAATGTGCCTACAAAAGAATGCCAAAGATTTTGGGTCGTTGGGAAGAACAAACAATGCCATCTACCTGACCTAGACGAAGTACAGATAGCAAGATAGAACTTCTAAGTTGTATCTGCAATATATGGTCAGAAGAAATCATGCGAGATGAATGAATTCTCAGTATTAATCTCCTCAAAATTGCCTTTTACATCTTTTCTGCCGTATGATGTGAACGTCTGAAGCAGTTCGTCAACATATTAATCAACGTATTAATGTGGTTTTCGACCACAAAAGTCCACCATAAACCAAATATTAACATATCGGCAGATCTTGGAAAAACACCCAGGAGCGCCAAGTAAGTACGCACCACCTTTTCATCAATTTCAAGGTTGGTTTTGGTGTCCATGTCTAGGTTTGGCCTCCCTGCCAAGCTTATACTTTTGTGCAGGATGGCGATTTAGGTCACCACCATCCTGCACAAATTGATGTCGGCAATGACGTCACCGACCCACTTGAACTGAAGCACCGCTCTATAAGACCCATATCATGCCCGTCCTATTATATGGTGCAGAAACATGTACACTTTCAAAAGCGGATGAAGGCCCCTTATGTTGTTCCGAGAGAAAAGTGTAATCTTTTGTCCCATCTGCATTGACTGTAAGTGGAGAAGAAGATTCAACAACGAACTGTATGCTAGGAGTTGTACAGCGACATCGACTTAGCCAAAAGGATAAAATTCCAATGCCACTCGGACTGTTAAGCCACCTCAAGTTAGTAATTAAATGATTAATGACAAAAAAGTCCAACCAGCTATCATTTAAAAAAAAAAAAAAACGGTAAAAATTATTTCAAATTATATTAAGTTATTTCCGCAGTAAAACTAAAAATCTAATTTTCTTTTAGTAGAAATGTAACTCAGTCAGAAAAAAAGTATTTCCAAATTGAAATATGTTAATCTATCAATGTAAAATACGCAATTTGTATTTTATATATTAAATATAGTTTTCCTCAAAGGCAGCTAAAAATATATGTAAATATATGTTTTCATAATCCGAATTGAATTTAATGGTGTAGGCAAATAAAATAGCACCTTTTTCTTTTGTATCTTGAGATGGGAAGTTCATGGTATGGGCAGGCCTACTCGCACCCAAACCAATTTTTTTATTTTTTGATTTTTTTCTGTATTCTTGTTATGTTAGTAAATATAAATAAATTAAAATATCAATTGCCTTTTTTTTATGACACTTTAAAAATTACATGAAATTCATGCCTCAAGAGTAGAATTCTCCCTTAAAACATTTCAACTCTGGAAATCAGTTTTCCAGTCGCATGGAAGTTAGTTAAAATTATTCCCGTGGCGAAAAGTTTCGAAATTCAAAACCGTATTCTAAACATTCATCATGTGCTCTTCCGGGGATCCGAAAGCTTAATAATGGAGCGATAATAGTGCGATGTGGAAATGAAGAATCTATTGAAAAAAATTAAAGATAAATTAATAGCGAAGATGGAGAACTATAATGTGAATATTTTACTACCTAGAAATCCCAAAATAAGGATTAATTTTTCTCTCTGAAAAATGGGAACAGAGCGAATTAGTAAAGAGTCTTGAATTGCCGAATGAGGTGCCAGAAAAGTCGGAAGTAAAATTTAAAACAATGGAGAAAAACAAAAACAAGCAGATCTGAGTTTTATAGCGTAGTGCTCGAACTGAATTTGGAAAGCTATAATGAAGTAATAAGAGACGGTAAATTAAGTATAGGTTGGGCTAGGTACACAGTTACTGACGCAACGTACGTAAAAAGGTGTTACAAATGTCCAGGATTTGCGCACACCAGTAAATCAGCAATTTCTTCTAAATGTAGTGATGCACATCTTAGGGCTGATTATCACTACGAATTGCTTACTCGAAGTCACATAGCCAGAGTAATGACTTCGAAAAAGAACTCGATCTCCGGGGCTTTTTACCCAAGCACCTTATTTCACTTGAAGTATTCCTCTGTATAGATAGAAAAGGTCCGATTCAGAATTGACCGAAAAACTGTGGATGGGTGAGCCAACTTCGACCAAGACGTCGCAAGTAGATCACAGGAGACTCTTCGGTTTAGTAGGACGGTATCAGACCACGACAGAGCGGATGTCGAAAGGCAACATCGACACTATTGGTGGTTAGATAATGAGAATAACTGTGTCAGCTTTAAATAATCTGGGATGCCTTTAAGACTATTCGACAGCATTTCCTGGCAGCTTTGGCTAGCTTATATTTATTTTAGATAGTGTAAGTGGTGTAAGTAGTTAGTAATAAGTTAGTAAGTAGTTTAAATTTTATTTCAAGTTTGATTAAGACGTTAGAGTTTAGATGGGTTTGTAGCTCAGTATTTAGGCCTAGTTTTAAAAAAAAACAAAAATAAAAATACGTCCATTCACTAAATTTTTGTTTAAAATTAATATTTTTTCTTAGTTTTCTGATTATTTAGTTATTAAAATTTAAATTTAAAGTAGGTAAGTAAGTTAGTTTATACATACACAGTTAAGTTAATTAAGCTAGCTTTAAGCGTTTTTTGTCTATCATCTAAGAAAAATTAATGAATGAAATAAAACTGCTTTGAATTGAATTGAAAAATGGATCGGCAGTATCCGTCATCAATGGAATACCCAACTGAAGGGGGCTGCAAATTGAAAAATAAATGCAAATAGTTGGGATAATGCTACGCTTTCATTTTGAGGCCAAGTACTTTTCAATCCACCCGCGTATATCGTATTGAGAAACCAACAAAAAAAAACAAACTAAATGGTGCAAGACTTCTTAAGGACTTCAACAAAATAAATGCCATGGATTAGATCGCATTCGCTGCACTTCAACATTCCATTTGCGATATTTCCGCAGTTCACATTAATAGTGCACATCACGCACAACTTAAGCCTCCGGCCAATTAATCAAAATCATATCTGAGGAAGATTGCCCCTCATAGATGTATCCAGCATCTCCAACCCAGCTCAGCAGCAGCAGCAGCAGCAGCGGTAGCAACAAGATTCATTATGCGCAATGAACAAATTTGCTAATTTAGCATAAACGTTTGATATCCTCTGGTTGGTGGTTGTTGTGGTGTGCTTTTGATTGGATTTTGGCCAAATGCCAAAAAAATCAAAACCCTGAATCCATAACGTCAAAGCGTCGTTCACGCTGCTGCACATTGCGCTGCATGTTGTCTATACGACAGCCCCCACTATCTCCCTCTCTCTTTTCATCAGATCAGAATCAGAATCATGAGGGATTTCTTTCTAGATGATGATCATGACGTTCACCTAAAAATAGGCGAAAGGAGTCATTAAAATTGAATTCCCAATGAAAAGAAATAAAATCGAGAGGCATCCGACACCGAGACACCAGCCAGCCAACAAGCGAGGCGATTTAAATTTAATTATAAAATATTTACTGCCACATTGTTTCGAGTTCGCGCGGCAAGCCTCATAGTCACTTTGATCTGCGCCTGGAATCCCTAAAAAGCCACCAGTGTTAATTGCATTCAATGAAATACTTAACACTGAGCGATGTCTCTGGCCAAGCGTCAGCGGAGGGCCTTCACTGTTGCAGTTGACTTGAGTATTTTCCAAAATTATTAATTTCACTTTTGGATCAATTAATTGTGTTGGCTTGTTTTCGGTGCGCAATCGCTAATGGAAGGGATATTTCATTTTTATCCTTTTGATGTGTCTTCTGAAGTTGCACCACTGGAAATGGTGACAAAAGAGCCTGAGAGAGTGTCTATGGCGGACACACGAGGAGGTGTGGATATATTTTTTTACAAGATTACGCGGTACGCAGTAAAATAAAAACCAAAAGAAAAAAAAAATTTGAGAGGAATCTTTTGACAGTTCGAGACAGTTTCCCGTGGAGGTCTTTTATTTTATGACATTTTTAATTGATCATGACATAAATGTTTCGGTGAAATTTATGTAACGTAGCGAAAGATAAAATATTCTAGTTAATGTTTTAAATTTATTTTATCGCTTTCATTTTTTGATCACTCAACATCAACAACAAAAGCGTAAAGCACGTATTTTAGGCTTGTAGTTTGCGAAGCCTGATCAAAAAATATGTGACACTAGATTTGGCGGTAAAATGGCATTCTGTGTTCCTCGACTTTTACATTTTTTTGCGTACCAAATGCCTTTTTTGAGAATTTTGTTTATGTAATTGTCGTTGTTGAAATAAATTTCAAAACAGGAGAAAATAGAAAATTTATGGTTTCTATGCTGAATTCGCTAACTGGGAACACAAAAATGGAGGAGGTATTGCAAGTTTCTCAAAAACCACATCAGATATGAAAGACTAATTCTTGAGACAACTGCGTTTGAAAATTTGACGTTGAAAATTGTGCAAATGTCGGAAGAAAAATTTACAAGCGCGGTGTATAGACCTCTGAACCTGTACTTGGAAGATTTCATGAAGGAATATACACATGAAGGACAATTTAGGCGCATTTACCCTTTTCAATTTTAATGCATTTTTATTCAATCGATGCTAGACAAAAAAATGATTAAATCTAGCTTCATTAACTTAACTATTTATAAACTTACTTACCGGCCCTAAACGAGAGCTCAAAGCTAAATCTAACAACTGAGATTATATTTAAATTTGATTTATAAATATTAATTAAGAAAACTAAGAAAAATATTGATTAATGCGACAAAACTTAGTGTAAGGAATTTTTTATTTTAACTTTTAATAGACCTCCATACTAAACTGCTAACTCATCTAACCCTAACGTCTTAATCTGGCTAAGGCTGACAAGATATACTATCGAATAGTCTTTAAGGCATTCAATACTACTTAAAGCCGACAGAGTACTACTCATCATCTAACCACGAAGGTTGTCGATGTTGCCTTTCGACATCCGCTCTGTCGCTCTACGCGCCCTACTAAGCAGCCCTACTTTTCGACAAACGTGGAAGATTAACGGCACCGCTAATCTATCCTGTACCAAACAATTTCTATCCAAATAGAGAATCTTTTCAGGGAGAATAAGGCCGTTAAGGCGCACTGTCTCGCGGTGCATATCATTGGGTTAAAAAGCCCCGAAGTCAATGTGACTTCGAAAATGCTTTATTAGGAAGTTATCCACTCAGATCAGGTTGGTCCCGTTGTACAGGACTTCATTACTATAGAATTTTTTGTAATCAGATTCTGGAGTTCGAAGACATCGTCTCTCGAAAATCCGAATCTTTTCCATTAAGCTTGTTCCCACGTTCAACCACACGGAACATCCATAGGCAAGAACAGGCGGAATGAGGGCGGTATCTATAAGTTTGTTAAAATGTTAATACTAATCTGATCTTCGATTCGCCAGTGGCTGCCCATTTTGTCCAACGATGGGGAACATTCGCCATTTCTTTTTAGTATTTCTAGAGGCCCTAGAAAACGGAATCCTCAACGAAATGGTCTCGCATTTTGTTATTCCAATGCGAATTAATTGCAGAACGGTAATTTTGCTGAATTAATTGCTGTAGGTTTTTAAGCTGTGACTTCAGTGTCCTAACCTCCGAGTGTTGTGGGCCAGTAAAACGTCTGTACAGCCTTGTCAGTAGCCTACTCTTTTGTCGGTGTAAAGCGTCGATCGTAGCGTTGCGGTACTATATATATTGACATTGTCAGTCATTTCGAACTTGTCTGTCCATTGTTTGTTTTATTGTGTCGTCATCCGTCGATCTCCTCGTTCGACAAATTCCTATTGGACGGTGGGTTGAGCGAGTTCGAGAAGAGTGCTCTTATCATTAGTCGGGAGAAGCGTGTCCACCGCATCCTACTAGTCATCCATACGAAGGCATGTTAAAAAAAAGTCAAAAATTTCTCTGATTATCGCAGAACTATCGACAAGTTCCACCGTTGTTAAGTGTCAATACACCAATCAGAGCTTGAATTTCGTCAATGATTGTTGAACGGAAGGTTGCTTTTATATTTGGATTGTACTTTTTTGACTGATGATTGATTGTTTATTTTGTAAACAATTTCTACAATTTTTGGTATAATACCGCACATTTTACAGTTGAGTGATATGATATTTTTCTAACATCTTTCAACTTTAACATTATTTAATTATTTGTTGAATAGAATAAAGTATAAAATAGAGTTTGAAGGAAAAAGTACTAATAAAACCTTCATTTGCAAAAAAAAAACAGTTAATATGGCAAAAAAAAAAACAAATATATACATAAATATATATGAATTAAGGAATATGCAATAATATCACAGTCAGTTAAATATAAGTAAAAACAATGAACAAATAAATGTCTTTCACATAATAACAATAAATCACTTAATAAATAATTTTATATATATTTCAAAGAAAAATATGAAATACCCGAGCAAAAAACAAAACGAAAAGAAAAAAATAAATGAAAAGATGATTTAAAGGCAAAAGTTGATTTATAAGACCGTAATTGAACACTGCACAATGTACTTATCGTTAAGTTTCTGCATTCTTTCAAAGAGCAATTCAACTTTTACCTTATTATGGAGGTCGGATGTAGAATAATGCCAAGGTAGATCAAGCATCATTTTTAGAACTTCATTTTGCGCAACTTGCAGTTTTTTCAAGTGACACTTTGCGCAATCACCCCAGATTTGATATCCGTAAAGGTGTATCGCTTGGAAAACAACTTTATGGATCAATATTTTGTTATCAATTGACAATCGGGATTTTCTGTTAATCAAAGGATACAACATTTTTATTGCAATATTGACTTTTTTAATTATTTGCGAAATGTGTTCCTTAAACATCAATTTTGAATCAAGTTCAATTCCCAAATATTTCACGGACTATTGCCATTTGAGCTCCGTATTGTTAACCCGAAACTGCATTGTTGGAATATAACAAGGCTTTCTTTTACGCATGAAAAAGATAGCTTGCAATTTATCTTTGTTGACTTTGATTTTCAATTTTTTGAAATATTCTATATGTATTTTTTTGACTGGATTGCAACATTTGTCCATTTTGTGATTTCCTCCAGAATTTCGTTCGAAAAAAATATTAAAACACTGAAGAGGGTCGGTATAGTTTCTACTTGCTCGAGTTGGATCTCTGGCGGCTCTTATAATATTTGGAGCCAATGTTCTCCTACTAATATTGGTTTTTTTTAAAAGAATTTTGCGAATATGGTCCAAAATAAAGGCAAAAACCGAACAGTCAACGGGAAAAATCTTTGCAATGATTTTTTGTGGTTCCCCACCATGTCGCAATCTTCCTCGACTTTTAGAAAAAAGGGGAAAAAAACTATTACCGGGCAACCACGCTTATTTATAAAGTAAATTTAATACAAATATACAAAAGAAACCCAATTTTACGAAGAAAATAAGCACTGTTTCTAACAGTCTAAAAAGTTGGAATATCGTTGGGAAAAGTTAAGGTACTATACCAATACCAATGATTCCCCAATCGAATGAAAATCTTCAATTTACGAAACAATGTACGAAAATTTACTTAAAAAAAATAAACTTGGCTGACAAATTACCGAGGAAATATGCCAAGAATATAATTAATTACAAAATTTGGCAATAATGCTGTTGTTTTTTTTTTTTTGGTATACAAGTTATTTTTAGATGAATTGTTTCCTTCAGCTTTGTTCAGTTGCAAATCATTCAAATTTCACAGCCGCCTCCACTGTCGTCTCTCAACCATACAATATTCCCATCAATTACTTGGGCTTGAAATAGGAATTTAAATCTAAATAATGGCAATTTTGACACAAAAATGTTCTCTTTTAACCCCCAAAACGTTATTCTAAATGCGCTCTAATATGTTAACTGTCACAAGTGCTTAGACAAAGCCGATCCATTGAAATACTATTAACAACCAAATCGCTTTCCTTTAAGTGCTTCTAATTTATTAAACAAAAACAAAAACAAAAACAAAAAATTGTCTCAAAAACGACGGACCAAGCGGACCAAAGCCGATAATATATGAGAATTTTAGACCAACAACTCCCACCGGTCCTGCCAAATGTTGTCCAAGCGTTTTGTAATATGCTTGAAAAACATTTTCAAAAAAAAAAAAAAGAAAGCTACACGCTCAATGACGAATTCCCACAAGACATTTATCAAATTTACTGCTTTCGAAGTTGGCTCTTGAAAATCTGATCGTCGCACCACGCACCACCGCTCACCGGGGAAGACAACAAACAAGATGTTCCCAGTTTTTCAAACCATCAATTAGGGCCATATTCCTTTCCCATTAAAATACCTCATCAACCCATTCTCCCACCCACAATAGTAGTGTAAACAGTGTTTTCGATATTTCAAAAAACAAAAACATCGAATTCAGCAAAAACGACCACGATTTACTGTCACGGTTACTGACGGTTAGGCTGATGAAAAATTATCTAAACCGAATAATTTATAACCTCAAAGTTTGATGTGTTTCACGGTATTTTTAGCCTTATAAATGCGGGACATTTCATTTAGTTTTCGGGACGCGTGTTTGCCGCGTGTGGCCCACAACGATTAAAACCGCAGTGACGCACAGTCAGTCCTCATCGATTTAAATATTTCATGACATTTCTCATCGCTATACATGACAGTTCGAGTTTTGCCAGTAGCCATCCCTTTATCGGAAAAGGGCGCTGCGATCTTTGGTGTGTCCCGCGAAAAACACTTTTACGGCACGGAGAGCCCCTCATCTGCAATCAAAGAAGCACGATGACAAATTGCCATGAAAAACATGACACCAAAAATGGATTGCATGTCCGTGTCTAGGCTGAATGCTTCTCTTGCTGGTGCTACTCAGCTTCTGGCGGTTCCGTCCGTGTCGGGAAATGTTTTCTTTTTCATTCCGAGAACGGGAAGAAAGAAAGATGTTCATTTAGTACTTGGTTGGATGACATTAGGTGACAGACGAACATATTATCGCACGCCTATTATTTATGGTCGCATAGATGATTGGTGGACCTAGTCGAGGTAAGTTGTGTTAATGAATTCCACATAGCTTATGATAAGCAATTAAAGAAGAAAGAAATATAGTTTGACAATCGTTGACCCATTAAAACACATTCTATTATTATCCCTGACATGAGTTTGTTGATGCCGCACAAGGCGTCTCTTCAGGTGATGGGCAGGGGAATGCAGTCTAGAAATACGAAAATTAGCATGAAGGAAGGAGGTTCGAAAAATAAAGGAACTATGGCAATAGAGCGAGACTAGAGTGTCAAATCAAGCCGCCCCACCTCGCTGGTCGGTGAATGCCCCACAGAAAGAGCCTACCCGGCTGATCCCAAAATGCTGCTTTGACCGCTAGAATCTAACGCGAACGTTGCTAAGGAGCAGTCAAAGCTCATTTAAAACATCATCTCCGTAATGAACGTAGCAACAGACACTGCCGACAATTCCATCAATTTCGAGGAATACTTAGCACAAGGCTCCGTTGCTTTACACCAAGCACCGGCCATCTTAAAATATTCTTCAGCCTTGGTGGAAGCCCAAGGACAGAACAAGCGAAGGCTTGAAGGCTTCTTAAGATAGATTGAATGAGTTCGAAAAAGCCTCGTGCTTCAGCAAATAAAAGTCCTAAAAATGAAGAAACGCTAGAAAGGCAAGGCCAAAAAATCAAAGGAGAGTTTACAAAAATCAGTCTAAAAATGAAAGCAGAAAAAATCGGCCCTTCGGTATAATTCGTGGCAAGGTTACGGTGAAAGAAATGAGAGTTGATGAGAGATCATTACGTGAAATGGTCTTGGAATTGGGAGGAAGCACTGCTGGGAAAAGAAAAACTTTTGACAGATGCTATGCAATCAATTGTGAGGGGTAATTAAACAGTCAATGAATCGACGTCCAAAAGACTACTAGAGGAATTTTGCCAGCTGCTGAGCTAGCTATAAGAATTTCCTGAAAAATGGGCATCGAGAAGCTCTACAGGGCCAGAAAAAATGGCTTGCAGACTGAATATTTATCACCGCACGAACTAATAGAGCGAGTGAGCTGAGAACACAGAATGCTGACTTCAAGGCACGAAGATAAACATGAAACAGACCATCAAGCTCATCAAAAGGCAATGCTGGAAGGATCTTAAGTTCTATGGTATAAGCTCGTCAAACTAGGAGCATTCGACCAAGGGTGCAAAGACACACATTGACGAAGAACACTATCGTAGGAGCCCTTTTTTCTACTCTACAGATCACATTGGAAACGCAGAATAGATAAATTTGTGGCGCGGCAGCCCATTTGTGTCTGCGTCTTATATTTTTCGCACTTATGGAGGGGGTTGGACCTACTGTTTATTGCCGACTCCGAACGTCCCCAGAAGCTATATCTTGTGCATTTGTTCTCATCGGACAACTGTCGGTCACCCACGAGAGGTGAAGCGCTGAAAATTGCCAGATTTTCTTACTCGAATTTGATCCTGGGTCCAAACGCTAAGCAGCTGACATACTGACCACTAAGCCACGGGCACCCATGACATAGGTTCACAGATGTCATGTTTAATTTGTTACCCGTAAGAATATTTTGATGCTTGTACTGATTAGGAATTGAAAAGGCCCAGGAGATGAGGAAACATCGTACAGAACCTTGTGCATGTTGTTTGGTGAACTCGTAGAGAAAACGTATCGACCACGCCTTCGTGAAAGGCGTTATGACGTGCTTCATGGGGCACCATGCTGCGCTCGAATTTGTCTTCCTCTAGGGTTTCAAAAAAGGAGTTGCCTATATGTTTTCTATGGCTTCTAGCTATACCCTGGCATTCACATAATAAATGAGTCGCTCAAGTCACTGTAGTATCTGCATTCGTCCGTGACTGTGAGTCCCATTCTCCTTGGATGTTTCCCTTAGAGCCAGTGCCTAGAAAGTTCCCCCACCGCTTTCCTCAGCTGCTTTCTGCTCAGGTGAAAAATTTCGTTTGTTTTTTGCTGTCGACAAAAGGGCAAAGTATCAAGTTTTCTGAGTACCAGAATATTGGTAGAGAACCGAAATGAGCACTTTCTTAAATATGAGACCAATGATGGCTTACGGAAAAAAAACTAATTTCTGTTCTATCCTGCTCCTCGACATCTGCAACATCTTCAAATCCAACATGGTGGCTTGATACTTGATGTCGAAATTATCCCCGGAAGCAACGAAAATTATTTGCCACAGCCGAGGTTAAAAACAGGTGGAAGATTTTATTGGTCGAGGACAAGTCAACAATTTGGTGAGGTGAATAACTACCTCACAGAAAAATCAAGTTTCGCACTTAGCTATAAAAAATGGGACTCCGTCCTAGACAAAGCCTGTCATACATTATTCGAATAGAACCAATAGAGCTCCCAAGGAGATATATGGGATCAGAAGTTTTAAAGCATAGCTCCTGACACAATTGCTCTGTGTTAAGGAAAATAGGTCAGGAAAAACGACCTTTATTAAACCGTACAAAGAAGACAGAGATGGCCGTTCGCTGATCAGTCCTTAACACTATTCTGGCTAAGGCGAGCTCCTTCTTAGTGGGACCGTGTAGTGTCATGTTTGCCATGCTGCGCCAGCTTGAAGTTACATCTGGGAGAGCGTCAGTTTTTAATTTGTTTATAGCTCGGCATTTCTTCGACAAAAAGTCCGTATATTTGCAAGCTTTTTTTATGTTGCGATGAGTCGGTCTTGAATTGCTTTCATGAAAGCTTCCGATTCGGAGAAGATATCAAAATGTGTTAGCCATGCGTTTGACATATCCTAATCTAAATGATGCTGTCGCAGAATTAAGGCATGTCGGCAATGAATCTTTTCACTCAGGTGGATTCCGTCTCGCTTTCATTTAATCATTCGCACAATTATGCGTAGGGTTCACCGGAAGTGTCGCATCGCTTCGTCCACCGGCCTGTTAAAAGTCCTTGTTTTGTTTAACGAAGTCTAAGGTTTCTAGGGTGTGTAGTTCTAGTCAACAAGTCTAAGCTTTCTAGGGAGTGTAGATCCCTCCGCGAAATAAAAACAACGATCCAGTCTGAAATATATAGTATTATTATCCTTTGCAGTGATCACTTTACCTCCTCAAGGTATTTTTGGGTCCGCTTAATAAGACCGAATGTATGATATTTATCAGAGCAGGCTTGGGAAATATGTTTATGGCCTTTGTATTGTTCTTGCCATCAAGCTTAGAACAGATTATATCCCTGATTTTTTTGTGGATACACTTTCGTGATGATGCCCCATGACATTTTGATGTTAAAAGAGGAGTCTTCCTCCAGTAGAACTTAAGTCTGCATTTGCCTTTCCATAACAGCGTAGAAGTTAATGTCGTCCATCTAATGCAAGTCTGTAAGTTCATGCAGTCATCCCTCTTCACATCTGCTATGAAGAATCCACAGCACATTGCAAAGTCTGTTTGAAAAGCATGTCCGTCTTAAAACAAAGGTTGCTAGCCTGTTTTAAAAGAGCCACTTTTGAACCGTTCTCATAATAAATATGAATTTTTGGTAGGCAAATGTCTTTTCGGAGTCATGGCATAGCTTCACAATTTGCGTTGAATATTTTTGGCATAAATAATTGGACTTACTGTTCAATCATCCACCGTCCAATGAGCTACTTTAAGAAGAAAAATAAGATCAGTGTAACTTTTCCAAAACTGGGTTAGCTTGACGAACGCCTCCTTATTAATTTTGTCATACGCCTCGGCTAGATTTGGTTTGATTCCATTTTTAATATCACGGCGAAAATATTGATTCCTTTTCTTAGGACATCTAAAAATCCTCTCCAATTCTTGGAAGCGCAGTGAAAATTCGAAACGAAAAAAAAAAGTTCCCAACAGTTTCTGTGATTTATTAAGACACGACACAGAAATCGAGAAACATTTTTCGTTCCTTGTTTAGGAAAACAGTTCAAGACTTCCCCTCGAGAATTTTTTTTCTGCTCTTTGTTTTAGTTCATAAGTCCAAGAAAGGTGGTCGGGGGTATTAAGTGAGAAATCTTTTCGGAATTGGGTGACAGAGATTCATTAGGAGGAGGAAGTGTGGTTCCGCCCGTGTCTGATTTAAAGTTCAAATTCTATGCGTTGACGTGTAATAAATTCTCAAAACTGTTTTGGAAGTGGAATAGTTTTTGAATTCTGCGTAGCTCGAGATAAATGGAATTCAATTTGTACCTGTTTTGTGGATCGTAGAATACATTGTTGGTATTATTTATAGACTTTCTTGAAAAGGTAATGTTGGTGAAGTTTCTTGTTTACGTATGTATTTTATTGTGATCAGCTTTGTGATTTTTTTTTCAAGCAAGTGTTCTGTATTCTGTTTCTCAATTACATTTTGAAAATTATGTCGGCCAACTGGGAGCAGCTATTGGCTCTTATGTAGACAAAAACTTCCTGCAATATGTCGGTTATTTCGGTTTTTCAGAAATACACCAAATAAAAAGTCTGGAACGGTCAAATCAAACGATTCTGCCGGCCAGTCCAAGTCTCCAAAACGAGACATTAGGTGACCAGGCGACGTGCTCTTCAAAATGAGCATTGTCGCGCTTTTACTGTTCTGTTGGAACTACATATCCCAAACCCTGTAATATTTTGATTAGATTAAGTCTTGAACGTTTATGCTGTGTTCGTATCAAGTCTAGTCAACTTTTGGAATCAAGTTAACGGCGCTCTCAGTGGATTGGTCGACCAGTTGCCTTGCTGAAATTCCAACTTCGTGTCGTTAAAATAAAGGTATACATATAATCTGTCATTGACTCTACTGAAATCTACCGAAATACAAAAATCTATGAGTGCAAGTTTACCAAATAATGGCGAATAAAATACTGCGAATTGAGCGAATGGAAATAACAAGTTCTCCAACCCAGGGTAACCATTTTTTTTTACATTTATTAAGGGCAGCCATCCCAATCCCAAACAAATTACAAAAAAAAGAGAAAAAGTTCAAACGGCTGTTATTTCTGCCTGGAAAAGTGGAACTGTGGTCCCGGAGACGCAGAGCTAGGGATAACTCAGGCACCCTCGCGTAAACATCGGATCCTGTACCTTCCTCCGACTTGGAACCGTCAATGTATATTTCCATGGCATTTGAGTTGCACACCTTATCTAAGTCCCACTCAGCGTTTGTGGGGATTGTTGTCTTATGCTTTAATTCAAAGTCCTCTAAAGTAGAAGTAAATCCATGTGCCCTTAGGTGTGACCTTTTTCCCATTGATAACACTCTCTCAGCCTAATGGCTGCATACGAAGTAGTAAGCTTCCTATATATGTCCATGGGAAGAAGATTTAGTAACATTTGTAGGGCAGCCGATGGTGCTCGTCAAACCGATCTTTGTAATCCGCTTATTCTAGCCAGATTTTATCAAGTCCGTTATGCCAGCCACCAAACTAGGACTCCATAAGTCAGAACTGGTCTAACAATTGCAGTGTAGAGCCAGAGAGTTATTCTAAGACGGAATCTCCATTTGGGTCCAAAAATTTTCTTGTAAATTTTCGTGCAATCGATGCTTTCCAGTTTAGTTTTCTGTCGGCAATAACGTCCAAGTATTTAGCTTGGTCAGTGAAAGTTAGTTCCTTACATTTTAGCTTCGGTGGAGTTATGTTTGGAGTTCTATTATTCCTTGAAAACATTACAAGTTCCGTCTTGGATAGATAAACATCAAGTCCGACGCTGTCCGACCATTTAGCAAAAAAATTTCAGGGCTGATTCCTTGATGGTGTCTGGGAATTTACCTCTGATAGCTCGAGCGATGTCAACTGCATAAGCTATGTGCTTGTAACCAGCCGAGCTAAATCTCTTAAGGATACTATCAACTACTGTCATCTAGAGAAGAGGCGACAAGACTCTGAAAACTCCTCTTTTCACCCAACTGAGATTCAATTTTCCTGTTGTTTAAGACGTTTTTCAACGTTCAGGTTTCGTAAAGCGTTATCTATCGCTTTAAGCTTGACATTATTGAAGGCCCCCTCTATGTCTAAGAAAACTTCCATCGCGTATTCCTTGTTGTCAAAGGATTTTTCAATGGTGCTGACCAGAGAATGGAGTGCTGTCTCCATCGAGTAGCTTCTTCGATAAGCGTGCTGATTCGGAGATAGCATAATGTGCATATCTAACAATGGTTTTAAGAACAAAAGAAGAGAGAGTAGTGGGTCTAAAATCTTCGAGTGTGCTATGGGCTGTTTTCCCACATTTATCACTTTAGATCTTCTCCACAGTTCTAGAGTGTAGCTGAATCTTAGCCAGCTGCTGAAGATCGTTGTCAGCCATGGTTTCATCAAATTGAGAGCTCGTTGTAAAGGGTGATTTTTTAACTATTATATTTTTGGCAACACTGGTTTAAACAGCTGACGCACGTTTCGTGTTTTGTTTCACTGTCAAACATCTTCAGTTTGGTCTATAATTTAACTATGAATCGTCTTACAAACGAACAACGCTTGCAAATTATTGAATTTTATTATCAAAATGCGTGCTCTGTTAAGAAATTTCATCGCGCGCTTCTTCCATTTTATGGTCAGTTTAATCGACCCACCGAAGCGGCTATTCGGGCTATTGTGACTAAGTTTCGCACCAAATTTAAATTGTTGGACATTAAACCATCAACACGCTTACGTAGAGTGCGAACTGAAAAAAATATCGCAGCTGTATCGGCCAGTGTGAATGATGACCATCAATTATCGATTCGTCGCCGTTCGCAGCAGTTGGGCTTCTGTTACTCAACAACGTGGAAAATTTTGCGGAAGGATTTAGGTGTGATGCCTTTCAAAATACAGCTGGTGCAAGAATTGAAGCCGAACGACCTATCGCAACGTAAAATTTTTGGTGAATTGGCTCTTGGAAAGTTGGCCGAAGATCCACTTTTTTACCGAAAAATTGTGTTCAGCGACGAAGCTCATTTTTGGCTCAATGGGTACGTAAATCAGCAGAATTGTCGATTTTGGAGTGAGTATCAGCCAGAAGCATTGCAAGAGCTACCAATGCATCCAGAAAAAGTCACAGTTTGGTGCGGTTTATGGGCTGGCGGCATCATTGGACCGTACTTCTTCAAAGATGATGCGAATCGTAACGTAACTGCGAATGGTGAGCGCTACCGTGAGATGATTTCCAACTTTTGTTTTGCCTAAAATGCAAGAGCTTGACTTGCATGAAATGTGGTGTCAACAAGACGGTGCCACATGCCACACAGCACGCGCAACAATGGACTTATTGAGAGGCGAGTTCGGTGAACATTTTATTTCACGTTCGGGACCGGTCAATTGGCCGCCTAGATCGTGCGATTTAACGCCTTTAGACTATTTTTTGTGGGGCTATGTTAAAGCTCATGTCTATACAGACAAGTCCGTTTCAATTGACGCATTGGAAGACAACATTGAAGCATTTATTCGTGAGATACCGGCCGAAATGTTGGAAAGAGTATGCCAAAATTGGACTAAGCGGATGGACCATTTGAGGCGCAGTCAATGTCAACATTTGCATGAAGTAATCTTCATAAATTAAATTATATGGACCGTACAAATAAAAATTTCATGCATTTTTCTGAATTTTATGTGTTTTTTTTAAAAAACTTTTCTATAGGTTTTTAAAAATCACCCTTTAGATCCAAGTGGGAAGGGATATGTCTTTTATTACTACATTAACATATGTATTTAACAGGCTATATTCTTCTTCATTGATCCAAAAGAATCGGCACAGAAATACTAAACATTAAAAAAATAGACGAGGTTTCGAATAAAATTTGACAATCGTTAATTTTTTGAAATTTAAAGTTCACTTTCCGTTGATGCAAATGATTTCGTTCAAGAAAATTAAGATTATAAAAACAAGATTTTTAATGTGTACTTTTATTATATTTTTGAAAGCTAATGGGTGCTTTAAGGAAAAATGAAGCTCGTTTTAGTGAGAATCGTACCGACAACGAGGCTTATCAGTCGAAAAGAGACTGAGTAGCGTCCAATCCCTAATCCGCTTTAGCCTTCAGTGAGTTTCGCAATTGTAAAAAAATAAACAAAGTTCATATGTATCTGCGGCTTATAACCAGTAAATTGAATATTTATATGGTATGCAGTACAAATGACAAGAAAACATCATAATGTATAAGAGCAAATCGATCCAAACTGAAACTGAAGGACCCTCACAGAATATGGGAAGAAGCAAAGTTTAATAAAATAAGATTGAAAGTCGGAGCAAACTTTTGGCTTGTTTTTTTTTGTGCTTTCTTGTTCAAAAGAAAAGATTTTTTGAAATCCCATCGAAGAGTAAAATTTGTTAAAAACTTGGAATAAAATTACTTACCAAGTAGTCTTGCTGGCACGATTTACCACTTATGCTTTCCGATAAATTGTCTATGGTACGTGATGGCGATGATTGCTATGAAAAAAGTGAAATAACAACAAATGAGTGTTTATAAAAATTATGCACAGTTAGGCCATACCTGTAGTAGATCCTCGAGACTTTCGATATACTCGATGGCATTTCTTAAAATTTCAACTTTTGGTAGTCTTTGGTTGGGATTCGATGTGGTTCGTCTCTTTAACACCTCGAATGCTTCATTAACCTGCAATGCGAAAAAAATGTATTGATTCGGCTTATCTTGTAGACTTGTAGACTTGTAGACTACACATAGAGAAGCTTGGAAACCTAACTCGGTTGTTGAAAATTCGTACATTTATCAAAGTGATAATTCCGTTCATAATGAATCACATGACGTATAAAATGGATGCCTTCATTCGACATTACAGTTGCCAGATTTCCTCTAGCTAAAAGGATCAATCCTTGCCTGCCTTTGTAGTTTTTCGAAAGTTTATAGGCTAAACAAATAAGAGGCAATCCTGATGAAAGTAGTTTGCTTAGCTCTTGTCAATCCATTTTCAGGATTTCACCGCAGTTGCTCAAAAATATCGGGTTTTCCAATGGGCACTTGAAAACTTTGAATTTAATTTGTTAACGCACCCTTTCACTAATCATCGAACTGTCATTGTCAATTTATTGACTAAACTCAACATTTTCATTATGGTAAAGTAAACGCCGAGCAACGCCTGCAAATTATGAAAATTTTCAACCGAATTTTGGAGTCTGTAACCGCAACTTTAAGAGAGTTAACTCCAATTTTCGGTCGATCCAAATCAGTCAATTCCACGGCGTTCTCAAGAATTGAACATCGCTCCGACCACATTATGGCGTATTTTGCGTTATGATCTTGGTTTACATCGATACGAGATCAAGCTGACTCAAGAATTGAAGCCGATGCACCATTTTAAGCGACGTACGTTCTCTGATTGGTCTCTGGAGAAGATTTCATCGCGAAAACATCTTTAGCGACGAAGCTCATTTTTGGCTCAATGGGTTCATCAATAAGCAAAATATGCGTTATTGGTCGGGTGAAAATCCACACTTGCTTCATAAATCACTACTTCATCCACACAATAATATGTTTCGTGCGCTTTGACGCATATTTTTTCTGTTTCTGTGAATGCCCAGCGTTATCGCGCTATGATTACCGATTATTTGTAGCCCGTGTTGGAAGATGTGGACTTTGACGACATGTGGTTTCAACAGGATGGTGCCACAAGCCACACAGCACACCTTACAAAGATTTATTGAAGAGTAAGTTTGATGAGCGTGTTATCTCAAGAAATGAGCCAGTCGATTGTCCGCCTCATTCGTACGATTTAACGCCTCAAGATTATTTTCTTTGGGGCGTCGTTAAGTCATTGACTTATGCCAATAAGCCAACGACGTTGGAAGAGCTCAGAGCCAACATTGAACGTGAAATAGCGGCCAATTCGGCCGAAATGTGATACCGAGTCGTCAAAAATTGGGTCCAACGAATCGATCGCTGCAAACGTGCCCGCAGTGGCCATATGAACGAAGTCGAGTTCCATTCATAAATGTTTTGATTGTACTTCAAACCGATAGTAAAGTTTTTGAAATATCTCAAATGGTTTGCGTTTTATTAAAAAACAAAATTTGTCAAGTCCTTATTGGAAAACCCTTTATTTAAAGAATTATGGCTAACGTTTGGTCACTGTCCTCTTTTTCTTAGACTTCTCGAACGCATTTGATCAATTAAATCATCGGGTACTCTCCTCTAAGTTCGAAAAGTATCTTCACTTCTTCTCGATAAATAGTTTCTTATCTGATACAAGGATACATATTCGTATGCTTTTCTGCATACAAATCAGTCAATGAAGGAGTCCGGCAGGGGTCAATTCTGTGACCCATCTTATTCTGTATATTTATAAACTTGTCGTAAGTCTGTTAGCATACTACTATTCATTTGTACGCGGACTTCACCTATCAGGACCACACAGCAAAATAATTGAGGATATCTAAAAATCGTAGGTATTACCAATCTCAAAGTATAATTCGTGATGCGGCAATACTTGATATAAGGCTGTGTACTTCAAGGCTTTCGCTAGTGGAATCTACTTCAAGCGTAGAGGAAGTAATCAATCGAAATCTTTCTTGTTCAAATGATAAGAATTTTCTGATTGGCAAAGTTAACGGCTGCGTAAGAAGGTTGTGGAGCCAGTATCACACCGGAAGAATAGAAATTAGTGATGACAAAACATTCAAGTTCTTTGAGTAAAACTTTAACGCAAAAAACTGTATCTTTTAGCTTAATATTATATAAAAGAAAAAACCTATCTTTTTTTTACAATAAAATACATACAATGAATTGTAATTATGCTTAAGCTTTGGCATCGTTTTTGTTAAAAAAAAATTCTGATTTTATTGGAATAATTAATATTTTAACTAATGTTTACAAAAAACATTTTATTGTGATTTGAAATGAACACAATTGGTAAGACTGCTTCAATAGCTATACCTTCATTTCATTTCAAGTTCATGTACCATCTAGGCGGTACTGCCCTTCTTAAAACAAAATTCGTCCGCAATTTCAGGCTAAAAAAACTCAATCAATGGTAAGGCTGACTTGGTCGCACCAGCATCTTTTTTGAAATGAAATATGAAAGCCCAAAAGTTCACTCATTTATTTCCAGCACCCAAGATGGAGTGAGTCTTTCTTTATGCGCGAAGAATTTTTAATCCAGAGGCCAGAATGTCAAGATGTTTATATCAAATGCTGTGAAATTTGTTTGTGGATAGGCTCAGGATTTCAATCACACTCTCAGTAACGAAGTCGATATTTTTAGCTAACCTTGCTGGACAAAAATGATTAAGAGTCTGAACAAAAAAGCATGCCCGTGACGTTCAAAAAAAATTGTTAGCCGTGCGAGAAGACAAAACCTCCTTGTTAGACGACCCTTTTCAACAGAGATGTCAATCAGGTCCATCCTCATCCATTCCAATTGATCTTTGAATATTTGCTTCAAAAAAAATGTTGGCGCCTTGCACGGTTAATGCTTAACGAAATAGGAACAAGATGTGAATTCGTGATCAGAGTAAGACTAAGTAAAAAGGTCTGGAGGGCGAACGTATAATTTCAATCTGCATTCAGCTTCAACCGTACGCATGCTCTTTTGGAAGCACAATATTACGCTACCAATGAAAGATTTAAAGAGTTCTAGTCAAGCATTACGAGCAAAGGTTGTGACTGCACGATAACGCCTACGACAACGAACTGACGCTGATTGGTTTTGCTTCGCGTCAAAACCTTTAAGAAGCCAACACACGTTTTCCTAGAGATCTCCAGATTGACAAATCGTCAGTTCTACAACGATAGTGGTAGAGGAGCTACAATGAAGATACCGAGTACGATAGGCTCTTTTGGTCCTTGTATACGCTGAACGTTTCCACAACTATGAATCATGATGAGGGGAACAGGCACGCTTTCTTCCGGGACGGAATACAAAATTGATGATCTGTGTTCTGAAACCATGGGTGTGAAATGGCGACAACTCGGGAAACGATAATTTTAGGACCATACTTCATTCATATTATTCGGTCCACTTGAAAATAGCTGTAGAAAATTTTATACATAAAAAAGATGAGGAAAAAAACAGGCCAGTTTCTAAATGCAGGTGAGGGATTCGAAAACGTAACCAAAAGAGCTTTAAAAAACGTCAAAGACTAACAATCAAAATTAAGATACATTGCACCAGTGCATGTCTGGTGGATTTTGGCTAAGAGGGCTATTCAACAAGCTTACTTAGTACGGAACACAACCCTTAATGCACTTGCTCAAAGATACTCGCTTGCTTTTGAAAGTGAAGTCCATGGTCAACTGTGGTGGCTTTACTTCAAGCAAGATCCTTCCCACGAAGAAGGGATTTCAATTTCTCCAATCTTCTTCCCTTGACACGATCTTGTATACGCAAAGGGATTCATGATCATATTAAAAAATCGAGACTGTTTGCTTTCAAAACGACGCGACTTTGATCGAACAAATTGGATGAAGTGACGAATGGAATTTGAAAATGCGAGTTACTCTCAAAATTCGAAAACAGTTCGGCATGGAACTAGAATACCAGAAACGTAAAGCGGAAATTCGTTGTCATTTGACAGCATAGACAGCCACTAGTACAACGAAATGTTGTGAGATACCTTGGCATGTATACTTCCTGTTGTCAGTGCCAAGTCACCTTATGCCTTGTTTATGAAACTGTTTCAAAACAGACAAAACGTTTAAGGTCAAAAGATGATGTTAGAAGTCAAGTTTTTGGTTGAACAGAATATCAGTTCCAAAACCAAAACAAAAAATATTATAACGCTGTTGTACAGAGCGAGCAAAAAGATTGTGTAGTCCATGGTTGGAGTCCGAATTGAGATGTAGAATTTTGTATGAACTTATTAGCTTTCGCTTAATTCGAAGAATTTTATTAAACATTAGTTTTTAAACTAGAAAGTTTTGTGAAAGATTGGTTCATCACCCTGCTATCAGTATTTTGTCTTAACAGAAGAGTCACACTTTAGTTTTTCGTCCGGGAAACACTCAAACAAACATCGAGCTCCCACTGCTTACCAATTAAAAGAAACTTTTCAAAATGTTACAATGATATTTTTATTCAAACTTTAACAATTTATCTTGTGATATTTCTTCGTAACTTTTCCAATCCGCAATCCTGATGCAAGGTTTTTCCACTGTGCCTCTGTCCTTGTGCAGAGTCAGCTAATTCGCACTTCCGCGGGGCGGGCGCGTGTGCCGTGTCAGCATGTACTTAGTCAGCGATATCCAGCCTCGGATCGTGTTAACTTCAAATATCCACACAAACCATTATTTTCGACAACAATAATTAAGAATACCAGAAGGTGATATTTTCTCAACTTCCTCCTAAACTAAAGAGGCCGACTTTGGCCCGTAAGGTGACTTGACTTTGGAGGGTATCGACGACAGAGTTCCCTACGAATTTCCCGATAGCCCCCAAAATCGTCGGTCCTGCTTCTGCGTATCTGCCATATCGCGGGCTGATACCACCCTGCTGAAGCGGAGACAATTTTCGGAACTATGGATGATGTCTCGATTGTAGTCTCGTCGCCTGCGGCAAAGCCATACTGTTCTGTATCAAACCTTTAGAGTTGAAGTAGAGGAAAGCCAATAATCACAGCGTTTTGAAGGTTCTGTGAAGAGCAGGAAACTTCGATTTCTTCTGTGAGCAAAAAATGTCACTTGAACTATGCATAAGGGAGGTTCTACCCTGCAGGTATATGAGAAATTAACAACAGCAGAGTTAAAGCTGAGCATAAGCAGGTAATCAAGCTTTTACGAGCAGCAAGTTCGATTATATCAGGAAGACTACGCTACGAAAAACGACCAGATAGTACCGACGAACTGGACCAAAAAAGTGGTTCAGATAGCATAAGGGTAGGAGTATTATGATTTTTGAAATCAAGATTAAACTTCGAAAAAGTGTCGTGAAAGTGACAGTGGCATTTATTCTGTAGTTACTTTAGAGAATTTTATTACTTTCCCTTAAATCCTTATGATCCAGTTTGTAGAGTCCTCAAAACTATCCCGAAGAGTGGTCATCCGATGCTGGAAGGACAGATCAGCAGAGGACGACTTGCAGTAAGGGGCCCAGTGTTTGGACTGCCCAACTCGATGTAGCTATCTGGAGACCGGGTAACCTGGAGACACATTTTAGTTGAGGCCCAGAATCATCTCGAAGCTTAAAACTTCATAAAGAATAGTCATATTTAAGGTGCATTCTCTCTCGCTTTACCCAAAGGTCGTTTTAATCTTTGGTTCACATGTCAAAGTCGCAACAAGCCTCTAATTCCTTTTTTATGCAGTTCTTCAAAGGTCAGAGAACTATATGACGAATTCAAAATTCCTCGGGAAACCTCATGGATCTCATTTTTTTCCAAATTCAAACAGAAATCTATCAGCTTGCTCGTTCAGAACGCAATTCCAGACATAAATATGCAGTATGTTTGTTGTTTTTTTATTGCTTCATATTAGTTGTAAAACGGGAAAATGTTCTCGAAAATTCTCAAAATGCGGATTTTTGTCAACGTTTTTCGCCGTGAGGGAAACATCTATAGAAACCGACAAGTGTGAGAAATATACGAGCATAACAGTGATGACCAACTTTGCCTGACGTTTTTCAAGACTTTAATGTTCGCTTTTCGAAAACACCGTTTTTAACCTTCTTCTTTGTATGCTGACCCCAAAAAACATACATTTTTGTACGTGTTTGCCTACGCATGACACCACAGCATACAACAAATTTAATTATCCTTCATAAATAATCGAGTTAAACGCCAAGCACGCTCTCGTCCACATCTCATCAACAGATCTGTTTAGATCTCCGGAAACCGAAAGACTACATGCAACAACCTCTTCTGTCATCCTATTGGCAGTAAAAAAATAGTTCTATTTTTAAAATTTACGACCATTTAAGTTGATGATGATGATGATGTGAAAATGACAATAAAGCTTATGTTCGAGGCTGCCACTAACCAGTGAAGTTATCGACATCCTAAATCATTCTTTTAGCGGTTTAAATTAAGCAAAAAAATAAAGAAAGAAAGTATACAAAACCACTGGACATTTAATGGGCAACACTTGTAAAAGATTTTTAGTTTTATTCGTGTTGTAAAGCCAATTGGCGTGCAACATTGTTGGCTTACAACTTGCGCCCGAAAGATTGGCGCAATAAGAATGCTTGTTGCCATTAAAAATATATAAAAACCAAGTTTATTCGTCTTTAAGTTGATGTTTGTAGTTTTAACTTTTGTATTTTACAACAGCAGCTGAGGATGTCTTAATCTTCACACAGCACGAAAAGGAAATCATGTTTTGTTGTTAATCCCCTCAGCACACAAGAGAGTTCAGTCGAATTAAGTAGATCCTAAAAACTATAGGGATATTTTTAATTTTGAAACAGAAAACATATAAAATCCGATGCGCGATGCGAGTGTACGAGTGGTTTTGTTTTAAAGAAATTCTTAGTGCTTTGGATTTTTTTTTTCTAAGTTCATTTGAATTTTATTGAGGTGGAAGGCATTTTGGAAATGCTCCTTTTTTTCTAAGCCTCCGACATTTATTGACTCGCAGTGACATTTCACTTGAAAAAAAAGAAGTATTTTTATATTTTGTTAAAAATTTTATGCATCCTGGGGGTAGGTAGTTAATGAATAATGGATAATAATCGATTGTCAAATAACATTCAGTTGGTGCCGATGATTCACAATTTTATGTTCTACATGACGGTAAACAAATTGGAAAAACAATAATAATAAAACGATCACGGATGAAAGTGTTTGGATACTTAAATTTTTGATTTTTGTTTTTTTGTAGGAAGTTTAAAAATTTTATGATTTTTAAATCTTACAAAATATGTATTGATGTTCGTTTTCTTCACTCGACGGATGCTTACTACATTTTATTTCATCACTTCATGGCAAGGAAGTACAGCAATAAATTCAACAAAATTAAAGAGCTTCAATTAATTCGTACTGGAATAATAAAATACGGACTGTTGAAACTAGAAATCCTGGAATGTTTCGGAAAATTAATAAATACTTTTTTTCTGTCTTCTGGGTGTTCTGTTCGGACAACTTTCCGCGCGCTTCGTCTTTTTTACGGTCGCCATAATCGTCCTTACTCGAGGACTATTCTCAGTATGATGGATAAACTTGAGTCCACTGGTTCAGTAAACGGTCAACCAACACACTTACGTCGACGAAACGCAAGATCTGCCGAAAAAAATGCAGCTGCCCGTGGGAGTCTGCAAGAGAATCCAATCCAATCCAAAGAATTTGGCCTTTCGCAGACCACAACTTGGCGAATTTTTCATCGTAACAAAATTCAATTGTACCAGGAGCTGAAAGTAAAGGCCCTTAGACAACGACGTGGGTTCGCTAAGTGCGCTCTGGCCCAGTTGGAAACTGACCCCAATTTACATCGAAAAATCTTCATAGATGAGGAGCATTCCTAGAACAAAATTGTAGAATTTGGGACAATAGCAATCCACATGATATCCAAGAACGTCCAATGCTTCCCGAAGAAGACAGTGTTGGTATGGGTTTTGGGCTGGTGGCGTCAACGGTCGTCGAAGATATGGAGGTGATGTTAACTGGCCACCGAGATCGTGAGATATGACCCCGCTAGACTTTTTCTTATAAGGTTTTCTGAAGTTGCAGTTCTTTCCGAATTAATCACAAACCAGAGCCATCGGTCGAATTTCAGCCTGATTTATGCGCCAGAGTCACGGAAAATTGCACAATTCGGATGCGCGCCACCCGAGAAGCCACAGAGAAGACATTTGAACAATGTTATACCCCTTGATTAAAAAGTTCCCGGAATCACTTATGCCAGCGTTTGATCCAATATTCGAAACATTTTTTATATTGGGTTTTTGGTATGTCCATCAGTGCTTCCTGCGATTTTTCCATTACTTCCTCTCGGCTGCTGAAACGCTTTCCACGTAATGGTTTTTTTTAACTCGATTGAACAGTAAGAAGTCACAGGGAGCCAAATCTGCTTCGGTGACTGTTGGATGGTATTTGGTGCATTTCTCATCAAAAAATTACGAACTGTGCGACGGTGCGTTCTCAAATAGTTTTCTGCCCACAATTCTGGTCTCTTTCGGCGAATTGCTTCACGCAAACGTCTCATTACGCCCAAATAATGCTCTTTGTTTACTGTCTGTCCTTCTGGCGAAATTTCATTATGCACTACAACGTTGTAATCCATAAAAACAGTGAGCATTGCCTTCTTTTTTGACTGAAAGCGACGTGATTTTTTTGGTCTCAGCTCATTTGGTAAACGCCATTCACTTGGCTGGTGTCTGGGTTGCGTGTCGTACTCATAAACCCACGTTTCGTCTCCAGAAATGATCCTTTTGATGAATGTGGCATCGGATTTAGCCTCGGTAATTATATATTTTGCGACGTTAATGCGGTCTCATTTTTGGATGAAATTTAGGTTTTTTGGCACAAAGTTTGCTGCTATACGTAGGAATCCCAAATCATTAACCAAAATATCTTGGACGGATCCATTGGCAATGTTCAAGTCCTCCGCCGTCTCTCTAATGGTTAATTTGCGGATATTGACCAACATTTCTTTTATTTTATCAATTTTTCATCGATGTCGATGGTCTGCCACTGCGTTCATCATCTTCGATTGACTCACGACCACTTTTGACCAACTGATGCCATTTTGCTACCGAAACACTTTTCGTTTTTTACGCAAAATTTCATACAAGTTCTTTGTTGCAAATTTAAATCTATTTCTAAAATTGTAAAAAAAATCGCCAACATACACAGAGATCAACAACAGATGTACCAACTTAACAAATAAAAACAGAACTCAAATCGGAACGATGGGAGCGCCACACGGTGGTTATTCTGGGAACTATACATAATGGCATCAATATTCGAATTTTTATTTTATTTAAATCTAAAGATAGGAAACGCTTAATGGAAGACCCTTTACCATAGTCAGTGACAATAATTTGGAAAATGTTGTCATCGCCAATGAGGGGGTTCATCCTCCGTACATTTCAAAAGAAGCTCTCCTGGTTATCTTCGACTCACTGTAAAGTAAAAAATCGGTGGGAAGCGGTTAACATTCACACTAGCCTGTTTAACAATTTGCAGAAAAGTGCAGATTTTCCAGCTCATTGGAAGACAGCGGTGGTACAACCAATTCCTAAAAGGAACAAAGACACACTCAATCCGGCGAATCTTAAGTCGATAAGTCTCCTTCCGAACATCAGTAAGGTGATCAACAGAGAATTTAGGACAAAAATAGTATTCCGGATAACCAATTCGGTTTCAGAGCGGGCCATGATTGCATACATGCCGCGTCTAAACCGGTATTGGATATCCAATGGAACAAAGGTAAGAAACAGTGCACGCATGCCTTGTTGATTGACTTTGACTTGCAGGGGCTCTTTTCCAAGCTAGATCATTTGGGCATTCTCTTAGATATGCTCAACAGCAGGCAGTTTCTTGTTAAAAATAGCAATTTGACATCGGCTGAGACTTTTGAAATCAACAATGGTCTGCAATAGGGCGTTGTTATTTCGCCAACTTCCACAAGGGCGAATCCATCTAGTTTGAGACGCCTCTTGGTCTCTTGGGACACCAGAAAGAATTGCCGAAAGTTTTCCATCGTTGGACGTTTATTTTAATAAACATATAGATTCTGCTCTTACCAGAGCATAAGCGGCCTTTTCCATAATAAAAAGACTATTTCACAGCATCCAACTCGATGAAAAGGTAAAAGTGATCTGCTACACTGCCCTCATTCGGTATGTTCTTGCTTTTGGGTGTCCCGTTTGTTAGGAACAAGATTAATGAAAAAGATTCGCGGTTTTCGAGAAACGATGTCTAAAGTCTTGTCCCCATTTAATAGAGCTCCAGAGTCTGAGTACAAAACTGCAGCTAATGACGATAACATCGCTAAAGTTTGCCAAGTGGTGCTAGACGACCACCGAATTAACCTGGAGGGATAGCAGAGGTTAGGAAAATGTCGAAAGAACATGTTTGTTAAGGCATGAGGAAGCTGTCGTCGCATTGGGTGACGCGTTTTCGCTTACGTTAGACCAAAAACGTGTTCCAACGCTCTGTTGGCCCAGTTTAGGCGCAATGAATCCGAGTTTTGGCTCCGATAAATAACAGTAGATGAAATTCGAAACAACTATTATATGCCCGAAACAAAAATACAGTCAAAACAATGGACTGAAAAGGGGGAAGCCGGCTCCTAGACAAGCGAAAACTTTTGTTTTCGGCTAGGTAAGTGATGGCGAATGTTTTCTGGAATAGCCACGGCTCGGAGTTATCTTAATCGATTTTCTTCAAACAGGAAAAAAATAACAGGTTCATACTACACATCATTGCTGCGAAAAACTTCTTGTCAATCTTGTTGTTATTAGACTGAAGTGGACCCGCCTTTTTTTTAAATTACGCCGCGCCATTGTGACCAAGTATTGTTGACATTTGTGATAGGCAATTGGTTACAAGCGATCTTACGCTTAGATGCTCTATGCAGACCTTGACTTTTTCCAGCGTGCTGAGGCATCCAATTTGAACTTTCAATGTCTGTTCTCGCGTTGGTAAACCATCCAGTTGTTTTGTGTTGGCTACAGACGGACAAACCAAAAATATCGTATACTCCATTGCACTTGGAAATTGATATTGTTTTTTTTTTAGTTGTCATAATTAGTGCTAGCAAATATGGTTAACATTTATTAACGTATAAATACCTACACTAGCCTTGCAAAATAAAATATTGTAGGGATAATACAAGCAAGCTGTCTGTAAAATATTGTCCCCTCCCCATACAAAGATATAAATCGCGGTCATTGCAGTAACTACAATAATTTTTATAATCACAATTTAAATTTAGGTTTTGATTACCTTGCGAGTAGTTGCGAATTTCAAAATATGCGGTATGAATTCTTGTACCTGTGCGTTTTTGCGTTGACTTAGAAATTTGTGTCATTTTCACAGTTTAAAGGCAAATAGACAGAATTAGTTGATAGTAGTTTCATCTTGATGTCTCTACGCGCTCATCAGGTAAAGGGTAATAAGTTTACGGTTTAGTGTAAGGGTTTCGCAATTCTTCCTTCATCTGTGCTATAAGACGTTGCTTCCTACTAAAAAAGAAGTACGCTGTAGGTTTTGATTCACTTGCGAGTGTCCAAAACATGTGGCATAAACGGCTGTATCCTTTCATTGCGTTGGCTTAGAAGTTTAATTTTTTCACAGCTCCAAGGGACAGTAGACCTGAGTATTCGATACTCAGCTTGATAGCACCACGCGTTCCTGAGAATAAGGGTCTTGACAGACAGACAGACGGCCTCATCAGATTCACTTTTCTCATCCTTGAGAAATGTAAGGTCCCGGAAAGAGCTTGAGCGCCATTTGTTAAAATATCTTAATCGGACCCAAATGTTCGGAGTGCTAAAACTAATTAAAGATGTCGCGCGCCGTGTGGCATGTTGCGCCATCGTGTTGAAACCGAAGCTCTGTCACGTCAATGCCATTCAACTGAGGAACGAAGAAGTCAGAAATCATGATTCTTTAGCGCTCTAAAGCGTCCAAAAACGGACCTCATCGGAGAACATAATTTTGCGTTGAAAATTAGCTGAATCATGTTTTCGGCCCATTTACCGCACGTACAACGCTTATAATAACAACGCGGTTTCAACTCTTTCATAAGCCGGACCTAATAAGCTTCTTAGCCAAGATCGTTCCGTAAAATCTTCCACAAAGTGGACGGGTATAGCTCAAACTGCTGTGCACGATGGCAAATCGACTCATTTCGGGTTCTCCTTAACACTGCGCTAAATTAAGGCAATTACTTCAACTGTTCGCACCGTTTGTCCTCTGCGAGGATGCGTTTTTCGAAACGATTCATCGTATTCCGAATAACTTGCTCAGCTGGACGATTATTTGAACCGTACAATGACCTAAGCGCATAATAAGTTTGGCGAACCGAACCACGATTTTAAAAATAAATCAACTTTTAACTAACAAATTTTCAATATGTAGAAACAGTGTTGCTAGTTAAGAAACCAAGCCTCTAAAAAATACTTCTTAATACCCTCGACTTAACGGCCCAAAAGGTAGCTTCCTATCCAATAACGAAGAGATTGGTCGATACCTAATGCACGCAGCCTGATGCCAGACTCAATCAAATGCCTTTGAAATATCAAGAATTATCTGAGAGATGCAGAGAAAGGTTCCACTTTCCGTTGAGATATGCCGTCAATTCACGAGTGGACGCTTAGAAGTTTCCATGACACGAAATATTTCGTAAGTTAGAAATTTATCAGCGCGCCCATGATCGTAGAAGGAAGGAACGTTATTTCAAGGGGTCGATGGCGTTGTTTAGAAGGGACAAAGTTCCTGATTTCTACTTACTTGAGAAGAAATGAGAAGAGTACGATAGATGAGAAAAGCTTACATAATGGTTCCTCTCCAAAGAAGAAACCATCAGGACCAGCGGATTTCGTCAATGTTCGTGTTTGTTTTTTGTGCAAAATTTAGCCATATTCGAGAAACTAGTAATTGCAGTTTGGACTTTGGGAAATTATTTTTGAACTTTTTAATTTCTTTAAATTGTTATGAGAAGGAAACACTGTCGGTGTTGCATTCGAGTCAATTGATGGGGGGTAAGAAAGCAACTGGCTGAAGCACCTCGTTTCAAAAAGAAGATGTTTATCATTTGATTAGTTACAGTACGAGACTGAACGAATCTATTTCTTCAGTTAAAAATGGCCATAAAACCCAAAGTGTCGATTCAAAAGGCTGTTTCTTTTTGAACCGTCATCCTTCAATAATTCTGAAAGGACCGTGAAAGCGCTTCATGGTCATCATCAAGTGATTTCTGAACTGCTGTAATGAATTAAGTCCATAAATTCGAATATCGAATAGTTTATTGATAAAAAGTCTTTCGCATTGAGAATGTGACAGAAAACCCACTCGTACCTTCCGAGAAGGCCACAGGAATAAAGCCTTGGCTCCACCACTTTGCAACTATCTTTGCATTAAGATCTTGGCACACATATTCGTAAGGTCTGGTTGACACGCCAAACAACCAAAACTGGAAAGTCTATGACTCTGAAAATCTAAGAGAAATAATGAAACTACTTCTCTTTCCACAGCCAGTGACCAGTTTTATGCTGTTTTTTGGGCTGGATTCCAAATTTTTTTCGAATTGGTTTCAGTGAATGGATTAAAAATACTTACGAACGATGTTGTCTGCCAATTTTTTCCCTTAAATTTATGCAGGATATGGCGCTATATACCACACAGTTAATTAAACAATATTTCAATTGCGTGAAACGTTTCATAACTGCGTTTGAGTTCACTTTGGATGGCAGGCCCCCGCTAGTAACTCCTAGCTCTCTTAAAATCATTCAATTGAAGCTCATTTTTTAACTTGTGTATCTGTCTGTGGCATCGTAACTCCAAAACGCATGGACTGATTTTGAAATGTGAATTGATCGAAACGGTTCTTAGTTATAATTTATGAAAACCGCTTCAGATGTTTGAAGATTATCAGCTTATTTCCAACTTGAAAAAAGGGTTTTTCAAACTTTCAAAGTTAAATTGAAGTTAATAGTATCATCAAAGTGATATTGCTACGGCATACAACATTGACCAGAGTTTGCCAGAAAGGAGAACAAGTTTATCGAAATGAGAAATAAGCTTTGGCCAGTGATATTTAGCATCAATGACAGAGATTAGTATTGTCAAATATTTATTTTCAATTTCCGAAAGTTATCACGAAAAACACGGTGCGGCGCAAAGGAGCAGGATCACTTTCGCAAATGAGTTTCAGCTTTCCTACCATGACAACGTTTAGCCGCAATAAAATGCTTCCGATAATATCAGGTCCTGCGACAAGCTATTAATCTTTGTGTTTATCAGACAAGTCAGTATTAAATTATTTCGTTTTGAAAATTCTTCATTCAAAAAGGGTCTTTTCTGTTCAATACTTTTGGTATTCGAACTGACAATTGGCAAACAGAGATCTCATGTGATTAACATGGAAACTAACTTACCTTTCGCAACCGCCTTCGTTCCCGCATTGTGGCTGCTTTACGTCTATCCACGGCGACGCTCTTTTTCTTGCATGCCTTGCAGGCCCATGTTAGGCAAGGTCGCGACTGTCCCGATGAGCATACCAACGGCGCTAACACATGCTCTTCCGAGCTCAAACTATTATCATCGTAATCCGTAAATATTGGCGACGGCGTTAAATTCGACGGTTTGACCTCCCGATGCCCGTACACATTCCCGTGTTCAAATCTGGAGTAAAAATTGTGATATCCACGATGTTGAAATTCACAATCACTCTTCAAATTCTGATCACTTTCATTCATTTTACCACTTGTATATTTGGTCATCTCCAATTTGCACTTTAGAAAATTTCTATTTTTTTTTCTCACTCGCGATATCTCAAAAACGCTGCGCGCGATTGTATTTCGAAAACCCGTCAATATCACACAGCACACGACCGACACGTAAACCAACTTCAGACTGAGATGCAGACGTTGTGTGACACATGTGCTACTGTTTGGTGACAAAACAAATCGACGCCGCGCCACATCCGAAAATTTCTTCGCTTTTGAGTGGTTTCTATTTTTAGGAAAACGCCGTTTTCGACGTATTAACAATTGGGATGGGATGGTCCTTAGTTAAGTCCCGCCTACAGCTCCAATAATTTAGTGAGTCAAAATGTCGCTGGCGATCTTAGGTGATCGAGTAGTGTTAATATGATTCGACTAGTTTATATTTAGTGATCGATTGTGTTGCTTTGGAACACAAATCTCAGATAAAAGTGGAGACGACTATAATTTTCCTGCTGGATAAATTAAAATAATAAAATTCGATGATGTGACGTTTTTAATGGACCGGCGGTGTGCCGTGATCTGATTTTTTTTTTGTGCTGTATCCACATTTGTCGTCACCGTGTGAATTTATAACACAGATTTTGCCTTGGACCTCTGAGGACGTATTGTTATTTGTATTTTCTGGATGAGAATAAGGCTCTATGTGTGTATCGAGCCGGCCACGGTGGGACAACGATTTGTTTGCTGTGATTTATTGCCGGCTCATAGAATTTGAATAGAATATAAGACATTTAAAATGTAAACATGGTGTTATGTTGTTGTCGTGACAACGGGGTGAACAGGCTTGGAGAATGTATGGTCTCTAGGATTGAAATTTTAACAAGTTTTTGATTGGTGGGCGGGTTGTTTTGAATTCAACAATAAAGAATATGAAATAATTTTGTAATTTTGAATTTAAATGGTATCATGTGAAGCATCAAGCATAAGAAGACGGACTGAGATTGATCCTTATCGTAGCAAATTTGTATCTTACCAATGTGTTCTGTTTTACTTTGATTGCATGCGATATTTCCTAAATGTGTAGCTGAATTTCGCCAAGCTTTGCTGTGGAATGCGTGGTTGAATTACATCTTCTCCTTGGAACTTGCCATTTAAAATCGTGGCGGATAAATATTTAAAAGAAGAATTCGAGGAACACCAATATTTAGGTGTGGTATTCCTGGCAAATCAAGTGAGTTCAAAAATTAGTTAGGATAGTGTCGATATTACATTCACAGCCCCTCATGATTTTTACAATTCTGTTTGATCGATTTTTTATGCACCATTGTAGGCACATTCATCCCATATGATTAGTTGACATTAGTTGGAGCTATTTAGGCACTCCTGAATTTTTAAAAATATTGCACCTTAGGTTTTCCGATGGAGTAGCTGCAATTTCAGGCGTTGCAATTTTTAGTTCAATATTATTTTGTGCACGTTTGGCTGCCAGTATAATGAGAGATGAGATACATATGTATGTCAATCCTGTTTCTTCTGGTGCATCTAGAATCCGCCACTTCGCTTTTCTATTTCCGGCATAATTGGTATACTTATGTTCTTTTGTTGTGTTTTCAATATTTGAGTATCTGATTCAACAAATGCTTTCAATCGCGATTGGTAACATTTATTCTTGATTGATAAGACGCTGTCATTCCAATAATGACCATTTTTATGGTTTGTCACGCATTTTTTTCACGCTTTTTAGACTCAAAATAAGTTTTATTGTTTTAAAAAATTATGTTTTTTACCAGAAATAAAATATTTACATTGACTTTGTTATATTGCATATTTATAGAGAGATATATTTTTTATCTTACAGCTAACAAATAGTAATAAGAAATAACCTTAAGCTAAATTAAACGATTAAATTGAATTCATTTAAGAAAAAGCTACGATAAATAAAAAATAAAAAAGCAAAAACAAAAAAAAAGGGGGATTGCTTTAGAAAAATTTGATTAAAATATACTCAAAAAACACAAAACATTTCCATATTAAGAGACCATATGTATGGTCATGATATAAAAATTAATATTAAAACGAAAACAAAATACAAGAAGTAGTTGCTTTTCAATCTAATCGAAGCAATATCTAACCTACCCCACACGAACACGACTTTACTATATTAAAACATGTATAACTTAAGTGGCGCTTTATCTGATAAGCACAGAAGATGAGCAATCTAAGTCTAAGAGACAAAAACATAATTTAGGCGTGATGTTAAAGTTATATTAAAATTAAAAGTCTGGCAGGCTTTTGTTGTCTCCAAGTTATTTTTTCGAAATCAGAATTTTTAGTACATACAACTTCTTTAACCTTTTTTAACATTATAGAACACGTCAACCTGAATACAAAAACATGCGTTTCAGAGATTTTGTGTGTCGTTATCAACCCGCCAGACGCGCAAATAAAACCTGAACTTGATACCATAATTAATACCAAAGATTCTTAAATACAATGCATGAATCTTTCGAAACTCAAAACATAATTCCATAAGTTAACTGAACAAATTCGTTTAACTTTAAGGCTCCGAAATAAAGATAAAGTCATTTAAGGCAAGGTTTGACCATTTCTTTTTTATGTTATTCTCATTTTACCATTATCCAAATGCGAAATGGAAATCATGGTTTTTGAATTAGGGTTCCGTGCCCCGAAAGGACAATACGGAAGCCTTTTGGGATCACTTTGTTGTCCGTCCGTCCGTTTATTGGTTAAGACCATTTTTCTTAAAAAGTCATGAAGGTATCAAGCTGAAATTTATGCCAAATACTTAAGTCTACTGTCCCTTGAAGCTGTGAAAAAATCAAACTTCTAAGCCAACGCATCAAAAGATACAGCCGTTTTTGTCGCAAATTTTGGACACTCGCAGGAGAATCAGAACCTACCGTGAACTCAAAATCTTGAAATTTAGTACAAAGTAACGTCTTTTAACACAGATAAAGAAAAAATTGCGAGAACCGTTAATTTTAAACTAAAAAAAAAATTCAAATTAATAAAAATATTTTTAATAATTTTAAACTTACTACCTCTTTCCTCATGAATGCGTAGAGGTATTGAATTGAAATTCATATCAAATACTCAGGTCTGTTATACCTTTAAGTTGTAAAAAAATGTAAAAAAATGTTTATATAGATTGTCATGATGGGTGAACTTTTACTTATACACCTACAGGTTTTATCAGAACCCACGATGCTCGAGTCCGACTCGCACTTTTTCGTTTTTTTTTTAGTGGTATCACTTCAACTGATCGATGTCATTTATGTATTTTAATTTATTTCTTATATTTCTAATACTTAAAGATGAGGTTTCTTCATTATTTACGTCTTACCTTTTATTTTTGTCAAATTTGTGAATGTTTCAAATTAATACTAAAAGCAGTCCCTATTTTTTTGAAAAAAAAAAAAACGATTATCCTTGATAAAATTTCAAATCCCCTTTTCCAATCCTCAAAACGCGAATAAAACTGAAAAGCGTTATTATTTATTTATACAAATTATCATGTTTCTAAGTTCAAAGAGTTCTGCAGAGCCTTCAGAGTCCTTTCCGTTCTGCAATTTTGAAACGTCAAGATGGCTGAGGTTGACGAAACTCTCAAGAAGAAGCATACCTTCAAAGACCGCGATGTCGACTTGGATCAGCTCCTTGACATGCCCAACAATCAGCTCGTCGAGTTGATTCACGTTCTCCCGTGGCCTAAAACGCAGACCAATGGATCAAGAAGATGAGGAAGGCCAAGAGGAAGCTCCACCAAATGAGAAGCCAGAAATTGTCAAGACACACTTGAGAAACATGATTATTGTTCCAGAGATGACCGGATCCATCATCGGCATGTACAATGGCATGCATTTCAGTCAGGTTGAAATCAAACCAGAAATGATTGGACACTATCTGGGAGAGTTTTCGTTCACATACAAGCCAAGCAAGCACGGTAGGCCGGGTATTGGTGCCACCCACAGTTCTAGGTTTATCCCGCTAAAGTAAACAACAAATGCTGGTGTACGTTTAATAAAGTTACTTTTTGTAAAAAAAAAAAAATAAGGAGTTAAAGAGTTCCGTATGAAATTTCTCCCCCAAATGTTCCCCCTTAAAGTTTAAATTTCCCTTACTCCTTTCATAGCTTAGTAGCTTTGGCTGTGCGTCAGGACAGTCAGGACTAACAAATTTATGTATATAGGGTGATTTGCGTAAGATGCGACAATGGGCTAGATCGAATAGGTGAGGTCAAGACAAGAAAAACATAGCAGGTATGAAACGGGGTGAGATAGACCCTCCCAATGTTCCGAAAAACTGACTTTAATTAAAAGAAAAAGGTTTTAAGTTAACGAGAGAATGTAGAACAATGTTAAATAACTTTTTCTTAAGCAAAGATTTCATCTTTTAACAAAATTTTTGACTCCAGTTTTTTTATTAAATAATTTTTGAGAAATAAAATTCTAAAATCAAAATTTTTCGGGAAAAACTATTTTTCCATTTGATTTTTTTTTGCATTATTTAGCGCAACTTTATTTCCCAATATTCGATGCTCAAATCAATTTCAAGTCAAATCCAAGAAACTTCATGTCAAAAGATGTTTTGGTTTTTGGAGAAACGATACGATTATTTTCTTGTCCAAACCTACTCTCTGTAGTCTTTGTCATATCTAATGCAAATCACCCTGTTTTGAAGGTGACCAAATACTGCTTCATTTCACCCATAGATTTATTTTCTTTTGCCAATCTAAAAAAGACCATACTGCTTCCTTTTTTTACAAATTTGCAAATGAATTTTATTTTCAACTATTAAAATGATCGACACCACGGGACCAAACATAAAATAGAAAGGTGATCTAGACAGTGTCTAGATCAACGGCTCAAATTCGAATTCTCTCGACTCTCGGGTAAAATAATCATCTGATCACTTACGAATAGATTTTTTTTTGTTCAGGTCTCCGACGCTCTACTCCACTGTTATACTTATTTGTAAAAAAAATTGCCGAATAAATCTCAAAAGAAATAAGTTTGGCAATTATTGTTAAGGCGACTCAATTTTTACTTATTTCTAAGTCTTATTTTAAATCATAATTGCAAATATTTTTGGCGATACTGCCAAATTTCTTAATCTTAAAACCAACCATCATTGCATTAAACGCATGTTTCCATCCATATTGACAAAATAGTGTTCATTTTTATTGGATGCATTGAAGTTTATCATCAACACTGCCAAATATAAGAGGCAATCCTCCTTGAAGAAATTCAATCAAATTCCGCTGAATTCTCTGGTCAGCAAATAGCATTTGCAAGAATTTCACCATTTAAATTTTTTTTGCAACGGTACAATGCTCTGTAGACTGAAGCCGTATTTATTCCGTTCATAGCCACAACTTCTTGGTACTGACTGCTTCAAAATGACGTGTTTCAATTTTTTTTAAATTTTATTCGCGAGTTTCCAACGAGAAATGCGCAACTTCAAATGAAATTCTTCGCATGCTGTTAAATAGTCTTGCAATGTTTTAAATTTTATAAAAAGTGGAAAGATTATTTGCATTAATTGATGAAACGGAATGAAACAACTTTTTGCAAACTAACAAAACATTGCACTTTTCGAAAACCTTATTTTCATTTGGAGAAGCAAATTTTGCAAAGATTTCTTGGAAATTTGCAAAGTACTACTGTGTCCAAAAAATAAGGTGACATAGTATTTATTTTGAAAATTCTTTATTTATTCTTCCAAATCAATTTCATCCCCTTCAAAGTAATCCCCACCCGATGCAATGCACTTATGCCAACGAATTTTCCAATCTTTGAAACACTGGTTGTAGTCACTTTCCGGGATGGCCTTCAGTTCCGTCTTCGCTGCGGCTTGAATCTCCTCTATCGTATCAAAACGGTGTCCCCGGAGCGGTCTTTTGAGCTTGTTGAACAGCCAGAAGTCGCACGGCGCCAGATCAGGTGAATACGGTGGTTGCGGAACGATACGGGTTGAGTTGAGATCACGAATTACGAGTGCGGTATGGGATGGTGCATTATCGTGGTGTAAAAACCAAGAATTGTCTTTCCACAATTCCGGCCTTTTTAGGCGGAAAGCGTTACGCAAACGACGCATAACGTTCAAATAATATTCCTTGTTGACTGTTTGGCCGGTTGGAAGGAATTCATAAAGCACAACACCACGATAATCGAAGAAAACAGTCAACATGACCTTAATTTTTGAGCGACTGTGGCGCGGTTTTTTTGGTCTCGACTCTCCTTTGGCACGATATTCGCTCGATTGATCAGTTGTTTCGGGGTCGTAAGCATAGATCCAAGTCTCTTCGCCAGTTATAATGCGTTTCATGACATTCTGGTAGTCGGAAAGCATTGTTTCACACACTTCAACACGACGCCTTTTTTCCAAAAAATTCAATGTTTTCGGTACCAGTCGAGATTTGACGCGCTTGAGGCCCAAAGCATCCTTCAAAATGGTATTGACTGAGCCTTTCGATAAGCCAACTTCATCAGCAAGGTCTCTTATGGTTAATCGATGGTTTTTCAACACCAAATCTTTGATTTGTTGGACGTGAGCTTCATCGGTTGAGGTTGATGGTCGCCCAGAACGCTCTTCGTCTTCGACACGTTCACGGCCGGCTTGGAAATCACTATACCACTTGTAAACATTTTTTTTAGACATAGCCTCATCATCAAAGGCTTTCTGCACCGTCCTTAACGTATCCGCAGCAGAAAATTGATTCCGCAAACAAAATTTAATGCAAATTCTTTGCTCAATAAATTTCGACATCGCAAAAAACGAAAAACTCACTTTTAGCAGCTCACAAAACGACGCGTATCTCAAACACTATGAATATATTTTGACATGAAATTTCACATAGATGTCACTGACAGTACTACCAACCTAAAAAGAAAGAAAAATTTTCAAATCCTTCGACGCGCGCAGTTTAAATTCATATGTCACCTTATTTTTTGGACACAGTAGTATAATACCCTTTATTTCGGAATTCATATTTTTGCTAACTTCCCCAAATGCCAAAGTCTACATTTCCAATGCGTTACAGCACTTAATTTTATTTTTGATACAAAATTTAATTGAAATTCTTTGATCCATTTTTTCTATACCAAAAAATCCCCAAGCACTCAAAAATGCCCATCTAATCTTTATAGTGTGATGGCATGTGAGGGCGGCCGTCTCCAGTAGTCGACCTCCGCGATTGAAGGTAAACCTCTTCTACATTAATTTTTGACCAAATTTCCGTGTTTTTTTTTTCCTTGGTTTCAGTAGTCGGCCCCCTGTTACCGCATTGAAAGAATGGGTGGCCGATTTCAGAAGACGGAAATTGTTAAGTCGGCCGTTCATTTTTTTACATTAAAAATATTAGTTTTTTATATTTAGAGTTACAAAAACAGGTTTACATTTAGAACTTAAGAATTTGTTACTTATTTGAGCGTTAAGAAATGGAAAAATCAAAAGAAGGGGCTAAACGCGGTTTCCACAAGTACCCGGAAGAAGGACTTAAAGAAGCCTTGAAGAAGATTCGGGATGAAAATTGGCCAAGAATAAAAGCCAGCAAAGAGTTTGGAATCCCAAGAGCAACAATCCAAGACCCCATTCATGGTAAGTTTTGCCGAAAAACGGAGAAGAATGGGATCGGATACTGTGCTGAGTGCAGCCGAAGAAAAAAGTATTGTTAATTGACAAGTAAACATGGCGAAATGTGACTTTCCAAAAAAAACTCATGATCTTTTGAACACGGTGCAGAAAATAATTCTTGACGACAGTGACGACTAGTGTTGGTATTACGGCTTCCTAAAGCGCCATCCTTAACTGTCTTCCAAACCAGCTTGTCCAAGACCGCCAGCCAGTGTTTCCTCACTGGCATAGAAAGAATTTCACGAAAAAAAGGACCTCGAAAAAACATAAAAAGCCGAGAAACAGGAACTTCGGAGGCAAAAAAAAAACTTTTAGATGGCGGAAAGAAGAAAACAAGGAAAATAACAAGGAAAAAATTCCCTGCGCCCAATGTCAGTAAGATTTCGGACGTTGAAGATAATGACCTTAAAAACTCCGGGTGTGACTCGTGTCCCAAAAGTACACGATTTGCAGGGACAGCATTTGAGGAGATAAAAGATGATACATTTTTGTGCAATCATTGCGAGGTAGTTGCAAAGAGTTAATTTATTAATATCTATTTTTATTTAAAACACTTATTGAATAAACTTTTTGTAGAAGAATTCGTTTTGTTTTTTGTTAATTTTTTTTGTTATTAGCTCAGAATATACCTCCCACATCTTTTGTGCAATTTATTTTCAGTAACATTCGATACAATAAGTTTTTTTTTAAATTAATTACTTTATTCATTGTTATTGTTATGTTTTTATTAATAAATGGATAGGCATATTAAATTAAATAAATGTTTCGTTGAAGTGTTAATTTAAAGTTTTTTTTATGTCTTCATAGTAACCCTCTTTTTTTATAAGTTAATTAAGCTATTTTTAAAGAAAATTATTTATTTTTTCTATTTTTTATAATAAATCCAGAAAATGCTATGCCTGTGTAATTAATTTGAAATAAAATATAATGAACTTTTCCTTTTATTCTATGAGTTTGTATGGTTATAGTTTTTTTTAAAATTAAAATATATTAAAAATTAAGAAAACCTGCTTTCTTAACTTAGTCAAAACATAAAAAATACAGAAGCAAAAATGGGGGGCCGACTACTGAATACTTATGTGGCCGACTTCTTCAGTTAGGAGGGCCGACTACTGAAGAATGTGGTTTCCATTTATATTTTTGTAAATAGTTAAAATTGGGTAACAAATATACTTAAAAATCCTTGAATTACCTAATTTCCACATTTCAAATATTCAATTAAGCCAAATTGTCTATATCATTTTTGAATAACGGATTTTTCAAAGCAAGTCAAACCAAAAAATAAAGTTAAGGGGCCGACTACTGGTGCCATCACCCTATATGTCAAAAACAAAGTAAAACTGCACACCGACTGATCGCGTTAAAACGTATGTATATACAGAAATTTGTTTATTACAATTTAAAAATATATCAGCAATCAAATATACGCAGGCTGCGAAATCTAAATAGTCATTAATATTAAAACAAACCTCACATTAAAACAATAAATATACCGCCACATAATTGTTTACTCCAATAATTTCTGCTGTGAACCACTGTACTCGGTCCTTTAGATCGATATTTAATGAGCAATACATATTTCTGTGCCTACTTTGAGGGGCAACGCCTAATTGTATGCAATAACATAATATTCCTATCTCCTTTTTCGATTTTTAAGTAGACTAGCAGGCACCAACCACTGCTGCATGCAAAATGATAAATCTAACCAATAAAAGGGAAAAGAATAATCCATTTCTAATCGACTAAACTAAGTGCAGTCGAGGGCATTCCAAGTTAACAGGGCTCGTAATTTCAATTTAAATAAAGTTTTATCGCACTTGTCTTCAGTTATTAGAGAGCAGATGTGTTTTTTTGTGTATTTACATACCTACTCGTGCATCAGCGCCAGCGTCTTCTGCAACAGTCTGCAGGAAATCATCACCTTGCTTGAAACTTTTCGCAATGATTACATCAGTCATTTGTAGGAACATCCAACTTCTCTTAGGCAAATGAAGAAGATTGATGATTCGTCGATGGAAAGAGAAAGTAACAATTTCTCTTAATGCTAATAAAAGGAGAAACTACAGAAGCTGCGAGAACAAATGAACAACAAAATTTATTGGTGAATATGTTAAAAGTTTAGAATAAACAAATATCTAAAAATAACAGACGATGGCAATAAACCATTTTTTTTTTTGGGACTTTGCTTACAAAAATGATGAAGTCAAGTTGTCTCACAGGCTTATTTTATTTAAAGGACCGTGTTTTAGAGTGCTTATACCATTTTGACGTGAAAACGTCTATTCCCGCGTTACAGCTGAAGGCGGTAACCGGTTGAACTTTCTTGAGTGAAAAAATATTGTCAGATTTTAATCGATCATAACTAAAAGACTAGCAATGCGTTAATGATGACTGAGATCAGAACAGATAGCTCATATGTGCAGGTTTTTTTTAGTAGAATTAATTTTACCTGTGAGGTCATCGCAGTAACGAATTATCACAGTGTAAAGTTTTAAATTCGTGTAACGTTGACTTGGAACGTTAATGTGGCATAATAAATTATTCACGAAGTGGACATTAAATTGAAAAATATAAAATAATTCTACATGTCATATCATATGACTCGTAATTATTTTTGAAAAAATAAAAATTGCAAATCAGAGGAAAACTCGCATCACAAGGCGAGTACTCAGCTCGCCCATCGAGCATACAACGATCAGCAACAGTTCAAACCTCTGTGGAACATGTTCAGGCGTTAATTGGTGGCAATACAGAGAACAGTGATAATATTGAGGTCTATGGCAGCTTGGCAACACGAGTTCACGTCGCGGCCAACAAATATCGTCGTGTTTTCAATCAACGTTGAAACGAAGGATATCATTACGCGTACGTCGGTGCAGGGTTCTACGGTCGACTGTGATTGTAATGGGTAAACGTTGGCACTTGTGTTAATGGTATCCCAAAGCTTACACGGAAATTTTTATTATTTTTTCGTTGCTTGTAGATTTACATTATAAAATGGAAACATAAATTCGTACATTAACAAGTTCGATGAACAGAAATCGATAAGCAACTCGAAATGTCATAAAATAAATTTCAATGTTCAGATGCGGCGATTGTGGTGGCCTTAACATATTATCTTTTCAAATTCCCCTTTCATAGAAAGATTAAACATGTAATCCACCCCGCAACATCGAATGACGGCTCAAAGTTGATTCATCAAATTAAGGTACTCCCTTCAATTACTCAAAGTTCCTCTTTTGTTGGGGCGTAGTTCACGTAAATATTTTTTTTTTATTATTTTGGGCTCGAACTTATTGTTTTTTTTTTCAGCCCATGTCCACACAAATGAGAAGTCAATCTAATATTGCAATACTTGCTGCGTGGATCATTTTGATTGATTGCAATCAGCAATAAAGATATCCTATTAATTAGCGATAATAACGGATGTAGACTCCTCGTTTCAGGTTTTACTATATGCCTTGTAAATATATTGGGCTCACAAGAAATATTTAGTTTGTGGAAAGTATCTATTTTCGAATTACCCGCTTAATAAAATGCCCAATATGTGGTGGGAAATGTTAAACACAACACGTTGTTTTCATATTAAGGTGTCCTACCAGACGCAAGTAAATCTACAGCAGCGTAGATTTCTTCACCAGATGTTATATCATGCCAAGAAATTCACATTCTCAACTAAAACTTGAGTAGACGACATTGAGAAACATAGAATCTGGGAGGTCTCCGTACGTTAGTATTATAATATTTTTAACTTTACTAACTGCAGTGGGATAGATTTTGATTCAATACTTATACCAAAATAATTTTATAACCTCCGATGCACGAGTTTTAAAATTAGTTAACAACGGCTTAGTTAAATCGAAACTGGAGTATGGATTCCCTTGCTGGGGAGGTTCTTTTTCAATAAAGTTCAACCTTCATTGATAAAGCAGAAACATACTATTGGGATCATTTTAAAATCTTAATCGCAGGGCTCCCAGTTTTGAGCTATTAAATTGTCTCGAATTTCTTCCCCTTAGACACCTTTATAGTAACAAAGTTTTAAAATATTTTTTTTGTGATTCCAGTTACTAAGCAGCTAGAGTGCAAGACAATTATAGTTTGCGAATCAACACCAGAAATTTCGTAACTATACCATTAAAGGCAGTTAAACATTATCTTTTTTTCATTTTACCATTCTTTAATTGATGCTTTGTTAAATCCAATAATGTTATAGTTCTGAAAATATTTTATAATTTAATCTATTTTAATATAATTTAATTCTATTGCTTCCCCATCAATAGAACTATTTTTGAACTTGCTAAGTACTTTCGTCACTGTCTTGCTTAAGACACAAGATTGTATTCGGCTATTTTGTTCAATCATTTGAACGTGTAAATGAATATTTAATTGTAACGTAATGAAATAAATAAATAAAACGTTCCGATGCCGTCACTGTAAGAAAATGGAAGACAATTATTTTTCTAAGAGATGTTGAATTTCGGTGGGATATGAAAAGACGCTATAATGCAGGGTTAAAAAATCAAATTCAACCAAAACCTGAGGACTAGATTATATCATAGAAAAACAAAAACAACTTCACCGTTTCGAAAGTTATAAAGTTCCAGCTACACTTTTAATATATTCTTATTCTTACACCCGGCTTAAAGAAAATCTTAAAAATCAAAAAGATGTAAGAGTGGGTGGACCATCTTGTAGGCTTCTTTTCTGCTTTAGCTAAAAAAACACTCTTTTCTCTATAAGCTTTTAAATATTTAACCTATTTTCTTGTTATAGCTCTTTTTCAAATGACTATTGTGGGTTTTCTTAAACTTTTTTTTTTTGTTAAGTTTAAATGTTTCTTAGGTTGCTAAGCGTCGATATCTCTCATTTTTACTGCAAAAAAACACGACTGTTAGTTATACAACTTTTTAAAGACATAATCGTTCATTTTCTCGAAGACGAAGCGAACTTTTCTCGCATGCACTGTTCTCGGTGCTCTTAAGAGTAATAGTTTGACATTTTTATTACTCTTACTTAACACAATCCATTCGCGTACATAACCTACCCGCACTACCAACCTTGCCATAGATTTACAAAACAAAGAGGAAATTTGAAATGCGCCGACGAAAAAATTAAAAAATCATCCTACTCTCATTTTCGGTCCGCACAGTTATATTTTTACCTCGTCGCACGTGCATACATCCGTTGTTTAATTAGGTTCTTTCACTCAAAAAATCTAAATCAAAATAAAAATAAAAAGTGACAGTGGCAGTGACACCTAAATACATTAAAAAAGAAAAAAAAACCCAACCCCTTGCAAAATATTTATTATACTCAAAGCCAATACAATCAGGTAAGGCATGCATTTCTGTCATGAACGGTTTGAGGTAATAGAAATCCGAGTGAGCTGTCAACAATTAGGTTATTAGTAAGACCAAGTATCTCTCAGGTGTCGTGTGAATTTCATTGAGTGCTGCGCTCTCTACCAAGGTCAATGATTGTATGTACCAAATACAAAAAAAAGCAGCTACTCGTATCTCAGTGTTTCGAAAATACAAAACATCCCACAGGTAGCTGGAGATAAAAAAAATAATAATAATTAAAAGTGAGATGCAATGTGAACTTTCTTTATCTGTCAGCGACTTCCGATGACAGATGGTTTGTTATGATGTGGCGGGTGCTTCAAACATGTTTTATTTGTATCTTGTTGAGATTCTCTCCTCTAAGGATGAACTAGGTTGAATTAAAAAAACAAGCAAATGCTTTTTATTTGTGCAAATGATGTTTGTTTTGCCAAGATACATTTGTTTGTTGTTTGTACAATGATTTTTTAATCACATGCAATTGCAAATATTATTGAGTCAGGTCAATGAAGGTAAGTGTTGAGCAAACATGTGTGTGAAGTGATTCTTATCAAAAATTGTGACGTAAGCGTTTATACGATAAAATTCGTTGTTGGGCTTACATAGTTTCTCTTGCTGCAAGTGTTTGGTTACATTTATCTGGAAATAATGGTCAAAGAAAATCAACCCATAGATAATTTTTAAACTGTTAACTACATTCATACTTTTTGTAACTTTTTGTTTAGGTATCTAAGTTTTCGCTACAATTTTGTATGACAAATCAATCAGTTGAGCATAGTTTTAATTGAAAATGTGGCTCAAGTAATACAACAAAAAACGCTAGCGATTATACAATATTGACAAAAAGATATTGTCTTATTGACATCGTTGGCTATAAACGAGTTCGATTTTTTTCTTCGAATCCGATATATTATTATATAATAATTTTGATATGGGTCATTTACACTGCTTTTCAAAAATATTTACCACTTACGTCCATGTTCGTGTAAAAGAACCTGTTGGAGTAAACTATCAACAGGGGGTGTGTCACAAAGTTGAGAATCAACAAGAAGGGCAAATTCATGCTTTAGTCAATTTTATGATATTTTTTTGATGGATTATGAATGAAATCGAATGCTTAGATTGTTTTTATTGTTTTTTATTGTCCTTGACCGATAAAAGTTTTTTTTTTTTTTAAATTCGAGTTAAGTGGCAAATCCTATGGCGGAAGAGAAAGAAAATTATGGCATTTTAGAGCGTCAAACAACAATAGTTTCGTGTGTGATTTATTTTTTTATTTTTATTATGATAAATGTTTACGAGAACACATTACATCCGTGGAAAGGATCTGCAGAACAGGCCAGGGATGGATTTAGGCGGAGTTTCAGTTTGGGGTGCATGCAGCTTTGTAAATAGCGACCAGATGGAGTAGGCTAAAGTAATTCTTGCACAATTTAAGAAATTTCGCGGCATTTTTAGTGACAAAAATGTGATCACTTCAACTAAGTTTGTTACGTTCCAATTACGGAAAGTTTTATTTGACTTCAATGATGTACTTGCCATGCACCAATAAATACTAAGGGTTAATATTAAGTTGAAGGCTACTCCACTCTTTACATACGAAGATATCTTTTAGAACGAAAATCACTTTGCGGAAGAGAACTCTTCGCCGCTTCTAGCCGAGAATTCGAGCTGTTGATAGGTAGGAAGTCAATTAATTTTATTTTTTTTAATACAATGCTACAAAGATGTTTTAAAAAAATGTAAGTAACCACTTTTTTCCATCCTGTTGAATGATTGGGTAATATTTTCAACTTGGCAACAAGTTCCTGGAGGAAATTTATCATATACCCGCTGTAGCACCCACCTTCATCGCAGTATCGTCCTTGTGCGCATATATTTAAAAAAGAAATTATAACCACGAAAACGGTGAAATTCCTCCACTCATTTTTGCACTATGCAACTGCCTATAATTGACTGAGTGATTCCGCTTTTCAGCACTGAAATAGTTCAACTGCAGATAATGATAATGCGCCTAATCTGATAAGAGCCTTCTGAATCGGTTCAGTGCTTTTGTAATTGGAGGTATCCTATATGGCTGGGAAGGCTAATAATTTTCAAGTGTTTGCGCCACTTTTTTCTGACTAGAATTCCTTGAATACATACATCAAGAATGCGTGTGAAATGCAAGAACTTTAAGTACAACTGAAGGAATGCTAGGCTTTGGAACGCTCTTTTGACCAGAGCTATTGTTGTAACTTCCCCGATTTCCTGAAGCATGATATGTAAAATTCCATAAAAGGCTAGGCTTCCAGCCGGAATTCTTATTCAGCTTAATTCAAGCCCAAAACACTTTGAAGTATAACTTAAAACTAACTCAAAGGGGAGTTATTGAGAGAGGCTTTAGAAAGAAGAGAGGATCGCAGGAGCTATTGACTGTGTGCAGCATTCTTGACATGGGCTCATAGTAGCCGTAGGCAGTCGTACCCACGCGGAAGAAGGCCTAAGGTTGCGTGGATTGATGTAAATAAGGACAATTTGTAACATGGAAGGGAAGTCAATTGCTGACAATTTATGTAAGAAGAGTAAATCGAAAACTTCTCGTCGTTTTAAAAGGGCTTGTAATAATAATAAGAATAAAAATAATGGGTCCCAAATGATTGTTTTGAGGTACTCCAGAGGTAGGGACTATAAGCTCGGACACTGAGGATCTGAAAAGAACATTATACTGCCGATATTTGAAATATGATTTCAACCAAGAGATAGAAGATGGAAAAGAAGCTACGTACTTAAGTTTCAGGTTATTGCTTTGAAGGGGGATATAACTCAAAGCCTGGCTGATGTCAATGGCTATAGCATCTGCTTCTTTCTTGCTGTAGTGCTTGCAAAGCTAAAGATAAGACTTAGGTAAGATTTATTGTAGTAGATTTATCCGTGGTGCTATGAGGAAGATATGGATTTACTATGAAATTATAGAGTCGTAGACAATATGTATAGAAAAGAGTTTGGCTATGGGACAGTAATTTGATTTAGAGTCTATGTGACCTTTTTGTGGGCAGGGATAATAAATGTGGAATTTTAGGGAAGACAGATTGCTTATGGGAGAACTGAAATCAGGTTGTAAGAGGTTATGGCCTTTGAAGAGTCAAGTAAAGAAATTCGTTTTTTAGATGGACAATATTTCCTACCACAACAATTGCAAAAGTTCAAGACCATCTGTACTTTTTAGTCAGCATTATAAGGGTATTCATTACCCCTTGTGTGTATATTTAAAAAATAAAAAAAAATGATCAAGGCTGTCAATGCAAATACTGATATGACTTTAATCGCCAAAACGTCAGAGACAAAATTAAAGCATATTTTAGCAAGTTTTTAAGCCTGTACCTAAGTTTTTGTTATCGAAGCGAGATAGTTTGAAATCCCGCAAAATTTCAGTCTTATCACATAAATAAGAAAGCCGCCTTTTTAATAACCTTCACCCCATTTCGCATGCGTTCCCAGAATTCGCGCTCATTCAACAATCAATAAAATAGTCAGATGACTTCACAATAGACCAGCTACCACGCCAACGAGTATATCGCCCCCACTGTGCTTGTTGGCACAAACGTAAAATTAGATAACTTTGCCAAAAGAAATAAATAAATCTTTAAATTAAGTGCCACGGGACTGTCCACTGTAGAAGCGAAAAAAAAATTCAAAGAAATCAAAAGCAAAATGAGAAAAAAAAAGTTCTAATGCGAGCGGTCTTGTCTACCCAAGTTTTCTAAATGAGGTTAGAATTTTGCGTCGCAAAATTTGTTTATGTTTTGTCTCACACTCGCACCCTGTGATCGTGTCTGCTCTATTCCTCTATTCAGCAAGTGTTTACTATGTTTACTTTGTTGATACTTTTTTTTCATGCCAAAAAAAAAACGCTTCATCGAACCGGCCGGTGTGAGGTGGTGTGCTTCAGACAAAAATATCGCGATGAATTAAATCAAATAATGTATGAAAGTGGTTTTCCTTCGTGTATGTATATTTATGGTCAATTTACGTCATATCCACACGCATATTTATCGCGAATATTTTTGTCTTTCTTTTAGCGAGGCTTTGTTCCATTTTGGTCTCGAGGGGAAGACTGATCAAGAATGCAACGAATCTGAACTATTTTTCAACAAATGTGTTGACACAGCGAACAGAAGCCCATTTGCAATAAATAAAATTTTGATATGTCTGTTTTTGAGTGGAATTTTTTTTAATATTCTTTCGTCTTTCAAATTGCGCTTCTTATGACCACTGAACAATTAACGCATATTATTTGTGCTGACTGAAAGGACACAGAGTTTATTTGGTAAACAAAGCCACATCTTCTTTGTAATTAAGCTTTATCCTATTTCTGGCCCTTTATAATCATTTGACAGTGAAAAAATATCAAAAGAGATAATTGAAGTCATTTAACAAAATGCATTACAATACCCAGAATATTACGATAACCCTTTGGCTATTCTGGTTAAATTTTAAAATTTTCGTTTGTTGGCCTTATACGTTTCCCAGTCTACTCGTTGTTTTGTTCTTTTTGGTTTGTAAAACAAACGTCATGCTTGCCTCTGTGGCTCCTGTAGTCCTGAGCTCCGTGTCGGCTTAAGCCGGCAACTTCGTCAGCTTCAATAATGCATTTTTGGATCTTGAAAACTTCTGTGCTTAATATACTCTTTAGTGAACATTTTATTGTTGGCTTTGCCTAAGTGCGTTTTTAGATTGCTGGTCTAGATTGAAATCTATCCATCTGTGTTCCGATAGGGTCGTCCAACACTCTTCAGTCGTTCACCAGATGAATTGATTTGACTGCAGTAAAAGCAATATTCACTTCTCTTCCGTTTTTTGTGAAAAAAGTAAGCCTACAACTTTTGAGAGTCCGACGCTAGCTTCACCATTTTTATGTGTGCGTCTAACATTTTCCGCAAATGGCGGGGGTTGGACCCACAGTTTTATTGACGACTCCGAACAGCTCCAGAAGTTTTTTCTTGACAGTTTTTACTCATCAAAGTGATTGTCAGCCATGCGAGAGGTGTCAGATTTTCTTCTCCGAATTTGAACGCGGGTCCTCCGCGCTCAGAAGCGAACGCACTTACCCCTGAGCCATGCCACCTCACGAAAATATCTTCAGTGTTAAGGTAACTTACGTCCAGTTATTTATTATTTAAAACAAAACTTAATTTCTTTCATCGAGTGCATTTTTATAAAAAACAAATCTCAAAATGACTTTCAAAAAAGAACTCGAACACGAGTTTAAAATTCATTTGTTAATAAAATGAACATTACATTAATGAAAGCCAGAATTTGGTTGTTAGGCCGTTCTTCTTTAGAATAGCATCCATCTTCTGGGCGTGGATTCTATAAATTTCTGCAGAAGAAAAAAACAATTTTGGACCTTATCCTTACGGCGACCTAGGTTCGTCTCGACATGACTGCGAGGTTTGTGTCTTTTAGTTTTGTATTCTGCAAATGATCTTCTTCCAGTGATTCCATCGATAGTAGACGTGAGTGAGCCTTTATTTGTTACTTTCTCCGGCTACCCTGTATTTTTTATTTTGTGTGTCTGAGAGGTTTGTCTTCATCTTCCTCGTGAAACCGTACCAATGAAGTTTTGGAGTGCATGGGACTTACTCGTTAACCTTCTACATTCCGCTGCTTTTTGCCTCAGTTTTCTTGCGAGTGGAAGGGACTGGTTCGTCAATCTTCCTTTCCAATATGCGCTTTGAGTAGGTCTGCTTTGGGTTCAGATCTCCTTTGCTTCTCCAACTGCAGACGCTTTCTTTTCCTAGCCCTCTTCCTTTCTTGGGATTCAGAGCAACATCTTTTTTTTTCGAGTCCAAATGTCTTCCCGTTCCTCCAATTCACCTCTATTTTGGTGTCTATTAGCTCGAACAGATAGCTAAGCCCAAATGTATATTTTGAAAGTCTTCCTTCTTCTTTCGACTTATTCTCTTCTTGGGCCAAGACATCGCCGATGGTGGCGGCTTATGCCGACTTGAAGGTGTATATCTCCACCCGAGTTTCTTCTTCTTTTCTCTTCATGTATCATTTTTAAATCGTTACTTGGTTGGGGAGCACCACCCTGTTGCACGGTTGGTTGTTTGGTTTGTTAGGCTGATCTTTATTGGTTCTTCACCTAGGCCTCTGATTGGGCCCGTTGTGTTCCCCTATATCCTGTTAGTAGCTAATTTTAATTGTCAGCGGGACGCCTAGTTCCTTTTGGTTGCTATTTCCTGCTCCTTTTAGTAGCCCCTAGTAGTCAGTTTGTTAGCTTTTTCGTTTCCTGATAAACCTTCGTGTCCCGGTACCCATGTTAGACTGACGTCGTTAAGGACTCCGTTGAACGGTACTGCGCACACACACTGTGTTCGTGTGGGCTTGGTGGTACCTCTAAGCCCTCCAATCGCGACAAGTTGGACGATTATGGTAGGGACGAATCCGTGTAGTTGTGCAGGTAATCTTTGTTTTAAATTGCAAGCTTTTTTGATTTGTCTCAGCAGTAGCGACTCTTCGACTTTTCCTACACAGCAGAGTAGTGATATCGGCCGATATCCTTCAATGCATGTTTTTTTTTATTTTCTTAGGAACTGGAACAGCTTGTCCTATTTTCCATGAGGTGGGAAAATATCCGTTGTCTATGCAGTCATTGAAGATGATGGTGAGCAGAAGTTTTGCAATGTAAGGCAACTTTTTTAATAAAAAGTTGGAGATACGATCGGTTTTGTTGATTTTGTTGAGTCAACAAACATAATCAGCTCCTCTTCTTCTCCCGCAATGGTAAAAATATCGTTGTTGTTGGAATATGTTAACGTATTTTCAGTTCTAAATGCAGCAATAACCTCATAAAAACACAATGTTCGTTCTTTTTGATTCTCATGTTGACTAGTTACTGAAAATCAAGGCGGGACAAATTTCAAAAAACTACGTACTATGTATAAAAAATAAATATATAAAGATTTATAGAGTAAACGTTTCTTCTGTGTGCTTGAAAAGAAATTGCGCAGATTTATTTGCAACAAAAACCGTAGCGCAAAATACACGGCGAATTCAAATTGTTAAATTGCCAACTTTATCCTCAACAGGCTAATGAAATGACACTTTCACATTAAGTTTATTTTTGTTTTATGCACTGAAATAAACGTGTCCATTTTGTTGCTGTTAACCCACCAATTTTGAGGATAAGTTTTGTCAGTATTGGAACAAGTGCAGTCGTAAATGTACAATGAAATAAAATTGTAAACAAACTTAATGTACCATAATTATATAGAGAGGATTTTTTATTATTTAATTGTATGAATGTTTGTTTTGCGAAATGAGTTAAGATGTACACATCGATGCATCCCAGCTAATAATAATATAATTATCAATTATTGTGAATCTCTGAATTTTATAACTTTTTGTTAAAAAAAAAAACGGAACTACCTCTGCAATTATTCGAAATTAAATTCAGTAAATTTATCCTTGCTATGTTGACATGAAACCTCATTGCGTATTATGTATCAACAAATACCAACATTTCTTGTCTGTCCGCTATAAAGGTATTCCAGACTACAGGGGACCAATGTTCGACACCTTTACAAACACCAAAGTTTTTTTGTTTGTATCATTTGTATCCATTCAAGCCTGCCTCATTAATAAATAGATTGGGCTTCTGTGTAGAATTTCAAGAAGAAGGACGCGAGTCTTACGAGTATTTTCACTGAATTACTATTCAAGGAATGAAGTTAAATCATTCCCAATATCGCCTAAATAAATATGCTCCCAACTAGTTTAAAATGTCTTAAATTGGATTTGCATGATAATCGAGTTCCATGGGAGGGCAATAAATTCAATTTGGAATTTCATTAGCATATTTTCAAACCAAATATGCTGTTAAATTGATACTAATGGACGTAAGAAACATAATCAATAAGATTTATTTGTTTTTTAAAGGAAATGATGCCAGGTGTGGAAGTATTGGTCGCAAACTTATCAGATTGCCACATTTTGAAACCAATAACATTAATGATGTAAAATACAGAAACCTTCTTGATGATGATTTACCAATTATGCTGGAAGATTTAAGCTTACTTAGAAGTGTCTTATTTTTGCGGCTTATTATTCAGTTATAGCGATGTACTTGTATTGAATATTGGGTGAATAGTCCAATATTTTAAATGAAAGTTAGCGTTTTTTAGGCAAAGTTATATTTATTTCTCAACATAGTTGCCTTCGAGAGCAAAACACTTGTTATACCCCGTTCACAACATTTGGATTCCTTTTCTGTAGTACGAAACTTGCAAGCCTTCAAAATAGGCCTCGGTTCCATCACCGCTTGTGGTTTGCGAACTTATAATAGTCGCTGTGTCCCAAATCTGGAGAAATCGGTTGGTAAGCAAGTAATTCGAACTTAAAGTGGTCCAATTACACCATCGCTTTCAAGAACGTGTGTGCCGGTGATGATGGTGCAGAACTTTTTTTATAAGGCCGATTTTTTTATATTTTTTTCAGATTGTCCACTAATGCTACATAGTTCTCACTATTGACTGCGCTTCCCTTCTGCAGATAATTGATGAAGATTACGCCATCTGCAGCCCAAAAAACGCAGGCCAAATCCCTTCATGGCCGATCCTTGGTCTTTGGTCCGCTTTCATGGTTTTTAGACAGCCTTTTGGACTCGGGCGCATGGTAATGGACACACGTTTCATCTATTGTCACAAAACGTCGAAAAAAATCCGCTCGATTACGCTGCAACCACGCTAAACCGGTCGTTGAATTGAGTTGCTGTTTTTGGTCGACGGTCAGCAAACGCGGCTACCATCGCGCCAATAGCTCTTTCAGTTCCGAAACATCTAGCAGAATTTATCCGGCCCAACAAGATATGATACTCCTGTATTTCCATTATATTATTTTAACTTCGGCTAAAGGACAGTATCGGGCAAATGATTGGACGAAATTCCATGAAATTCGAAAGTTACGAATATTTGTATACCTGTCGGATGAACGTATTATATTAGATGTTTTAGTGTTCAATACTTTAAAGCGTTTTCCCCACAACTCACGTTTTTAAAGTCGGTGTCCCTCATAATTTCAAAACTTCTGTACTGATCCTTTTGAAAATTTTGAACACTTATTCTGCACATAATTAACGAGGCATTGGTTTTTATTTTACAATAACAAAGTAGTCGATTTTTAGTAAAAAAGCGTTTTTCAAAAAAAGTGAAAAATAAAAATTTTGAAAAACCCTCCAGCATTACCTGCGGAAAACTATTATCTAAAGAATGAACTTTAATTTTTCGATGTAGGTTCATGGTAAAATGTAAAATGTAGATTCATGGTTATCCTGTTATATTTTTTATGAAAAATCATCACGAAGAAAAACAGCTGTCTTTTTAGCTTCCGCACTGAACTGAACACAGTGAATACATCGTGGCCTATTTAAATTAATACTTGTTTTGGGTTAATCAAAGCTTTAACTTACACTGTGTCTGCCACTTGCGATTGTTTGAAGATGCGCTCAATTAAAGCCACGTGCCACTTTTAAAACGTTTACAAAAAAGTATATACTGTAGTTTATCGCAAATTTGACCTCAGGTAAGATAGTGCAAATTAACATATTTTCGGCACTATCTATGTTCTTATTAACTTACTTTCTCTTCCATTTTTAATCATACTTTTCTACTTCAAGGACGGGTTTTTTTGTCAGTAAAAGCAAAACTGACTTAAACCAAATTCTTATCATCGAAAAAACGTGTTGCGTCAAAAGTGAACCAACAAATGAAAAAAAAAAATAGCACCTAGAGTCTAGAGATTATATGAAATTAATCTAAAAAATATTTTGGCTTAAGAAGTCATTAGACTTTCAATTTGGCGTCTCACAGTTATCAAGTCGAAAGTGCGCTTTGATAACGAGAACAGTGTGTCAGTGATTGCTTCTGACTGAACTCCGCAATCAGAAAGGAATTATTGCATAAATTCTTTCAAACATTTTACCAAATGTTATTTAATGGAAAGGAAATTTTATAAATAAACTTGTTTTTTTTTTATGTTAAATTTTGTTTTTAACTTTGTTGGCTTTTTTAAATGGTTCCATACTTGGGTTAGTGTGCATGATGTAGAAACTGAAACAAAGTCCCATCAAACTGCGACGAAATCATGTGGCATTTCGATGTGGATAATATCATGAAATGCTGCATTAATGTACAATGTGGTTTTTATTTATGCATGTTTAATCTTTTGGCTGAACTTAATTTAATTTATTTACTTCTATAGAACGGGTCATAAAAAGCAGAAGTGTGCAATGTAAGAAAAAAAAGGCTTTCTCTTAATGTTAACGCATCTATTCAATGTTAATTTTTTTTTGTTTTGTATTTTTTATTTAGTACTGTGACGAGTTTCTGAAAATGACATTTTTGAACTCAATTTTTTTTTCAATTCTATGCATTTTTATTTCTTAAATTCATTTTACTTACATGCTAGGCAAAAACGCTTAAAGCTGGCTTAATTAACTTAACTATTTATAACTAACTTACTGGCCCTATGCGGACGCTCTAAGCTAAACCTAACAATTTCACTTTGTCTTTCGACTTAAATTATTATTTTTGATTTTAAATTTAAATTACATTATTTAATAACTAAGAAAATATTTATTTTTTTTTAAAAAACTTAGTGACCGGAACTTTATTTTATGTTTTCCTTAAACTAGACCTGAATACTAACTATAAACTAAATTAAAAACTTAACTTAAAATAAGATTAAAAACTAAATAACAATAAATTAATAACTACTTACACTACCTTAAAAATATATATGCCGGCAAAGGCTAATATGACATGCTATCCAATTTGCCATAAGGGCCCTCAAGTTAAAAATTACACATACGACAGACTTCTACTCTTCGTTTAACCACCAATAGTGACGTCGTTGCCAAACGACGTCTGCTCTGTCGTGTTCTGATACCACCCTTCTGAACCTAAGAGTCTCCGTTGAGCTAATTGCGACGTCTTGGTTGTAGTTGACTCGCCCGTCCACAGCTTTGTGGGCCACGTGGAAGATTAACGGCACCGCTAATCTATCCTGGACCAGACCTTTTTTATCTAAATAGAGAAACGTTTCAGGGGGAATCAGGCCGTTAAAGCGCACAGTCTCATGGTGTACATCATTGGGGTAGAAAGCCCCGGAGATCAAGTTGTTGGTCGAATTTATTGCTCTTGCAATGTGACTTCGAATAAGCTTTATCAGAAAGTTATCCACTCTGATCAGGTTAGCCCCGTTGTACAGGATCTCATTACTGTAGAATTGTTTGTACTCAGACTCGGGAGTTCTATATAAGTGGAGACAAGCCCGAAGACATCGTCTCTCGAAAACCCGAATCTTTTCCATTAAGTTTATTTCCACGTTGAACCAAACGGGGCATCCATAGGCAAGGACATGCTGAATGAGGGCCGTGTAGCAGATCACCTTTACCTTGGCATCGAGTTGACTGCTGTCAAACAGTCTCTTTGTCAAGGCAAAGGCCGCTTTGGCTCTGGCCAGAGCAGTATCTATATGTTTGCTAAAATATAGATACTGATCTAGCCAGATCCCAAGGTATCTGACAACACTTCGATTCGTCAGTGGCAGATTTTTTAACTCATTCAATTAACTGTGGAATTTTGTTGTATTTATGTCACTTTTTAACAAACTGATGATTAATTTTTCTGGCTATATAGGCATTTCCTCAGCTTAAGCAGACATATTTTGGCTTGCTTATGTTTCTTGATCCAATATCGCTGTCGTTTTACTCTCTCATAGTTTTTTCGCTCTGGCCATTTAATGGATTGTCGTCAACCTGTGTAACCTTCGCGAGATCGTTTGAGCTTTCGAAAAATTTATCATCAACTGGAATTGTTTTTCTAGATCTTCGGCTAGCGCAATGTAGCAATTGTTGCAATTGTTTCGCATAGCAGTTGAATCCTCGGGCAAGCCATGTACAAATATATTGCGCTCATGGTTGGTGCTTCAACTGTTGAGCACGAAGACCCGGGTAAGAACATCCAAATGTCAAAAAAGCTTCTGTGCCCGTTCGGGTTCAAACCCCCGCCATTTGTGAAAAATTTAACACACCCACTAAAATGATGAAGCTAGGGCCTGGCCCTCAAAAGAGCTGTCGCGCCAATAATTTATTTTTTTTAAGTAGAAACCATACTTCATTTCGTTGGTATTGTATTTTCCGACTCCAAAGGCTTACTGAATTCGTAACCGCTTGAGGGGACGTTTTGATGTTGGCCTTCAGTTAAACGAGAACTTATGTCACCTTCAAAGTGTACGGGGTTTCATTTATATGAATGGCTTAAATTTCATTCATGTGCCATCTGTTCCAAATTATACCCTTATCTAGTTACCTTTTCAAAATTGACAAGTGACACAGAGAAAACAAAACCCAAGACTCTGGCTACATCGATAGCTTGAACCTTGAAATGGAGTTTCTGTCTTCTTTTTCGTTTCGAACCTGTGATTCTTTTCCGAAATTTTATTGCCCATTCGGTCCATGTGGTCTATCCAGTGCAGTTGACGAGTTTTAGCTTTCCATTTCCATAGACTGAAAATTTTTATCTCACCGTCCAGCACTTGAATCCATACAGCAGAATGAAATTTTGAGCGCATTTTTTTCGCTAAACCAGGTTTGATTAATCGAGTTGATATCTTTCTTAACACACTTATTTTGCCTCATCGGTAGATAAATCTTTTTTTTGGTTTGTGGCAACATGTTTTAAGTTTTGTCCTCACAACTCCTTTTGCATGTTCATCAATTGCCGTAAAAGCTTTTATGATGTCCTGCTTGAAGCGGCTGATGATGTCGATGTCGATTGGGTAAAATATTTGTCGAAAATATTACATTTTCTCCGAACTATTTCTTCCGGCACGAGAAGAAGACGACCATCTCCTAACCGTAATCCGCAGTTTTGCTATGTTCCCGAATTCGACCATCGCCTTGTAGACCTAAAGATGATGAAAGCGGCTTTAAAGCCTATGAAGAGATGGTGTGCCTCGATTTGGAATTATTTAGCCTTTTCGATAATATATCTTTGTTCGAAAATTTGGTCGATTGTCGTTCTTACAGGTCAGAAGCTGCATTGGTATTGTTGCTTTAGAGAAAAGCTTAAGGTATTAAACGGGGGTATGTTTTATGATCCTGAAGACAATCCCATCTTTGAACATGGTTCTAACGACCCATACCGGGTTGATGATAATATATGTCTCTTCTTGACAGAGGAACGAGTGGTTTCTAATTCATCGACTAAATGCGAGCTCCTTCCATCTTACCACGCACTCACTGTTTCGAAGAGCCTGCTGTCGATTGACAAGCTCTTCGATATCGTAGAGCTGGAGATTTCGTAAACAATTCTTTTACGCCAAATATTCTTTTCGTTCCTTTTCGGAATAAACTGATCGGAATGAAGATACAAGTTCCAATACGAATTAGGTATTTCCTATTTCATTTACCCATGGAATCATTTTAACGTCATTCGATATAAAACGAACATATTAAAAGGATGGGCCAAAAGTAATGGCATTGCACGAAATGCCAGGTTTGTGGCTTACGAGACCAAAAAATTAGCTCTAAATGAATAAGTCTGCCTCCGGCAGGCGTTCAGAAGGCCACACGACACATGTTCATAAATATTTCAACTCATATTCATATATATTTAATTTATTATTTATTTTATGTTATTTATTATTAATAATTTATGACCTATTTATTATTTATTATTTATTATTTATGATTTCTCCTTTAAAACTTCAATGGTTTCTTGAGAATCTGAAATCCTCTCTTCTCACTTCTCCCGTGTCCAGTCTGGGTTGTATATAATGAAAGTTTAAGTGTGCCTTTGTCGTCAGGTTATTAATAAATCTGTGATATTAATTTAGTTAAATAAAGAGAATATTTCTGAAGTTATATCCGTCAATGTATATTTTAAATCTTAAAAATTTTAAATATTTTGCAACATGGAAAAAAAATGTTTATACATTTACAAAAATGTATGGCCCATTCACATGATGTCCCACCCTGTATATATTGAATCCACTTACTCTTCAGAAATTCAGAGAGATTGTTTGATTTAATCAAAAAAAATTAAATCGGTTTTCGACGAGAAATTCCCATATTAATTAACTTTAATTGAAATTGTGTATTTTTTACGAAGCCTCTTCAAGACCGGCTTTGAGGCTTCTATTATCTCGCTTTCTTGTCTTATCTTTCTTTCTAATTCAATTGAGTTCATCTGATATCACCAGCTAAGAACCTAGACACGCTGTAGACAAGTATAATTAGCAAGAAATCAACATGATATCAGGCGGCAATTTGATTGCATAATCTAACGACTACTGCAAAGAATGGTTAACAGAAAAGAAATAAATTTGAAACGCGTCTACGTCGGTCGAAGCACTTTAAGAAACTTTAATGGCGAGTAAGTCTATCATTCGGGTGAATAAATAAAAGCGTGATTGTATTTTTTATGAATGATGCCAAAGCACAATGACAGTGGATAAATTTGCAGCCGGAAAACATGTGATTATTGCAAATTAGATGATATTGACTCTAATTTGCTAGCCGGTCAGTCTCCCCATGTCTGAAGCTGTTAATCTGACGATAAACAAAGTGTGCAGATAGGGAGCGGTTGTTGTTGCAGAATAATTGAATAAATAACTAAACGTTTCAGATATTAGTGAGGTGCTAATGACAATTTATGCACAATTTCCATTTCAAATGGCTTTGCTGATGAAAATGCAAAACGCTGTCGGAGCCATATCTCGTTTTGAAATATCAACTTGTCCTATTTGTTTTTCACAATGGCGGTAGAATTGTAGACCCAAGTTTAAACTACATCTTACATGGTAAAAAACCCCGTGTTTTTTATTAAAGATGATTCCTAGACTTAATCATTGTTTTGAAAGTGCTCAACTGATACCCCTGGAAATATTACTGCGAAAATCGTTAGCAATTTTCAAGTTGAAAGGTAAAAAATTTCAAAAGGGATTGGAATAATGATGTTGATCGAAGTCATTATCCTTGCAATCCTCATCAAGCCTAAAAAGGAAATGCTACATCCTGATCAAGACATTGTCTTTCAAAAACTCTCATTCTTGTCAACTTATATTAAAGCACACGTTTATACGAGCAAGGGTTAACGTGGGCTATAAGCTGATTAACATTAATCTGACATCGAATCTATTAAACATTCTATTTGCTGTGGCGGAGGCCGCTTTGGCGTATTAATAATTTTATCTGATTTTAGGGTTCCGTACCTCGAGAGGCAAAAATTGAATCCTTATAGGATCACTTTGTTGTCCGTCCGTCCGTCCATCTGTCAAGACCCTCTTTCAAGAACGCGTCGTGGTATCAAGCTAGAATTTATATCAAAAACTCAGGTCTTCTGTCTGTACTGAAAAAATCAAACTTCTAAGCCAACGCAATCAAAAGATACACCAGTTTATGACCTAGAATCTTGAAATTTAGCATGAAGCAAATTTTTTTTCAAGATTTTTTTAAAGACAGGTTCATACGGAACCCTCGGTGCGCTAGTCCGAAGAGGATGAACTTTCTTAAGTTGAAAATAACCATTTACGAATGCTCCCAGTTCCCTGTGCGTTCAATGCCTCGCCTATAGGTTAGCGCATTCGCAAAAGAAGGTGTTTAATGTTCTTTCGCACATTCTGACACTCGTCAGAATGATCTGGGCGTTCGCCCAGATCATTAAGAACTGTAATGCAGCTGATTTAGATCTTATGGCATCCTTGTTTGGTGCTATCCAGAGAGATATGTAAAGTATTGCACAAGATGCCAGCATCAATCCCTTCTTCTATATTTGATCCATCGGTGAGGGTTTGAGTACCATGTGTTTAGGTGAGGATGCTTGATTTCCAATCCTTCTCACTAGGGACAAAGGTGGAGAACTTTTTGGTGATGTTGTAAGAAGGGATCGTATTCATCTCCATCATTCCGAAATATCTGAGTTCTGAGGAATGCCTGAACGAGACATTCTTCTAAGTGAAAGATTCTCTCAGCTTCTTAGGTACTCGAAAAGGTCAAGCATAATCCCGAGACCTGCTTGCGGTGATGATCGCAACGCTCCTGTTTTATAAGGACAGGCTAGCTTTTGTGCCTTATTCACCTTCAGATTTCTTTTACACGTAAGCTTCGAGTCCAGTAGAACACCCAGAAGTTGAACTTCTTTTTTTTTTGTTTCTGATTTATTTCCATTATTTCTATAAACACTTTTTAACAAAGAAATGGTTTAACAGCATTTTTTCATTATTGTAAATGGCCGAACGGCTGATGTTGGCTCTAATTATTGAACTTATTATTCAATTTGCATTATTAAGCCTCTTGGGAGAGTTTTCAATGCTGTTCCATTCATGAGAGAGTAAACTCTTCAAATTGACTTTTTGCTTGTGAAGAGAACAAGTCTTGTCAGAATTGGCGCTTTGGTCGCATGAATCTGTCCATAATGTGAGTTATTAAAGTGCTGCCTCTTTAAGACTACTGATAGTAGGTACGTACTCTCCTGTGACGCGAATGACTACCTCATCGCCGTATGCTACTGCATTTATTCCCTTGGCTTTGAGGGTTGTCAGGACCTTGTTGATCATTAGGATCTAAAGTAAGGGTGAAATAACACCACCTTGCGTTGTGTCTTTAATTGTCTTTTTTTCTTGGCAGCGCTCTCTCCCAACTGTGAATTTTTTACTCTACATTGGAGTAGGCTCGTAATCCATAGTCCGACATTGTTTTCTATATTGACTTTCTCCAGGGCAGCATTCATGGCTTCCGGTTTGATGTTGTTGAATGCCAGTTCTACTATATGTCTACAATGCTTCCATAGTACATTCCCTGTAGTAGAGGCTCCTTGAGGCTGATTACTGAACTGCGGTCTGTACAGAATGGACCTTAGTTTTGCAGAAGACTCCCAGCACCACTTATACGGGAAAACGCCTTGTGGAGCAGGCAACATGACAATTTACTTACCGTGTTTTACAAGATGAAGTCGATTTGTATTCATTATGTTGTTATTTAATTCATTTGTAAAACTGTGAAGGTCTTTATGGAGGTCAATCAAAATGTAAATCATTCAACATTTTTAACAGGTTTCTAAACAACATCAACTGACGTCACTTGTGGGAAAAATGTTGTTATTTTAATTAACTAAATATTTAATGCTTATCCGCATTTGTGCCATCCTAATGATGAATTAAATTTGGTTAAAGCTTTGAAATCTAAAAATAAATTTAACACGTGTAATATTTTGTAAATTCAAGAAAAAAAAAGTTATATATTTATAAATTATTTTTTCGACGCACGCTTCTTGAAATTAATTCTTTTGTTACGCAACGACGATAAATTTCAAATATTTCTGATTGTTTTAACGACTTAAAATGAAACGATTTATTGGGATGACAGTTAATGACGTATTTTACAAAATTTAGGAGAAAAAAAAAAAACAAATATGTATGCTCATGTGATCGGCAGGATACACCTGCAATTTGAGTCACATACTCAGCTGCGGTGACGATATTTTGAGCTAATCTTTGCTTGGTGAAAGCGATTGGCAGGCTTTTCATTACAACCCTGGCCGAACTGTGCCAGAAGACGCTTGATCATAACCAAAAGTAATCTCTTCTTTTATATTTTCACAGTTTTAGAGGTAAAATTTTAACATTTAGTTATATTTTACATGACTGAAGTCTCATGATCTTAATATACTATATATTATTAAAGTAGCGTTCCAGTGATGCTATCAAGACTATCGACTAGACCCAATAAAGTTTGAGTTTAAGGCTCACATGGCTTCAAAATGTTGTGTCCTGTCTCGAAACGGTTTAAACGTAGCAAATTAAACGAATTTTCTTCTACTGGAAGCTTTATCGACACTTTATCGAAGCTGAAATTTTTCGATCAACAAAAAGTGAAAAAATTGCAATAGCTCAAAGTTTCGCTTTGTTCTTATATTTCCAAATTAGTTCCCTCATTTTTACTGTGCTGGCTGTTTAAGAAAATTTACATCTTAATATTTAGTTCTTGCCAAGAAACAATTTTTCATTAATTATAGGCCATAGTAAGCTGATTTCCATCTTTCACGGTTCCAAAGCCGACAGCTTCAACCTGTTTGAACCCAGTTTCCTGTCATCTGATATTTGTTTTCACTTCGAAAAGCAGGTTCGGTCTTTTGATTTTTCGTGAATCTGGTAACTTGGATTTGAAGTTTCTCTTAGTTAGTTGCATACGCTCGATGTGGCTGAGCTATTGCAATAATTGGTCCTCCTATTTGACATTTTGGATAAACCGAAGTAGCATCGATTGCCTGAAATGAGTTTTTGTCGGATCTCCACCGAAGAGTCGTTTGTTGGTACTTATTCGTTTGTTGGTACTTTACTCATTCATTTGAAGAACAAATCTTCTCACATAATCGGGTCAGTTTTGGCTGTGATGAAAGCTGTCATATGCGGCTTTGAAGTCGAAGGAGAGGTGGTGACTAAGTCAGTTACACCAGTGTAACAGATAAATCCAACATTGAGTCTTCTAGTCAATAGAAGTTACGAAAGTAATGTCCGTACTAAACAATGTATTATTGAGAGACAACAATTTCGAAGTTCCTCCGGCGCACCTTGACGGTTTTAGAAAATGAATTTTGCTCTACATGGATAAAATTTGAAACCAAATTCTCAATTCTCAGGAATATTATTAAAGGGAGTTTAAGCTATCGAGAATAGACGGCTGTGTGGATGGTTCTTATATCCCTATTTTGAGACCAAAAGAAAGTGAGTACATCTTTTTCAACCGAAAAGCGTTTCATAGCTTATTATTAAGTACTGAAATGCCATTTCTATATTTTATTCATTTTATCTTGATTTGCAATAAAATCGGTCAAAATCTCAATCTCTTTTTGGTCAATGGACATATTTTGTTAAGGCGGCAATTTTTTTTTTCGAATAAAATTCCCACTGGCGATAACTATTTTCTGTCGACTGATTTTTTGTTTCTAACGACATTGTAAGCTGCCAAATCTGACGATTAAATCGACTGAACCAAAATATGTACTGGTGCCCCTGTGCTCCTGATATGTTTAATACTTTCAATTTATTATTAATAATTTAATGTAGTACAGTGCGTATGTATTTCTTATAATACTTAAAATAATGGCAGCTTTTAAGGTTACATGTAATCAGACCTGTAAGATAATGAAGTATTTTTGGACTGAAGAACAAGTACAAATACCATTCCCCGTACCTTCGTTTTTATTAGTACAAATACAATTCCTTGGTACTTATACTTAAAGAAAACAATTGCCAGTGCAAGTAATCATAAATGTACTTGTAATTCCTTTTGCAATACCAAAAGTACTTTAAAATTGTTTTTCAATTCCTCAAGTACTCTACAATTCCTTCAGTACTCTACAATTCCAAACCAACATTGTAAGTAGAAACTTATTACAATTTTATATTTGAAAAGTTTATGTAAGTTAAGGTAAGTTCTTATATAACTCAAATGCTGAAATGAAAAAAGAAGATTTAAAGTGACAAGTCAATTGGAAGTAATCAACAATGTGTACATATACAAATTCAAAGCCTATTTTGATTGGACTTCATCAAAACTAGCTTCTCAAATGTTGTATCCAGCAAGGATTGTCGCCTTGAAACATTAACCAGACCTGCGAATGAAAAAACTCGCTCTACTGGTGCTGATGAAGTTAAAGGTGTATTTAATTAAATAAATAGCCTTTTCATCAATGGGTGTTTATTCAGCATGACCATTTCCGTGTTGCAGTCGCTCATGTAAGCTGCGAATTGATTTTTAATTTGCAACAAAGGCGTACTACATTGCACTTCCGAAACCGTTTTTGGTTTATCAGCAGGTGAAGTTACCTCTGTATCTGTAACAAGAATTGTTGCAGAAACTTGCATATATTATTTACGATTAAAAATAAAAGTCGAAAAATGACTCCTCCTTAGGCATTATATCATTTGTCTGCCAAGTGTCACCCTCCAATTCAAGTAGATCATTAGTATATTTAATTACTAATCTATAAGCCTCTTCATGGCAGCAATGCTGGTTTTCTTTGCTCAAACTATTCAACCACTTTTTTTTATTGACGGACAAAGAACTGCAGCTACGATCGCATCATTTGATACTGGTTCCATTAAATAAAAGGATCGAAAACGTTGCACTAGGCTCTCTTCAAATTGTCTAGCTATACATCTTAGCATCTTCAACCTTTCAGATAAAATAACTTTTCGAAGTACAAATGATTTTCTCTCTATATTGGATCCATTAGATAACAATATTCATGCAAATACTGTAAGTCATTGTGTGACAATGTTGGTGTTATTAAAAGGAATCCAAATTAACAAATAGGAATAATAAGTAATTTAAAGGAAATATAGAGCACTGAAGGAATTGTAGAGTACCAAAGGAATTGTAGAGTACTTGAGGAATTGAAAAACAATTATAAAGTACTTTTGGTATTGCAAAAGAAAGGAATTACTGGAACGGTACAAGTACATTTATGATAACTTGCACTGGTAATTGATTTCTTTAAGTATAAGTACCAAGGAATTGTATTTGTACTTATAAAAACGAAAGTACGCGGAATGGAATTTGTACTTGTTCTTGTACTTAGATTTAACAGGTCTGCATGTAATTATACTAGAAAGATAAAATTATAGTAACAATATTATAATTACGATAATAAAAAAGTATGGAAATGTAGAAAAAAAAGAATAGGAAAAGATTGGAGAATGTAGAAAGGAAAAGTAGAGATAACTGCTGTTCCCCTAAATAATTAAAAAGAACATGACTGAATTTCACAGCGCACACCATATTCTTTATTTTCAGAGGCAGACAGTTCCATAATTTGATGGTGTAGATAAAGAACTAAATGGAACTAATGGTTCGGGTAGCTTGCGTGAAATGCAATTTTTTGTAAAGATATATTGGTTTTTTGGTGTGAGTCAATTAAGGCAGAAATATACAGTCACATCACTTTGTATACTGTGCCAATGAGCAGCAAAGAACGTATTTTTTGTATAATAAAATATGAGCATATTTTCGTAAGCCGCAAATGTACCGAGTCATCGCATTAAAGGCAACTTCAAGCTTACGCTGCGATAGAGTCCAAATTTGGAAAAACCACTTCAGAATAGGATATGATCGGAACCAATAATGCTTTGACGAATTTAAGCCTCGTATCCTGTGAAGTGAAGTTCGCAGATATCCAGAGCTTACGCAGAACACCATATGTACGTGAAACCAAGAAAATAATATTATCACAATAGGAAAGACATGAATTCATTTTAACCATAACCATTAACCGTGTTAAAATATTTAATCTGAGTACCTACAAGAAGAACAGCAGGCATCTCAGATTAATACTGCCTATCAGAAAACGTTACTAATTCCTTGTTTTGTTTGCATTTGATTGAAGTGCATTTGAAAGTTGCAAGGTCTTCGCTCAATCTACTTACAAGGTCTTCGTACGCATCATCAGCGTAGAAGTGTCACGAGACACTACTATAAACTTCCGGAAGTTCGTTTATAGATATGCAAAGCAGAATGGGTCCCAATATTGATCTTTGTGGTACACCTGCCAATATTTGTCTCATTTCAAAGAAGTAGCAGTAGTCAAGTAGTTTTTTATGAGCTGTAAACCAAATTGAAAACTCAGCTTTTTGCAAAGAACGCAAAAGTCCACCTTATCAAAGCCTTTAGAAAAATCGAGAACACATGTCATCAGATGCCCTTGATCGAACTGGTATCGTCAAATATCTCAGTCGAGCAACTATGGAGTTTGTTCGCATCAATGTGATTTGTAATCAGCTTCGCCAGGAAGCACTCAAAAACCTTTAACAAGCAAGGCAAAATGCTAATTGTTCGAAAGTCACTTAGTTATGTTGGTTGGAGCTTCTTCGGCACTGGTGTTATGCGTGTGATTTTCCAACTATCCGGGAAAGTTGATGATGCTATTCAAAAATGCACTTGATATGCTCTTGAGAGTGACCTTAAAAAAACATAGGATTTTGTGGATTGGATGTATGGAAGTATCTAACTGAACCCGCAGCTTTGTTATAGTCAACCTTTACTATGGTCATACTAACGCCTTCTACATTGTTTATTTCGATTAATAAGTACAGAAAGACGCAGTATTTTTACGTACAAAGCCTAGATAATTAATAGGTTGTTATTGCATACGAAGATAATACAAAACCAAAAATAAAAACTTAAATATAAAAATATAACAAATAATATAATTTAATTTTAAATATTTAAATTTATGGTTAAGGAGAAAAAGATAGAGAGAGGAAAATAGGCAGAGTGAGAATAAGTTAAAGAAGAAAAAAAAGATAGAGAAAAATATAAAAGTACTTTGTTATTCTTGTTGAGTTGAGTAGAAATTTAATATTGCAGACTTAAAACAAGGAAGATTGGGCGCACTCCAGATGCGAATAGGTAAAGCATTCCATATCCTTACAGCATGGATAAAAAAGAGACGAGAAGAGTTAAGATAGCGGTACGGTTGACTTGCGAGATGGCGTCTCCTGCAAATTAGGTTGTAGAGAAAAATACAATACCTGATATTGTAGAAACTCTGAACGGAGCAAGCGAGGACATTTTTGGAGTATTCCGAAACATGATCATATCGAGAAGATAGATATATCTGACAGCGTCATTGCATGCTTCCTGAATCTTATGTAGAGATTCGGAATCAGGTTTACAAAAAATGATTTCAGAATACCTCAATTGGGACAATCAGTGTCTTTACTAATTTCAATCTGGAGTGAAGTACGCTGAAATCCATAATTTACGGAGACATCCGTAGATTCGCCAAGTGATTGATTTAGCATGATGGTGACAGGTGAGATTTTGAAAAGCCTAATATCGTTACGTGTTCAACAAGTTTCAGTCTAGTAGCAAACAATTTAATTTCTGCCATATCGTTGCTTACTGATTGGCGAGATATAGTCAAGACTTTAGATTTTTCGGGATTTAAAAGCAGCCCATAAGCCATCAACAGCCAGCAAATCACTGTTTAAAAGCGCGGTAAGTTCTCCGGTTTAAATCTAGGACGGGATATGTAAAGCTGAACATCGTCAGCATACATATGAATAGAGACATACAAGGAATTGGAATTGGATTTATTTCATGTCCTATCAGTTCTTTATACGAAATTGATTACAGTCGCTTTATAAGAATTTTTCAATTCATACCTGTCTTAGATCCCACTGGCAGAGACGAAAAGATTTTTTTTAATTATTTCTATGTGCATCTTAAAAAGATACTTTAAGGTGATGAGTGCAGCCTACCTATTCATATTATTGAAACTGATACGCACTGTTTCATCTTTGACCATCAATTGTTATATTTACATTTTTCGTGGTCAGTATTTTGAGCATCTCATGAACCCATCAATCAATCAATCATCAAGTCTTATTGTTTTTAATTTCTTCAATTTTTCTACACATTTTTAAATTTTCAAATATCTTACTTGACAGGAAGTGTGATAAATAACTTCAATATCACTTTTTTTTGTCGATTTTCAGAAAAAAAAAACCTTCGCAAAGACATTATCACGTTTAAAAATCAATTAATATGTAGTCTATACTCATATACTCATTTGCACTAAGTGCTTTCTTGCAAATATACTTTAAGACCAAAAGTTTATACAAAATTTGACACTGAAGACCGACCACCGTTTCGACAAATGAAAAATTTATTCAAACATAAGACACGCAGCCTTATCAGCAACACTCGATAAGTGATCACTTTCCTGACGAGTGTAATCTCATTTTTGCACACAGAGCGCTTTCATTCTTGATTTAAAAATTCACCTATCCCCTCTCCTTTTTTTTGTGTTATTATTTATAAATAATTTTCGTTTTGCACAAAGAGGCCGTTTAGTAGTTTCGCCCAGAGCTCTCATTCAGGTCGTCGCGTCGTCGTATCTTCTGTGCGAATCGCGTGGCGTCGCGTCGGTTGATACTCGCTCAGTTCCTCTTACACTCTAGCCAGACTTGTTACTTTAATTTAAAACAAATAAACAAATTAATATCAAAGACGAAAAAACTAAAAAAAAAATAATTTCAAAACTCGTTTTCAATTTCAGAAGCGAAAATTGTCAAATCCGTGTGAATATCCAATTTTATCGAAAATAAAAAAACAAAACAAAACCAAATTCTAAATGATGAAAAAGAATAATAATAAAAATTGATATGACGTAAAAAAAAGTTGAAAGAAGCTTTCCCAAAACAAGCAACAAACAATAATACTGGCAACAAATATTTGAAGCTATGATTTGCTTTAATTAATTGAGTGGCGAACCGAATTAAAACATCGATGTCTTGCGGCAGCTTATTTAGAACCAGCGAAACAACAAAACAAGGACGATCTCAACGGAGACAAATAAATTTAAAGGAGATTTTTAGCTAGCATAAAATCTCCTCGTCCTTCCTATAAAAACAAAAATTCAGTTCTTATCTTAAAATTGATATTAAAAAAAAATTAAGATTTAATTATTAAAATAATAAAAAAAAAAATTTAACAATGAACCAACCACCGGAAAACTTTGAGGATCTCTTTGCCAATGGCAACTTCATGGACGAAGAGCCTGAAATTGTCATAAACGAGATTGAGCAGCATGTACCACCGATTTGGGTCTTTGGATATGGATCCTTGTGCTGGAATCCCGGCTTTGAGTTCTCCAAATGCATCACTGGATATGTGCGCGGTTTTGTGAGAAGATTCTGGCAGGGAAACACAACACATCGGGGAACACCCACAAAGGTATGTTTATTAAATATTGACATCATTAGAAAAAAAAAAAAACATAGTGCAGATAACTTTGAAAGTGCTTATTTAGATTATTTATTTTTCCCGCTCTGTCACTGATAAGGGCATCTTAACACTATGGCCTGAAATTCTTTACAACCGAAGGCTAAATATAAAAAAAAACTGAGAGTTGTTTTTATGATTCTCGTAATATTTTTGACATTAAAACAGCTGCATGTACAATGGGAAGTGTTTTTTTAGGCATTAAAGTAAACTCAAAATTTTGTTATTTGCCGACAAAAGTGAAGGTCGAAACAAGTTGTTGCTTCTCGTAGGTATTTCTTGTCAAGTACGTGCCCCAGAAATATGTTTGTCTTCCGCACAAGCTTCAGAAGCCTTTTCTGGGAAGTCATAAAAAAATTTCTTTAAACTTGAAAGAGCAGTTGGTTTTTATATTTAGTTTGTGCAGTTTTATGTGCTGTGTGACATTTCTTTCAAAGAAATAATTGATGTGTTTTAATGGAACCGACCATAAATTCAAGCTTTAATATCTGATGATCGAGGCAAACTTCAATAAATGTGTCAATGAACTTCAAAGCAAAAAATATGTATTTTTTTACACTTTCCCAAGAGGCTTAAGTTTCGCAATACACACACGAATATGCATTTTTTTTTTCAAAAGAAATGGGATCTTGCACATTGATTCATCTTGAGTCATCTTCAGATATATCTTAAATCTAAGTTAACATTCAGAGGCTATACCTTGCGCCGGGATCACTCTTCTCCTTCTTTTCTCTTGGTTGCATTTTCTAGTTTTGGAAGCGAATGATTTATATATTTTTTACTTGGGCTCGACTTAATCGTCTCCTTTTATATTATTCGGAGGAATATTGTTAGGAGGTCTTGTTTCGTTCAACTTTGGGCAAGAAAACGTCGGATTTCGGTGATTCGACAAAATGCGTCGGTATCGGATACTGTCGGTAATTTCGACTTGTTCAAAATTTAGCCATAGTGATTTTACAAAATAACGAAGAACGTTATTTTCGGAAGATTGAACTGTGTTATATGACTTCATTTGTACAACAAATTGAACACCCTTAGCCTATAGAGACTTTAGCACCTTCTTGTATAAAAACAGTTTGTTAGAAGCGTATCTCTCTAGCTTACAATATTTGTATCGAAGTAATAAAAGTTGGCACGTGTTCCTGTGCTTTCATTAAGGACGATTCGCCTAGTCTTTGTCCATTCGTGCATTTCGATCAGAGATTTTTGCATCTAAGATGGTGCCTGAACTGTACGATCGGTAGCTTAAAAAGGTATATCATTTGCAAAACAATTTATAATGTTGCCTTCTCGAGGAATATTTCCCGTGCACAATAAAAAAAAATACAGGACAAAGAATACTGCCTTGTGGAACTGCGGCTGCACATTCTTTTTAATACAAAGTAATTTTTTTCCTATTAAATAGAGAACCATACATTTTCTAGGATTAAAGGGTCCACAAAATTGGACAGGTTGAATCTGCCGTAGCTTGAACCTCAAGCAGAAATGCCTCACTTTGTTGATGGTTGCCAGACGTCAAGAAAAGAATTAGGTTTTTTTTTCGATTCTTAAACCAAATTGGACCATCAATTCATTAGTGTTTTTTTCTAGTCGTTCGATATGGGTCTGAACGACATTTTCTAGGTTTTTAAATCTTTTTTTGAGACTTTCCATTGTTCGGAACGTGTTGAAACCTTAGCGAGTAATTTAATACCATTTACCCATTTCCATACTTCAGTGGAACTCATAAATATCATATGCAACTTCGGACACAATTATTTTTATCTACCAAAGCTCTCGATACCATTCAGACCATGTACAAAAAATGTTCAAAAGAATCCGCGAAGCTTATATACAGTTATGTACTTACGAGAGAGATTGCAATGTTTTGCGGTTAACGCCCGGTCTTCAAGCTACCTTTAAGTTTCGAGCGGCGTACCACAAGGATCAATACTTGGACCTATTTTGTTTTGCATGTATATAAACGATTTGTCACTTATTCCCCAACGCTCCCTGATTCATATGCCGATGATATGCAATTGTGTTTGAGTGGACCTGTAAACAATCTACACGAAGTCATTGCACAGATTAACAATGAGTTGAATGATATTCTTCTCTGGGCCCGATGTAACTTTCTGAGCTTGAATCCGGCAAAATCAAAAGCGCTCGCCAAAAGTTAAACTTGGCCACGAAATCATACCATATGTTAGAACTGCTCAGAACCTCGGTTTAGTTTTTTATAATACCCTCACATGGAACGACCATATTAATGCTACCGTCGGAATTCGATTTCTTTGGCCAACGAAAATGTATACACCACTAACAATTAGGAAAATGCTTGCGAAAACGCTCTTACTGCCAATCTTATTACATGGATATGAGGTTTACGGCAAGGTTGATTGTGAGAATAAAAGAATGCTAAATGTTGTATACAATAATGTTGCACGTTCTGTTTATGGTCTCCGAAGACTTGATCACGTATCAGATTTTTCAAAACGTCTTGTAGGCTGCTTGCTTGACAACCTCTTAGTTTTTCGTTCGTTATGTTGTTTGCATGATATCGTTCAGACACATCAACCTGAGTACTTTAATAATAGATAACTTTGCCCTCGTTCACAAAGGACTTTCGCCTTAATTCAAACAAAATACTAACCTCAGAGCGCCAATTCTTCGTCCATGCTATCCGGCTGTGGAACTCCCTGCCCACCGAACTGAGAGGAGTGAGAAATGGGAAACACTTTAAATCTCTACTATTGAGTCACTTGGCCAGTTCGTATAGTTAGTAACCATTTAACATTAGTTCTACTTTCTTATCTGTTTTCCTGTTGTTATATACTTCATCCTCGTTTAGTTTCAGTTTTGTATTATTAACTTATTTAATAAATTTTAAATTTCTTCAATGATTTAATAAGATTAATAATAAAATAACTACAATTCACTTTTTTTTCTACTTTTACAAAATTTTTCAACTTAACCTTAAGGTTTTCACTAATTTATAAAATTCATCCTAATGTGTAAAGCAATTACTATTTAATAAATACAAATACAAAATACAAATACCTATCTATACATATCTGTTTTTTCAACGAGACAGCTTTGTGAGTAGTCAGGGAAGTAATTGTCTTATCAGGAAGCCATCATGCCTATTGCGCAGTGACCAGCAAGTGCACCAATAATCATGCCAATCAAATAGTCCTAGTTTCATTAGGAGTTGCAAAGAAAGGAGGCAGCCATCGAAGAAGTCTCGAGTTCTTAGTTCAACTAACTCTTCTTTGCATGAAGATGCATTATGCACTTGATAGGACCCCTTAATGGAAATTTTGTTACAAATCAGAAGCGATGTGTACCACGGTGCGTTGTCGTGATGATGGGGCAAATCATTGGCCCATCTTTCTGGTCTCTTTCTAAGTATATCGTTTCGCAAATGCTGTAGTTAGCCCTTGTCATAGTCGGACCTCCCAGTCGTTCCCCTTGGATCGAAATCTGATTGCACTTTGCCCATCCTATAAAAAGCAAAAAAAAATTAGCATAACCTTAACGTTCGACTTTAACTGCCGTGCTTTCTAAGGGCGAGGAGAGCCACTCGTTTTTTTAAGGAACTGTACATCTTAATTTCAGGGTTAAAGCCATGCACCCAACTTTCATCTCCATTTATAGTTCTGCTCCGGAATCCGGATCTGCATCCAAACGAGCATGCGATCCCATGCAGACTTCCACACGCATTTCCTTTTGCTTGTCACTCCAAATTTTGGGAATAAATTTAGTCTCATTTGTAGGTCTTCGATTTAAATGTTCCTTGGCAAAATCTTGAATCATCAATCGTTTTCATTTCCACTTCTAAATTGGTCCTCTACAACTCGTAAACAGTCTTCATAGTCACCACCTTATCGCCATAATTGAAGTCACATATCAAGAGCTTCTTTGGCACTTTTTTGCAACCTGTCCGAAATCCATGAAGCTTGACAAATGCAGTAAATATAACCTTATTCTTCTAGATCTGGAAGCTGATAGACAAGTTTTTGTACAGACCATGTCAATGAGTCAGATTAGATCTAGCGTTATCGGTTTCTGGTTTAAATTAAATGCCACAACGTTTTTAGTGGTCCTTATGGGAAGTTTAATTTTGAGTGACTGTTCCTAGTTATTGGCTCGTATCTCAACAATAACACGTGTAACGTTGTCTTCCAAGGCTGCAATTGACGCTGGCTTTGCGACATGTTCTCATAAAAAAATCGTCTACTCACGATCCAGCGGGCCAATTCACCTATCCATATTTCCGGGTGCATTGGCAGCTCTTATATTGCCTCAGGTTCCTCATCGGACCAAGCATATACACACGCGTTTCCTATTATTTTCTTTTTTATATTTTGCCCAGGAAAATGTGTTTAAATAATTTCTTTCTTATATTTTCAGCCAGGACGAGTGGCTACATTGGTGGAAGACAAAGAGGTGAGTGATGCATTAAAGGAAGAAATAAAATTTATTAAGTTAACCTCATTCAAAACAAAAACAATTTATTCTTTTATAAAAGTGACGTTCATATTTTTTTTTGAGTGGGCGTGCAAAATATTTACGCTATATGGTTTGTGGGTTAAGTACATGTATTCGCTTCTTTGTTTATTTATAGCTCTGGAAGTTCTTCTTATTTGATCAGATTTTATTAATCGTTTTCACGAGTCCGTTTGATGTACATAATTTATTTTTAATTGCAAAGGAAATTAAGTGGAAGCAAACACGATTTTTGTTATGCAGCAAAGTTCTGATTAGAAAATGATATACAGGGTGAACTGTTTGAAAACTTTCATAGTTTTTTTTTGTAGCTTCCTATTCCGGGAAGACAATAGGATGTGTAACAAAGCAGATTTCCAAACGTATTTTCTTTTTTTTTATCTATTACCACATGCTTCCATGCTGTATGCTCCAGCAATAAAGTAATAGTTGCGAAATATTTAACTTTGAATACAATTTAGTTGACTAATCTTCTCCGCAAAGTTTTGGGTAAATGGTGAGGTTTCTCTTATGCTATCTTAAGTTAAGTTATTTCCAATTGTTTATACCGTACCCATATGCTTCTTTTGCACTGAATTTCATGGCTCTACAAAGAAGCTTGTGGGTTGTTGTGGATTGCTAATGAGACAGCTGTTGTGAACCCGCTTTACGGATACAAGCATATCGCTGTACCTCACCTTGTGCCGCATGACACGATCGTGACGATAAGGATCTTGTCATTTTCTTTACAAGAAAGTGAAATCTGACTGGATTGAATCTAACAATACTTAAAGGCACTGCTCTTCGGCGGATCCATGTGTAATGCTGGATAGTAAACTTAAGTCTAAATGTGTCGAACAAAAGACGTCTTCAGTCCCGGTTAGTGGTCTTACAGTGAAAGGAAGCAATTCGTTAAATATAGTGTCTTCAACCTGAATAGACTCCTATGGACTTAGACGGCTAAAATGAAGAAATATTACATGCACCGGTTGTCTGATGTATTAAGCTTTCGTTTAGACTTCAAATAGCAGTTTATTTTGAGGGCTTACCGGGCTCTTTACTGGATCTTCCACTTGACATTATTTCCCTTAATCTATTATTCATGATTTAAGAAAGCCTTCATGCTTTAAATACAGCATAATTAAGTGGAAACTTCCCTTATATATAGATTTAGCGTGAGCCAGACCATGAACCGAAAAAGGTGCGTTATCGGATCCTCAAAGAAACGATGTCGCATTGCAGACTTTGCAATAACTTGTCGATTATGGGAAGAGGGGTATTCGTATCTGCGTCAGTAGATTCACCTAGCTCCTTCATAATTTCTAAACTGGCTTTTGACTGTAATACGTCTCTACATCGATCTAGACAGCTTAGCTATCTTTCCTTAATGATGATCATTGCGGCTCTGGAGCATAGACAAACATTATAGAATAAGGTTTTAAATTAAGGCTTCTCTGCTTCCTCTGTTAGAGTTTCTATTTTTAACTGGCGTCTCGAGAACATTAAATGGCAAATGACATTACTCTGAAGGATGCAAACTGAACCCTCATTAGTAAAAAAACCATTAACTACAGGTTATTGTGCTTTCGCCAAATAAAGGGCAATTTTTTAAGAGTATTCTGATTTTATTTAAAAAAATAAAACTCAACGAAATGTATGAAATCTTTCTTTGAGACTATAGAACGAACGAACGAGGCTGCGCTTCAAATGGTTCATACGCTGGGTCCAATTTTCGCATACTCTCTCCAACATAACGGCTGGTATCTCACAAATAAATTCTTCAATATTGGCTTTCAGTGCTTAAACCATTGCGGGCTTGTTACTATAAGCATGATCCTTAAGATAGCCCTACAAAAAATAGTCTAAAGGCGTTAAACAGCACGATCTAACGGACAATTGACCGGCCACAAACGTGAAATAAAGTGTTCACCGAACTCGCCTCTCAATTGGGCCATTGTTTCGCGTGCTGTGTGCAATGTAACACCATCTTGTTGGAAACACATTTCAGCCAAGTTCAGCTCCTCCAGTTTGGGCAACAAAAAACAAAACTTTGTAATCATCGCACGGTAGCGCTCGCAGTAATGTTCCTGCCTTCATTGTCTTTGAAAAAGTACGGTCCAATGATGCAACCGGCCTATAATCCACACCCAACAGTGAATTTTTGGGGATGCATTGACAGTTCTTGAAATGCTTCTGGCATGTTCACGTATCCATTCAACCAGAAATGATCTTCGTCGCTGAATATTATATTCTGATAAAAAAAAATGGATCTTTATTTAACTTTGCCAGCGCCCATTCACCAAAAGTTAGCCGTTGTGGTAGGTCGTGTAGCTTCAATTCTTGCGCCAGTTATATTAATAAAGGTTTCTTCCTTCCGCAAAATTTTCCACGTAGTGGAGTAACGCTGCAAACGGCGCCCAATCGATTATTCACGGTCATCAACAACACTGGCGGAAGACGGATACAGCTGCGATATTTTCCTCTGTCCGCACTCAACGTATGCGTTATAGTTGTTTAATGTCCAATTATGTAAATTTAGCGAGAAATTTAGTCACAACATTCCGAATAACCGCCTCAGAAGGTCGTCTAAACTGACCATAAAACGGAAGAAGTGAACGATGCACTTTCTTAACTAAGCAATAATCGTCAAGCGTCGGTCGTTTTTAAGTCGATTCATGGTTATATTATAAAGCAATCTGATCATGTTTGAACACAAGACACAAAAACAGCTGAGCTGACAAAAACAGTGTTGCCAAAATGAAAGTTACTTAAAAATCACCCTTTACCTTCCGGTACTAGACCTTAGAGACATTAGTTACAAAGGCGAGGTTGCCAGCATAGAGTATTTCCTGTGAGTATTTCCTTGTGATTGTATTAGATTTGCGTGCACAAAGCTGCACCAACCTTTGACCCTGATATGGTGAGTGTTCGTTATAAATGGAAAAGGTGCTTGCTTGTCTCGAAAAAAAATGGTTACTAATGTCTGAAGCTCTCGTAGACCGGGTAACCTTGAGTCTTAGATGTCGACGAATCCGCAGAAAGAAGTTACACCGAAAGCGTGAGACCGATTACAAGATGCAATTATGCATATTAACAAGAAAGAAAGATGGCCAATAAAAGTTATATAACATTTATAAAGCTTTCAGATTGGACTTATGCCATTTCACAAGTTGCTTCCTTTTTTCTTTTTGGTTGGTTTTTTGACGATCTACTGCACCAGGTATCTTTTCACAAATCCATTGTCGATATCACTTTTAATTTTCATCTTAATTGATTTCTAAACGCTGTTCGCAACTGCTTCAAAACATCATAAAATGATTATACTTCTCAAAATTTCACCCCGACCTGATTGTGTTGAAATAAGCACAAGCCATGAATCATTAAAACTCCTTCAAATAGCAAAATTTTGAGCTCGTTTTCGAATTTACGTTTTGGAATATCGCAGGAAGCCATGACCATTGGCCCTGAACTTTATACTTCATACTTCCAAAAAACGGTCAGAGAACATTGATTGAGTCAATTTTTGCGATTCTTTCACTATACTTCGGTCCTACATGGTAATCGACTCTTGATTCCATTTTCTCCCATCAATCACCCGATTCTGGCTAATTCATCTCATGGAAGTCCTGATTTTATCCTTCATATTCGACTGAAGTATTTTCAGTATCTTGACTGTTCGGTATTTTAAGCATTACGAATGAATTAAAGTCAAGGGAAGATCACAAATGCAGGAAGAAACAGCGTTTCGCTATCGTTTTTGTCTTGCCCTTTCCGAATATTGCGATCTTTTGACACTCAAATTCAAAACTTAAATGTTTACAGAAGCAATCAAAATCGTTTTACTAATCTTTTTAAGTCTCGTAGGTAGTAGATTATTTTATGAACAAAAGATCGAGTGCGAAGAAAAGGTGATCATTCCGCGGTATCATTTCGGATTCAAGAAATACCATTCGTCCATGCACACAATGACAAAACTTATTTCCGACATTAGCTGGAATCTAAAAGACAAGAAATGTACAGGTACCTGTACAGAAAGCCATCGAGACGGTTTGGTTTGACGGGTTAATTTTTAAACTTCTCAGATATGAGTGTTCACGAGAGAAATTTTGTTGTAACAGATAAGCAGAACACGATGATACCAATGGTTTGTTACCGGACACACTATCCGCGCCCATACTTATATTCATTTCCGATGTACTCAGTGACTTGGATAATTCGTTCGATATATCATTCTATATGCTCTTGGTTCGAAAATTGCTAACATACAAAGTGAACTCGAACAATAATTCGACCATCTTTAGGCATTCTGCCAAAATGTGAAACCATACTGTTCCGCAACTCCCAAGTGGGACAGTGGAATTTAGACCTAAGACGCAACTGGAATACAACTTCTGACGGACTTCACTTCGAATCAAAGACAGCGGTGAAGCATCAATTAGATATATTCATTAACTATAATGACCATATTAACCTGCAACTTAAGAAGGCAAGAGCGGCATTTATGTCACCCAAAGATCTCTGTTACTCAAACCACTTGAGATCCGATATGAGGCCGTGTGCTGTCAAGCTTTTGTGCGTCCAATATTGATATTGATATTCCTTCCTATATGAAGGAATACAGAGTTTTGAACAGAAATGCCTGCGAGCATATATAAGAATGCAAAATCGACAATGTTATCCTGGACCTTGTGAGGAATCATAGAGCCTATTCTGGCTTGTTCTATCATAACCCTGAATATTTTAGAAGGACAATGGCAAATGGACACATGCGACCTGACGCATTTCTATACCTGGATGCTCATGGTTATCTGTCAGACTCAAGTAATGTCCACATTATGTGTCATGCTGCTGTAAGAGCCACAGATAAAAGAATCGTGCACTCGCCTCCAGAGACTGTTGTCTGGAGATACCGCATAAGCGTACCTGAAAACAATATTGAAAATAATGGTAGCCTTAATAAAAATAAATATTGGCGGCTTGACTACGTTAAGTAAGGTTAGTTCAGTTGAGGATAACATAGTTAAGGTAACTTAAGTTATTCTAGGATATGGTCCTTGTACCTCGAAAGGAAAAATCGGAGCCCTGTCTGTCAAGACCCTTTTTCTTAGGAATTCGTGGAGGTATCAATCTGAAGTCAAATACTCAGGTCTACTGTCCCGTGGAGCTGTAACAAAATCAAACTTCTTTGTCGTCAACGCAATCAAAAGAAACAGCAATTTAAGCCGCAATCTACTCGCAAGGTAGTCAAAACCTACAGGGTTCTTCCAGTCGACCAAGAATCTTGAAATTTGGCATAAGGCAATGCCAGGTCCTAAAAGGTCGAAAAGTTCTTAAAGATAAATCTTAAAATGTTTACTTCTCATCATTTGCCTCGGTTATTACCTGTTTTTCAACCATTACCATTTCTGGCAGATTCTCTAGTGTTCCAGCTGACTACATCGTCAATAATCCCTCAGCCGCTGTGTTTGCATATTTTTTTCAAGCAAGTGTGTTTGGCAAGCACAACACCGTACAGCGTGACACATGACAATGCTTCTGCAATCTTCTGATGAAACCTGGCACAAAACATACACAATGTTGCGTCAACTGTGCGCTTCCGAAGCTATTAATAGCAATGTCTCAATTTAGCCACAAAAAATAGATTCCGACAGCCATTAGCACTTATCAGTTGCTTCTTCGAAAGATAACAAACTTCTTCTGTAAACTTCTGCGGGAACAAAAAAAAGTTTGAGTGCCGTGCCTCCTCGAGTAAGCCCCATTCTGTCGGGTGAGAGAAACCTTCACCCTTTTTGTCGATGTCTCAAATTTCTGGCACGTTTCCAAAGACACCGAACGCGAAATCTCAGACCAAAGTCTTCACAGTAGCGAACGGAGAATTTCTCTGGAATATAGGCAAATTTACGCCTTGATACTTTCTATCCTAGGCCCGGGGACTTTCCCCAGGGTAATAATTAGAAAGACATTGTTCCTGAAAACATGCTTCCCAGAGCTACCAAGAGCTCGTTTGTGACCCCGAAAGACAAGCGAAGAAGGCACGAACTCCACCCACCCATTTCATGGATTGCCTTGCTTATAGGTCTGGCAGTTTGCGAAAAAGTTACTGTGAATTAGATTTAATGAAAATAACAAGAATTCATTGCATAGTCTTGGGATTAAACTAAATTAAACATTGTTACTATTTTCTCTTTATAGGGTATAACTTGGGGCTGTGCGTATAAAATTTCAGGAAACACTGCTCTCGAATATCTCAAGCAACGAGAGTGTACTTTAGGTAAATAAAATCCATTTCAATTAAACGCTTTATAAATTTATTTGAAATCTTTTCTACAGGAGGCTATATAACTGTTGAAACAAAATTCTACCCTCGGGTTGCGTCCTACGACACCGTTTTTAGTGGAGAAGCCGTTGAGGTACTCGTCTACATTGCAACCGATAAGAATCACCACTGGATGGGCGAAGATTGCCTGCATAATGTTGCTAGACAAATAATAGAATCCGAAGGACCAAGTGGACACAATGTCGAATATCTCCTTCGATTGGCGTCATTTATGCGTGAAGAAATTCCCGGCGCCGATGATGAGCATTTATTCAAACTAGAAACAATAGTTAAAGATTTAATTATTGAACAGCAAATACCGCTGCGATCTGTGATGGGCAACGAGCCAACGAGAATACGAAGAGACTCGCACGAAGAAATCAAACGGCCGCCAACATTCGAGTTCACCTCAAGAATACCGGAAAGAAAGCTGCGCTGCTTGAACATTTAAATCGCACCAAATCATCCGCGTGCAACCACTGCAAACGTATTTTCCTTTTACTCCTAGAATATTATATTTTTTTTTTTTTAATTTTCGTTTATTTATTCATCGCTGATATCGCATAAGGTCTACAAATTAAATAGAGATGTAAAATAAACTCACAACTTTTGTACAACGCTAACAAATAAGAACTCAATTTCAAAAATCAAAAAAATAAAGCGTTTTTTTTTCTTTCTTGGGTGTATTTTGTTCTTGTTGGAAATGCAATTAGTTGGCGAACGATTTGGTGAGTAAAAAATAAGGAGTTACATCGCATTTGGGTTTTTGTGTTTTTTAATTTTTACATTTTACATATAATTTGAATTAATTTGTTAAAATATCCGCTGCACGAAGTTCCATGAGTTTCTCCATTGAGGTTATCGATTGCATCCAAATGTCGAGGGTTGTTGCCATGTTTGCAATCTGCGATCGATCCAGCACTCTTGGTTGTACCTTGAAAGAAACAAGAAAGTTGTAGTTTACCATTGAATTGTATTGAATGTAGCCCAAAAGTGGTTATCGAGGCGAATCTTTTCATCAAGTGAAGACGACCAACCAACTATTTTTCAAAATGTTCAAAACAAGATTTAAGACTTAATGCTCAGCTCAGCCTGCGTCAAAAAAGTGCCATAAAAAAAAGAAAAACCTCTGCACTTAATTCCAAAAACCACAACCAACCACAAGCTAGATCATGGGACCTTTTTGTGAATCCGAGTGAAGTGATATCTCATGTGACAACACAGAAGCAGTATTTTTGAACACGTCTCACATCATTTAGCGATTTATGAATTCGAGCGAGAAGCATTTAATCGAGGATCACGTGAGTATACCTGTTTTCGAGTTTCGAAAATTATTCCTTATGTTTTTAGCTTCCTTTTCAGGCTAGCTTTCAACAGCAAAGAAGAAACCTTTACCTGGCTCTGCAAGAATTGCATCCGTCAGGTGAACACCACACGAAGTACACACAATATGGAGGGCGAGCATTTTTGAAATCTTAATACCGTAGTACATGAGGCTGTGGAGTCGTCAGTACCAAAGATAAAGAGTAAAAATAGTGCGGAATGCTATTCAAACCGTGACATACGGACACTAGAACAACATAAAAGCTTTTTGATAACACAGATCAACAGAATACACAGACAATTTCAGGATGATTCAAATCGCGCGGAACTAACTAGATTGAAGTCCCTCCTGAGAAATGTTAAGTCTCTTATAAGTCAAAAGTATAGGAATTCGGTTAATGACTATTGGAGGCAACGCGCCGAAAAAGTATTGAAGTCTGACTCAAGGAACATGTTTCCCCAAATAAAGCAGATTTTCAAGCCTCGTAGCATTGTCCAAATTCCAAAACTTAAAATAGCGCTGTCTTCGGAGCGGCTCCTTTCCCAGGCAGGGATTAATCCCCAACACTGCCCCATTATCGACAACCAATACGTAGTAGATGGCGGAAAAGACAAAATCAATCTAATTGGTTTCCGTTTTGAATCAGTCCACAAAACTCAACTACAAAGCCAAAAATCTGTTGAGGTGGCTGAAGAGCTATTGCGATTTGATAACGAAACCGGGACGCGGCTACTCTTCTCAATTTTTTTGAGGACCTAAAAGCAGACGAACTTTCGGCAGCACAGACAGATAATTACTTCACTACACTTGACGAACTTATTGACATATTTAGAAAACTGAACAACAAAAAGTCATCTGGTTTGTATGACTCATTCTATACACACATTGCTCAAAAATAAGGGAAATACAGAATGACCTACAACTTAAATTTAATAAACTCCAGGCTTTCTGTTGAGATTGGAAGCTCAAAATAAACAGCTCTAAATGTAAAACCATACTGTTCCGCACCCCAGTAGGACGGGGTAATTTAGATTTGAGGCGCAACTGGCGAAAGTTAGTAATAAAAAATGGTGATGGTCTTTACATTGAATCAAAGACCATGGTGAAATATTTAGGCGTCCATCTGGTTAAATTCCTATATTACAACGAGCATATAAACCAACAACTCAAGAAAACTAAGGCATCATTTATGTCACTCAAAAGTCTTTTCTACTCACACTATCTGAGATCCGATGTAAAGATCATCTGCTACCAAGCCTTTGTGCGCCCAATTCTGACTTATGCGAGTCCAATGTGGTGGAACATAAACCCATCTTACATGGAAAAATATCGAGCCTTCCAGCGAAAATGTCTTCGAGCCTGTATGAGAATGTACAGAAGCGCCCATTCCGACTGTCGGCATTACGTCAGCAACAAGAGACTATTGGATGCTTCCGGTGTGTCCAGGATAGACAATGTTATCCTGGGCCTTGTGAGGAATCATTTTGCGCGCTCGGCGGATGTTATTGAAAACGAATTCATATCGGGTTTGTTTTACCCTAACCCGGGGTACTTTGTCAAGTGGCAAATACCGCCTGAGGCGTTTTTGTATCTGGATGCACACGAGTATATATCGGACTCGTGTAACGTACCTATCACATATCATGCTGTTAGAAGTGCCACAGACAAAAGAATCCTTTATGTACCTGCCCACTCGGGGGACGTAGCCAATGTCTGGAGATACTGCATGAGCGTACCTGAACGAGATACAAGTGATGAAACCAGAAAAAATCGAAAAAATACTGGTGGATTGACTGGTTTGAAGCTGACGCTTACGTTAGGTTAGTATTAGTTTTTTTATTATTGTAGGTAGTCTTTAAGTTAAATATATAAAGAGAAATTTTTCCTCCACATTTTTGTTTCTCTGAAATTATATTATTATAAATACATATATATCCCAAAAATAAATTTAATAACTATCTGCTATCTATGTTAAAGTAATATATCTCAAGTATTGCGTGCCACACCCTTTTCTTTTGTGGTCTTGCATTTTGTAGTTTAGATAGTTTATAAGCATTTTTCTTGTTTTTGCTTTATGTTACAATATTGTTTATGGCGGGCCAGCATTTTCGCGGAGCAAAATAGAATACTTTCGCCTTCGAAACGCAGCGAAACCAGGCCTTCAAAAGCACAAGGCGTGCTTTACTTTCGAATGCACTGAGTTGAAAGTCGCTTCTCTGCTCTCTTCCTCCGTGGACCTATAAGGAGTTATCAGCCTGGGCTCAGGATGATACCCTTCATTTACTGATTCAAAAATCGATAATCATCCGCACTCAATATACATTCAATTTATTTCAAAATGGCTCCAAAAAAAAAAACAGCAAACATTAATTACATAATAATGGTTTCTTTTCAAGGATGGCTTGAGTGTTATGGAGCGTTGTCTTGTTGGGTAAAATCATACCATCCAGAAATCGACACAGAAATTCTTTTTTTTTATAAAGCGGTTCACTTACTTCACGGCTTCATTTTCGAAGAAATAAGGGCCTTGGGCTTTAAAAGCAGAAATCTTTATACACAATTGGGATGAATCTAAAATTGCATGTCCATTTGAGAACACTACCGCTTGAAAACTCTCTAAAGCAGCTCTCAGAAGGCTGTCCATTCGCGAGAAAATTTTGTGCGATTTTACTCTTGGGTGTCTTATGCGAGCATTTTGTGAGCAAACTCTCGCTGAAAGCTCTCAGATCCGTGTCTACTTATTTTTATGATAGTGATCCGTTGGCAGTTTTAAGGATGACATTATGACATCTTAAAAGCAAAAAGTTGCAGCAGCTTTTGTGGTAAGCATTATTTAAAAAAAGAACAAACCTCAACAGTTCACGAAGTTATGCCGATTGAAAAGAAGTGAGGCGGAGTATATAGTATGTATGCATAGTTCAATCCGTTGGTGCCAACAATGATCTCCAGAAATTGAAGCTGCTCTGAACATGATAATGTTCAGGCATTGATTGCAGCTTCGTCTACATTACGGAAAATAGCCGTACGAATCCCACGTTTGAGCTTTCGTTTGTTTATTGTTTATGCTCATCCGATTCCTTGAGTAACAATAAAACTAGCAACTTTGAGAAAATTCTCCTCATCAATTTTATTTTGCCGAAGAATATGAAAGCCGTTGGAATCTCCTTGATTGTACATTGGAATGAAAACTCCAAATAATATTGGCAGTCAGGGACTCATACAAAACAGAATTCATTTCTTCGATTCGGAACCACTTTCCGGTAGAAACATGCCTTTTTTGCAGCTGATGGTGCTTTTGTTATGACTACTTTTGTATTAAAACCTTATCCGTTCCGTAATCAACTAGCAGCAAATCCTATTTCTTACTACCACTTTAGTAGACCACGAAGAATAGTACAAGGAGTTTGAAGAACAATTTCGAAAATTCATATTTTTGTCTTGACCCTGGAAAATGCACAAACACAATGCAATCTTTCTTTCAATTGAATTTTCAGTGCATGAAAATTGTTCTGCGAATTCTTTAAACAAAACATTTAATCAATTAATTTCTTGGTTTCTTGGTTTCGATACACGATACTCGCCGAGAGCTACTTTCAAAATACGTCTGAGAGTTGTTCACACATTTGTCCATTAGCGAGAAACTCTCAGAAAGTCCGACTCTCAAGAGTTTTCCGTGAAAGAAGTAAGAACTTTGAACTGTTTGAATTGGGAATGTCCACGATTTCAATGCGTTGTTAAAATTTGTATTCTTTGTAATACTATCCCATCATAAGCAGCATTAATGCTTACGTTAGTTTTCTCTTCTTATGTGATTTTTTAAAACGTTCCTGGTTGCAAGAAATTGGAACTAATCTGTTGAACAGATTTAATACAGGTTCGAACCCTGGCCACGGCGATTTTTTTTTTGTTTTTTTAATTTGATTTTTTTAATAACAATTATAAATCACAAATCATCTTGAATCATTCAACACGGTATTTCAAACAGAAGTTCTCGCTATACTAACTGGAGTAGAAAAGCTCACCGAACTCAACAAACGGGACAACCAAATACTCATCTGCGCCTATAGTACTGCAGCTATCAAAGCTATAATAAACCCTCTATCAGTATCGACACTGGAAAGGAAATGCAAACACAAACTCAACAAACTAACAACAGTGAACGACGTCAGTCTAACTTAGGTTCCGGGACACGAAGGTGTAATGGGAAACGAAAAAGCTGACGAACTGCCTAGAAAAGGAGCGGAAAATAGCAACCAAAACCGTGGAAAGGAAATAGGCATCCACCTGACAAATAATAAACGAATGGGCAACCAAGGAATTCAAAAATCACTGGGTCAACCTAACAACGTGCAGAACAGCAAAATCGATAAAAGGAAAACCGACTAAGAAGGTAGCAAAACGAGCTCTGAACGCCAGTGAACAGAATCTTAGGCTAATGGTGGGACTGTGAACAGGGCACATTAACCATAACCTCCACTTACATAGACTCGGACTAGCAGAAATCTCAACATGCCAAAGTTGCGAGGAGGAAGAGGAAGATCTGGAGCAATTCCTCTTCCACTGCCCAGCAACAGCGAGACTGCGATACAAAATACGAGAGTCAGCACTGATACCGGATTTGGCGCACCTCAAAGAAATTGGGATCGTTGAGATCATGGATTTCGCAAAACAACAAACAAATCAAGACATTCCATAGTAATCCCTCTGACATCACCCCCTTCTCTCCACTACAACTCCCCACTTTAACCAAAATCTTCTCCACACAGGATATAGACGAACACAACGGGCCCTGCCAGGGGCCTTAGTGTAGATCTGTAGTTCTCCTGACTGCGAGTTTTGATCCAAAAAATTGATCCAAATTCGCTACCTCAGAAGCTATAATCAGGTTATCTCCATAGCCCATCTTCATTAGGAAGATTCCTGTGAAATACGCCATCAAACTGAAGCAGAATTATAAATACAAGCCAGGCGACCAAGTGGGCCAACATAATACACTCAACTCATTCCCTGAGAGACACGTTTTGTACAATGGCAGATATCATAGTCAGGCAGTATTCTTTCGACAGGTCATTTAAGGTTGAACTAATTGATCGTTAAAATTGGTCCAATGGTGTTCATACACTAGACCACAAAAGCCTGGCTTATGGTTCACAGATGGATCAAAAACGGATTCTGGAGTTTTTGGAGCCAACATAAGGATCTCTGTACCAATGGGTTCAGCTACTACTGTGTTTTAAGAAATCCACGCCATTGAGATCGGCGTCAGACATAATCTCATCAAGGGTATTAAAGGCGCTAGAAAACAAATCTCTTCAGACAGCCTGTGTGGCTGTCTTAGGCACTTTGGCCTATTATCATCTAACCTCCAAAGCTACTGTCAAAGGTTTCTACTATGCACAGTGAAAACGGAGTTGCTTTTGTTCACAAGAAAACACAAATACGTACGTCCAAGCTGCCGAAACTAGAGGGGGTGGAGCTGTCCCTTTCGGACCACGAAAAATATGCAGGAATAATTCTTGGTAGAAAATTAAACTGGAACATGAACACAAAGGAACGGATAAAAAAAGGCATGTTATGCCCTTTCAGTAGGAAAATCTTGGGGCTCAAACCAGCAATGATGCACTAGCTCTACCTAATGATAGTCAGACCCATCATAACGTATGCAGCTCTTTTCTGATCGAAACCAACACTCAAGGCAGCGACATTGGGCAAATTAGCAGCAGTACAGAGGACAGCCAGTGTTGACATACAGATAAGACTTCAAGCGGGAAAAAGCGCACTTAGGCGTAGGTCACCGCTCGATTCTTGAAGAACTTCGCACGGGCAATTCAATTTCAAACAAAATTCTTACAGGCAAACTAAAGGGATTGGACGAAATCCTTCCTGAATTAGAATTCGATTCGCCGTACGAAACAGCGTATCCAGGAAGAGATGAATGGCAAGCAAAAGTAGTATTACAGCGAAACGAAATTGAAGTATACACTGATGGCTCTTAAACCATAGAGGGAACAGGCTCTGGAATCTTTTTTACAAACCAAGACCTTAGAGTCTCTTTAAGACTATCGGCTGCTCTACTTAAGGCTGCAGAGCTACTAGAAATGAAATCGGTATCCGGCCGGGATATGCTTAAGGCACTAGAATCGTGTGAAACGAAATCGGAAAAAGTCAGAAACTGCCGCACAATGCTAAAGGCATTATGCACGCAGGATCCGGTGAAACTATGTTGGGTGCCTGGACACTCCGAAATCGAAGGAAACGAAATAGCGGACAAACTTACCAGAAATAAGGGTAAACTACCTCCGGCCAATAGTGTTCCTATTAAATTCTTGAGCTGAGCGGAAAGCAACAGAGGGGTGGGCGTACTATCGGGGCACTGCCTCTTAGGGAAACGTGATAGAAAACTTGGTCTCTCGGTCACAGACGAATGCATATACTGTGGTGATTTGGGTGTTGAAGAAGATTCTCATTTATTATGTGAACGCCAGGGTATAGCTTAAAGCCGTAGTAAACGTTTGGGCTACTACTTTTTTGAAACCCTAGAGGAAGTAGGATGCGTCAACTACAAACAAATTTTGAAATTTTGTAGGGAAATTTACTGTCCCAGTCCATGGCATCAGGGATCGCGATGTGCCCAGCATGGTGCCTAGTGTCTTATGAAGCACTTCATAACCCTGCACAACCTAACCTTCTACGAAGCACTGCAATCCCTTGTCAGACACAACAAAGTGAAGCTGGGCTGGGTTCATAGAAACAAGGGGATTGCAGGAAATGAATTTGCAGATGAGCTCGTTGGGACTGGCTCGGAAACTACGTTCATAGGTCCTGAACCATTTTGTAGTGTCAATTGGACGACAGCTAAAACACTGATTAATGAATGGAAAAACTTGGCCTTGACCAATGGGGAAGGTCTAAGACAATCCAAGCGATGAATCAGGCCATAAGGGTTAATTAATTAATTCTCCAAGGAAAAGGACAGTATTAGGAATCTAAAGAGCTAAAGTGCTGCATTAAGCCAACGCACCGGCTGCAATTCAAGAAACAGCATTCAAACTGCTTAGACACCCGCCCAATTCGCCAGGTCTAGCTCCCAGTGACTTCGTTCTTTTTCCTTGGCTCAAGGAACACCTTCGGGTAAGAAATTCAAAATGACAGCGAAGTCAAGGCCAGTATTGAGGAGTTTTGGGAGAGCCAAGGTAACGAATTTTTGAAGGGTACACAGGAGACTGTTTAGAAAAAAATAGTTTTTTTGTTTTAAGTTTAATCAAATTGGTTTATTTTTACTTTATGGTCGTCCTTCGTATTTATGCCCTGTATATGAGCAAATTTTCTAACCAGGAGATACCTTAAACAACTTGAAAGATGAATGCATCACGACATCATAACCAAATATTTAATACTGTCCAGAAGATACTTCAAACCAAGTCATTAGCGCAGAAACAACGATTTCTCAAGCAATCGTATGGAAAAAAAAATATCTCGGATGACACAAATGCAATGAACTGACCTTCCAAACAGAGGCAGAGGCATTCGGACATGTTTTGCCGCTGAGTCGATTGAGCGGTAGAATTAATTACATATAGACGCACGTGAAACACGTGCTTCCATTTTTACTACTCCCTTCTTTTGAGAATTTCACAAGAAAATAATTGACTTTTCAATTATTTAATAACTTACCCATGACATGTTAACTACGCTTGCGACCTCGTCAATCTCTCCACGCACTAGCCCCTGGGCGAGTGCCTTCATGACCAAAAGTTCTACTTCTTTAATCGGCAGCTGGGTTTCCTTGGCGATATCCGCAAATGAGATCGCTCTTTGAGTGGCAGAGCGTTTAAAGGTCATTTCCATTAGGCACAACAGAGAGATCTTTTGACGCAGTTTGATTTCCTGCGCCGCCAAATCTGGAATTTTACTCCAAATTGGTTTCATTGAATTAAACCTGCAAGAATTTTTTTGTTTTCCAATAAAAACTTAAAATAAATGAATACCCAAGAAATTCTTACTTTTCAATGTTTCCAAAGTTGAAAGCCTTCAGCAACTCAACTACCCATTCATTTTCCGTACCCTTGAGTGATTCCAAAATGGGATGTGCGAGCTATAGAGAAAATAACGTTATAACAAAGAACATCCACGATTCACGAGAGAAACTTACAAGTTCTCCGATATTGTAGATTCCATCGCCTAGGAGCGCAGCTAACCCTAAAAAGAAAGCCTGCTGTGGCCACTGGTCTTTGGGGTAATCGTCCAGAGAACACCCCAAGAATTGCAGACCACATCGATAGTAATCACTGTGCTGACCAACCCGTCGATAATATTGTGACGCAAGCATGTAGTACTTTCCGTGCACTGGTGTCACGTTGCCAGCTTCCTCAAGTACATCCTTAAGCTCTTCAATGATCTTCTTAGTTGACTCGAGATCATTCAGATTTGTGAGATATATGTTGCCTTGGAGAACCTACACACGGAGAGGTGACTCATTTCTAGGCCAAATCGAAGAGTTGCAAGTAATTTACCTGAATATACCAAACAGCTTCGTCGCAAATCTTAACTTTGTCCTTTAACTTGTCTAGAAATGCAACGGCTTCCTTTTTATCGGCGATATGTTCGACAACAACCTCCAATGTCTCCACCAAGCCGTATGGATTGATTCTAGAAACAAAGAAATGATTAAAAACGTAACGAAAAAGTTTTCCTTTGTTGGTAGCATACTTCATTTCAAAGGAAGAGATAAAATTGTTGTACAACTGCAGCAGTGAATCCTCATCCTGGAGGGCTTCGTGGCGTATAAATTTCGTTAGTTTAATAGTGAGCTCATTCCAAAGTCTGGAAAATCAAGGAAAACGACAAAAGAGGTTAGTGACCGGCAGTGACTTTGCGTGACATACATTTTGGGCAAATTACGAGGAAGCTTCAACGCAAACTTACTTTTCATTGTAAAGATCCTCGATTGTAGTCCATTCGGAGGCCAATTCTTTGTTTGTCGTCTTCTTTTGAGTGGATAAATATGTGGAAACATTTGCGTTGGACGCCATCGTGATGACTTTCCTAAAAGCGATTTTTCTACAATTCGTAAGTGACAGCTTATGTCGTGAATTTTGTGTGCGTTCAGTACTTTATGTATGCGGCTCTCTCACCTGTCAGTCTATAGAGTTGTTAATAATTTAACAGACTTCTAAAAATATTCAAATTATTAGGGTACACTACAGGTTATAAGTTTCAAGTTGTAGAGTCTATGATTTTAAATTATAACGATAATTTTTTTCGGTAGCCCCCTAAAATTTGTTCATAAATTTATAAACCAAGCTAAAAGTCCATTTTATGAAGGTGAAACTCGAATTTATAGTGGGAAGTTTGGCGGCGTCAATTGAGGGTATGTTCAAATCTGTGCAAATCGAGTCTAGAACAGCCACAATAAATCAAGGCCCATCCTTGTCATTTCTGGGAATGATGCAGGTGCACAGGTGGTGAAGTTGTCCAACTCGTTACAAAAAACTCACACGCTATCATAAAATCCTATCTGACATTGGGTTTCGAATTTGTTTAGAGGCAATCCTAGGGAACACGTTTTAAGATGCTCTGCATAGTCTTATCTTCGCAGTCAGAAAGCGGAAGACTTGAATATTAGACCTTTTCGTCCAATATTTATAAATGGTTATTCTGTGTCTCGCAACAGTTATCAAGGCTAAACGTCACCTACAAGATACATTCCGGTGTAGTGCGTGAACTTCTGAAGCCTCTCAGCCAATCCCAATGTGGCTATTGGCCCGGCAAGCCGACAACGTTTTCACACAGCAAAACGGACAAAGGAATAATTAATGGCCGTAAGGTATTCATCGACAGCTTATGTCGCAAGGCACTCGAAAAAACTCTATGTGAAGTTTGAACCAAGAGCCTCCAGATTCTAGCAAAGAAAATGCTCTGTTATTTGATCCTTCCAAAATTTGTTCTTAAACAGAAATTTCGATGGAAAGGTATCAATGTATGCGGCTGTTGGGATGCGCAGACGATTGAAATCTTCGACCGTACCCAACATGCCTTCATTAAAACTTTTAAGGCGATTGAAAAAGAGGCCACAAGAGTTGGCTAAATTCATGATGTCCACAAGAAATCGATCCGTCGAACAACCAAAACGAAAAAACATCACAACCGAGCTATAACATAATAGGATTAAGGGAGTTTTAAGGGGACGGATACAACGAAGATCTGTCCTAAGGCTGCTTCTATTAATCCAAACAACTAGGATTAACTCTCTAAACTCGAAGGAGTCAACTTATGACCAACAAAATATAAATCTTGCCAGATCTTCTATCCGGTCTGCAAAATCTGCGATCTGCAAAAATCCATCCACTCAAATGGCTCGGCTACCTTTACCGAATGATTGAAAATGGTCCAGACAAAAGTGTTTCCAAAAAAAAGTGAAAACCGAACCGTTTCAAACGAAAAAACAGGAAGTTTTGTGTAACCAACTCCGAAACTTTAGCAACTTTAGCTCAGCTCAAAACTTCCATGGACTGATGGCCTGAGAATTAAGGAACTTATATGTTCCCGGAATTTGAGCCTGCACTTGGTTACTTTGCCAAGTCTCAGCCGATTTCTGTAAATGAGCTTAGCTCTGGCCATTATCCAGTTCTGTGTTTTTCATCCGTCGGTTGGGGATGGAAGAAGTCCAATATAGTTTACAAAATCGATTTAAGTAACTTATGGAAATTGGGGCTGTTGCAATAACCGAGGTTCCACTTACTGGGTTGTATATTTTTTTTATACAAATTATAAAAAAAGAAAAAACTAAAGTGTAACCAAAACAAACAATTATTTTTGAACATATTTTTATTAAATACGAAAATACAGAATATTAAGTTTTTTTCTTAAAAAAGTTAATAATTTAAGATTGATTTTTCGCGAATTAATGTTTTTTGAAACTGCCCTCTCCTTTATTTTTTGAAGCAATAAAATCTCTTCTATTGGAATGTTGTTCTCTTCGGCCCATTTAAGGATCAAACTGTAACATCTGATTTAATTTCTGATAAAGTGGGGGCCGACACAGCTTCACCTTCACCTTGATCAAGATCACCTTGAACAAGATGACTCAACATCAATGATTTCTTCAATGGAGGGCTTATGCTGCGAACAATTTCAACAAGTAGACAAGAAACTTATGAAATCAATTCTTCGTCCTCCTCATTCCAATCACCCTTGGTAGGCAATAAAACATTCCAACATTTCTGAATCGTGTAAGGGTATACTTTTTTCTAGGCATTAGCTAGCAAATAAACTGCCACCCTTTTGTTGCAGGCTTTGATTTTAGCCCATGTCCTCACTTGAAACTAAATGCGCCAATAAACTTTTTTTTTAGTGGATCTTTCTTATCTTGATAGCATAGGTTGAATGATTAAAGTGTAATTTGGCGAAAACATCACAACAATTATCAGCCCATCATCGCTTTGCAATTCGTTTTCTTTAGGATGACACGGAGCATTTTCCAGTAGTTCCTTCTTTTCAAGTCCTTCTGTTTCAAGAAACTTTTTTACCTGAAAAAAAAACTCACTAATAAAATCGCAACATATTGTATTCTTTTTAGGGTTCCGTACCTTGAAAGGAAAAGACGGAATCTTTATAGGATCACTTTGTTGTCCGTCCGTCCGTCCATCTGTCTGTCAAGACCCTTTTTGCTCAGGAACGCGTGGAGGTATCAAGCTGGAATTTATATCAAATACTCAGGTTTATAATACCTTTAGGCTTTAACAAAATCAAACTTCTATGTCAACGTTATCAAAATAAACAACAATTTAAGCTGCATATTTTCAAACTCACAACCCCTCAAAAGGAATCAAAATCTAAAGGGTACTTCCACTCGACCCAGAATCTTGAAATTTGGCATGAAGCAATGTTTTTTTTTTTAAAGATTGTCCTGATGGGTGAAGTTTTACTTATATGCCTACAGGTTTGTACGGAACCCTCGGTGCGTCCTTGGCCGGTTTTTTTTACTTCGGGAACAAGCACATGGTGGAATTATTATTCGAATAATAGGAATGTCATCCATGTGTTTGTATTTGTTTACTTTCGTCCTGGCGCTGGCGATTCCTTAAAAGAAACAAGTGGTTTAGTCGGCAACATTCTGTATTGTAAGTTTGGTTCCTCTTTTTTTAAATATTTTTACGAACGGCTGGACAAGTTCATGTTTACTCGATAATTTTTTACCACAGATTTTAAACATTCGAAAACCATGTCGTATTTTAAATTTCGCAATCCATCTTTTGCTGACGTTAAATGATGGTTTTTCCTTTATTTTATTGTTCAATTGAATTTATAAAGTCATTAGAAAGTGGAATGTGTTATGCTATTTACTTTTGAAACCATCCTTCTGTGGATATTCAGAAGCCTTCAATGTTACCCGTTTCCCTGGTCCAGATTCAGCTCTGGCCATAAAATTGTCTAAGAGCGGTTCCCTTTCCTTTTATGTGGCTCATTGTTGATTTGTGAACATTGTATTTTTCACAAAATCGAGGTAGCATTTTTGAAAAGTTGCACTTATAGAGTCACGACGAGCTACCTACATTTAGGGTTGCGAAAATCGAGTTCATAATGTATTTTAAACTCAAAAAAAGCAAATTGTGCAAGGTTTCGGTTCGAATTAAAAAGAAATCTTAGGGCTTTTGCTACAAATATTAAAAACATCTTGAACACAGTATTCCCAAAATTAATTAATGGGTACGGTAAGCACTTATCTTAGAACTATTTAGAGCTGGCAAAGATATCGCCAGCCCATGTCCCGGATTCAACTGTCGGAAATCAATAAACGAATAATTAAAAATGTTCAAACTTTTCGAAACGAAGAATGGAATAATATGTTAAGTATTAATTAAGCTGTTATTTTAATTATTTGTTATTGAAAACATAATTATGAATTAAGTACTCTAGATAAGGCTTCTGGAATGTAACAAAAATTCTAAGGAATAAAAACAGGAGAATACCTTGCCTCAAGAATGAGACCCATGGAATTGATAATATCCAAAATTTCAATCGGAAGAAGTTACATTAAAAAGGGATGCTTGTCTAAAGGTTCCAAATTTGCCAGAAGCATAAAAATCTGGCCAGGATTGTATCAATCGCAAAAACGGAAAACCCACTTGAAATTTTACAGAGCCATAGACCTATACAAACATCAAGAATAAAATTGTTAGGATGAATGAAGATCAGAGAATATAGTATATCCAGATGAACAATACGATTTTAGGTCACGAAACCACACATCAGGTCTTGCGAATCCGCGAAGATATTACTTGATATGAAAAAGCCATTCGATTCTGTGTGGCATAAGAGCCTCATTTTAAAAAAAGGTTGAGAATACATTTTCGATCGTTTCTTTATAAAATTGTCCAAAGTTTTGTGTTTAATCGTCGTTTCAGAGCGAATGTCAATTGAAGCATAAGAAATATAATTATTTTTTTTTTGTAGCTGTACCCCAAGGCTCTGTTCTTGGGCTAGTATTATTAAAACTATACACATTCGATTTCCCCATCCTTTCACAATGTGAAGCTGCAGTATATTTTGATGACACAGTTATTATTTCATCGCATGATAAGTTCTGTCTCAACATTGAGACAAATTTAAAAATTGGATCGAAATATTCGAGAGCTACTCAAATTGGAATATTAAATTAAATGCCGAGAAAATACAAACTATGTTTTCCCGGAATTTCCCGGAATAACCACCGTGTGGAGCTTCCATTGTTCCGATTTGCGTTATGTTTTTTTTGTTGTTAAGTTGGTACATCTGTTGTTGATATTCACTCTAAATCTTAGCGTCATAGCTTAACCTTTGAATCTCTGAGTGTATTGGTGATTTTTTACAATTTTAGAAATGGAAAAAACATGATTTGCGAGGCTAAATCCGATCCCACATTCTTCAAAAGGATCAGTACTGGAGACGTGGCTTGAGTACAACACGCAATCCAGACAGGCAAGAGGCACGTGACTGGCGTTTACCAAATGAGCCGAGACCAAAAAAATCATGTCATTTTCAGTCAAAAAAGAAGTCAATGCTCACGGTTCTTATGGGTTACAACAGTGTAGTACACAAAGAGTATTATTTGGGCGTAATGAGACGTGGCATTGTGGGCAAAACCTCGTGGACAACGTACTGTTGCACAGGGCCATCATTATTCGTAATTTTTTTTGACGAGAAATGCAACAAATACCATCTAAGAGCCACCAAATTCACCTGATTTGTTTCCCTGTGACTTTTTTATGTTCAATCCAGTTAAAAAACTATTACGGGGAACGCGTTTCAGCAGCCGAGAGGAAGTAATGGAAAAATCACAGGAAGCACTGATGGACATAACGAAATCCGAATATAAAATCTGTTTCAATGATTGGATCAAGCTCTGGCATAAGTGTCTTTCACTCGATGGAGATTACTTTGAAGGGGACATTAAAGATTTAGCAATGAACTTGAATTTTTAATTTTCTGAATAAATTCCGGGAATTTTTTGATCAAGGTGATATTCCGACGTACTAGTTAATAATAAATGGATACTCATCATCATACTGGGAAATGTTACTTAAAATATTTGGCATTCATCTTGACCTAAAATTGGCATTAAAAGAACATACTCTTCACAAAATAAATATAGCGATAAAAATATTATGCACTTTTTACTAAAAAAGGAGGCATTACAATCCGCAGAAAACAAAGTGATTATTCCTAAAATAATTTTTCAATCTATTCCATTCTACGGTTTCCAGGTTTGCGGTGATTGTGTAAATTTCATAAATTGTCGAAATTATTAAAATTTACTATCGAAATTCGGAGTCAGTGGTCTCAACGTTATGAGCGCTAAGTCCAATTTTTGGTCGTCATAATCGTCCTAGCAGATCAACAATCGAGCGTCTAGTTGAAAAATTTGAATCCACAGGCACAGTACAAAATGTTCCCGTGCCAGTGAGACAAAGAAGTGCCCGTAGTGTCGAGAATATTGCTGCCGCTGAGGCTTCACTTGGAGAGAGCCCAAATGTGTCTCTCACACGTCGTTCTCAAGCGTTGGGCATCTCTGTGACGTCGTTGTGGCAAATTTTACGAAAAGATCTTGGCCTACATCCTTACAAGATTAAATTGATGCAAGAACTGAAGCCGCTTGACCACCAGAAGCGTCGTTTGTTCGTGAATTGGGCTGAGCAACAACTTGAAAATGATTCGGATTTACATCGAAATGCATCTTCAGCGATGAGGCTCATTTCTGGCTGAATGGCTCCGTCAATAAACAAAATATGCGGTATTGGTCAGGCAGCAATCCACACGTACTCCATGAGTCATCATTGCATCCCGAAAAAATTACGGTTTGGTGTGATTTATGGGCCGGCGGCGTCATTGGGTCGTACTTCTTCCGTGATGATCAAGACCAGCACGTTACTGTGAATGAGGATCGCTACCGTTCAATGATGACCGAATATTTTTGGCCCCAATTGGATGATATGGACTTGGAGGACATGTGATTCCAACAGGACGGCGCCACAAGCCACACAGCGAATTTCACAATCAATTTATTGGCAACCAAGTTTGGAGAACGTGTTATCTGACGAAATGGTCCAGTCGCTTGGCCGCCTCGGTCGTGCGATTTGCCGCCGTTAGACTATTTCCTGAGGGGCTACGTCAAGTTTATGGTCTATGCCAACAAGCCAGTGACGATTGATGAACTTCGTACGAATATCGAACGTGAAATTGCAGCAGTATCGGCCGATTTATGCTTGAAAACCGTCGAAAATTGGGTTTAGTGTCTGGACTTCTGCAAGCGTGCCCGTGGTGGCCATGCAAAAGAAATCGAGTTCCATACATAATGGCATCGAACGTACTTTCACAGGAATAAAGAATTTCATTGATATCCAAAACCGTTTTTGTTTTATTTAAAAAACTTTTGTAGCGCTCTTATTGAAAAACCCGATATTAAAACATTTATTTTTCATTTATATTAATTTATTTTTTTTTTGTTATTTTATTATATTTTTATGTTAATTTATTTATCACCTGCTAAATTTTTATTTTAATTATAATTTTTTACTAACATACTTTTTATTTATTTTTGTTAATTTATATAATTGTATATAAATTAATTTTGTCTATTTTTTATTAGTATTTTTAGTGGCAATGTGTCGTTGGTAATTTGTATAATGAAATAGTTAGTTTTACAATTTATTACTTATAATCATACATATTTTCCCTTAAATTTGAGGTTTTGTTTTCGTTATAATCCTTAATATATGCTATTGCTCTCTACTCTGAGGTTTAAATTTTATTAAAAAACATGCAACACTATTTTTCAGAGGTCAGATTTAAAATTATCAAATCTCTGTTCAAGAAATTTTGTAAGATCTAAAATTCTTGTAAACGATGGTTTTATCATAGGCTTCCATCCTTCTGCCATATTTAGAATTGGCTTTCCTTCCATGTGTATGTAATGCCGACTCCGAACTGCGCAGACAATTTATCTCAGTTGTGCTCTTCCGAGGTAAAAATTAAAGCCTTCAACAACAGATCTCATCCAGAAGCGGACTTACTAACCACTGAGACAGGGATAAACACTTGGAACTGAATTTAAGTTTATCTGAATCGGCTTCGTCTGGTTGTTTTCAAAGCTGTATGTAGGGACGATGCCACCTGTCTTATAAGGAATAGAACTGAGCCAAACGAACAATAGTAAAGGCTCTACTAGAAGGGTATACAGATGAGTCTCGATAGATATTCAAGTCTTAATTATGAACAGAAAGCTCAAACTTATTTCACATCAGTCTTGACATAATGCCTGTCAAATTATTCAAGTTTCCAAAGTTAATTCGAGCTGAGCTTTAAGTCTCGCATGTACCGGTTTCTCGATGCAGCTTTCAAACGAAAAAAAAAAAAATGGAAGAGAATCAAACAGCTCCCACTCAAGGCTGACTTACACTCTTAATAAGTCTAGAAAACAGGAAAAAAATAATGAAGAAGAAGAAGAAGAAATTTTGATGATACTAAAGTGCCGGTAGTGGCCCGTCCTATTGTCAGTTATTTAGCATTAACAAGAGAAACACTTCAATCAGTCTTGTTCGATCCGTTGCGAGGGAATTAGCGTGTAGCGTGTAGTGTGTACCCTACTTGACGACATCTGTAAATGAGAAGAGTTAATCCCAAAATACACAAAGCTTAAAAACGTGAGTTCTCCTATTATTTTGATTCCAATCTATGACGTACGTTAAAATAGTGTTGTTGTTTTTTGTTTTTTCGAAAAGAATTTCAAATTTGGGAATAAAAGAATGTTTTCGAAGGCGGCTTTAAGCGCAGTTGCAATCCTGCTGGTCGCTGTCGCATCACCCTCCAGTTCACGTAAGTCGAAGATAATCCAAAAATTGATTTGTTATTATTTACATATTTTAATACAAAAAAAAAAATTTGCTTTCGTCTACACAAATGTTTACTTATCATATTCATTAGCTCATCGAAACGAGTCTTGTAGTTGCGTTAGCTCCTCAAATATTATCTGGGCAAGTTGCGATTGACCCGGGATGATCTGCTCATCACAGTACTTTGATTAAAAATTCAAGAACGATTCGAATCGAAACGTTGTTCGTTTTCAAAATTTTGTGTAAATAATAATAATAATTATTATTATTATTTTTTTTTCTTCATTGCCATGGATCATGTTTAAATCCGAGCTCATCGGTATGTGTCATAGACTGTTTTGTGCGTCTTGTTTGTTTTTTCTGTTTTTTTTACTCAAACCTGTCGTACAAGTCTCATCTTAATCGACGATGGGAGAAGTGCACATTAAATAAATTTATTAACTAATCAAAAAGAAATCCAAACACTGAAGTTTTGTGGAGATTAATTGGTGAGAAATGTGAGGTGAACCCCCGTCTGGTGGAGTGTTAGGAAGCCATCTACATGGCTTCTTTGTCTGTTGAGGAGTATGTTGATGAGATGACACGTCAGGTTGGGGGTTCTGCTTGAGTAACCAGGAGAATTGATAGCCCGGCGGTAAAACCAGAAGGCATTTTGCGGTGAGTAAGTGTGGCAGGTTCAGTGGAATTTTAAGTTAACACGACTAGTATCAGCTTCGGTGTGGTTACTTATTTTGTGGGTACAAGTATAAGTTTGAGTCAGGTAAACAAAAAAGTCGTTGGAACAGATCAGGTCTTTTGAGGGGGTTTTAGAACGTATTTCTTAGCAAAATGGGATTAAATTGAGCCATTTATTTTTTTTATTAATTGAAACCGCGTAACTTAGTTTCAAGTCGGGGTTTCCTTTCATTTTTACCAAAATTGTGGTCAAATTCTTCGACATCATTTTTCATTATCATTTTTCTGAACTTATAGGCATCGAGTGTTGTCCAGAACATTCTGAGGGGAATTTTAAAAAGTATTTATTTTTACGTTTAAGGGGTTTTGAATACCCATGTGATGAAAACAAATGAAGCGGGTGGAAAGAATCGGGAAGGCAATATGTATAGGCAAAAGCAACCTAGTCGGAGAAGCAGTTTTTCGAACACGTTAAGTGGATTTACAACTTGTTTCAGTTTTCCCTTTTCAGTTTCATGGGTATTTTAGTTAATGTGTTTATTACAACTTATTTGCCAGAGAAAAAGGGCTTCAAATTAGCTAAATTTACTTAAATACATATGCACAGGCTGGCGTATAAGAAACGTTAAGATTTATTTGGTGAATAACATTTCGTTTCCGATTTTATTTAACTTTGAGATTTATTAAAATTAAAATTATGATTTGGAAATTTGCTCACGTGCTCTTACCATGTCTCTTACCTTTCATGTCTCAGCGCCCTCACTGTAAGATCAAGCGAAGTTTCCTTCCGCCATAGTTGGACAAACTAAGTGAGCTGTGGTTCTATCTTGTTGGAACAAAAATGTATGAATTGTTCCCTACCTCTGTCCAATGATTGCCCGGTATTGAACACCATCCACATTAACCCCAACTTGTTCGTCGTTTTCGAAAAAAAATTGGTCAAATGATTCTTTTTTGATATTATTCCACACTATATTGTGTTTCTGAGTGGATGAATTTGACTTTCAGTTATTATTATTATTATGGGATTTTCGACGTTCAATATTCTGCAATTTTGTTTATTAACGTTTTCGTTGAGAATGGGCCTCATCACCCATTATTAGTTTGTGAATAAGCACGTTGTTCTCTCGGAACATGGCTTGAAAACGCCGAGTATACTGAATGCTTGTTTGTGGATCATTTGTTTTCAGCTTAGGCACCAATTGAATTTTACATGGGAAAAGGTATAACTGCCTTAAAATTATTTGCAAAGACCGCCTAAACATCACAAACTGCTGTCTGCGCCCGAGCAATGTGCATATTGAGGTCTTCTAGCACACGGAAAGTCACAGACAGCATCTTGGAAAACGCTGAACTAGTCGGTAAATAGTTGGAGCTGAATTTCAAAATAAAATTCGAACTGCTTTGGTTTTTTGTTCTGTGCTGAATCTCTCCATCATAAGTTTCCCAAAATTGTCAAATTGAATTCTGCAAAAAAAATACATTAAAAAAAGTATTCAATAATTTAATCTTAACGTTTCTTATGCGCCACCCTGTATATCTCACGCACTGGCGAAATATAGACGCTCTAAACTAATCCACGACTTATAAGCAAATGTCTTTTGGCTCCGTCTTTAATTAATCTATAAATATATATGACTGAAGTCGAATTTATATTAATTAAGCAAAATGTCTTGTTATACTTAGTGACTGACTGTGTTTGTTTATGAGCTTTATGGGTCTTAATCAAATTTTAACTTAAAATAAAACATTTTCAGTTAGTATAATTTAAAAATATGCATTTTTGACCACTTTAAATGCAACAAGCAACATATCTTAAAACATCTGAAAGCTCAAGGACATTTGGTGACTTAATCTATGTAAGTCGGCCATTCCGTAAGTGGTCCCGAATTGTGGATACAACGAAATTGTTCACTCTCCATTTTCCAACAGCTTTTTGGGCTACAAGAAGGATGAGCTTTACACTTTACTGACAATCTTTACCTGTATCTTGAACTTAACCTTTACGATCGAATAAAGCGGTGAAGGCTATCTCGTTGTAGGTAAAATTACGAAAATGACCCCGAAAATCAAGTTATTGTTCTAAAGCTATCAAATCGTTTGCCTCGTCATAAAATACCTTATTAAGAATCTTTTGAACTGAGACATTGAAGTGTTCCCTGAGAATGTTCCTTAAAAACCCAAGTATTTTTCTTTTAAGCTTTCTCGCACTTTGGACCACACCATATGCAAGCATATGTCGAATGAAAGCCGTATATGATATCAGCTTTATCATGGCATTTGGTAGGCTTCTTAGAAACCGTGTCTTTGTCAAAGCATAGACTACAGGATGCCCGCAATTTGTTCAGCACTACATCGAACGAAATCACTCCATTTTGTGTCGAATACTTTGAACTTCATTTCATCATCAAAATGGATGAAATCCTCCTCAATTCATACCTTATAATTTTTCTTATTTTGTGGTCGTAGCAGGATTTTCGAACAGCAGCTTCACCGAAAAGTCGAGCTTGTCTTAATCAGCAGCAGATTTGAATTATTGACGAAACTTTAGAAGTATTGTTTTTTTTTTCGAAACTTCTTGAGTCGGGAACACATATTTCAAATCATGGGTTACTGCAGATAACAGCGTCAAAATCATCTAAAGTTGTCTCTGGAAAAAAAAACGTTTTTCAAACGTAAGCAGTCCCAGAGTGCCACGAGGCTATGAAATACTTTGTTTTTGAACTCCTTTGTAAAGACTAAGTAATCACCACCTTAGGCAAGGGAGTTGTATTCCACTTAAGCCGAAACCTAACTTTCTAAACGTTGGCCATATCGGAAGAGGTTACTGTGCATTTGGCAGCATTTGTGCCGAAATCGGTTCTGTTTTCAATCCAAAAACGTTTTAAACAATGCGCAAACACAGTTTCAACCTAAGGTAAATACGTGCTGAGTGTTCCGTGTTTTAAAGACTACCTGCCTAAGGCAGCTTGGAAAAAAGGGACATTCTAAGCTTGTACTATTTTTATACATGTGCTTCAGAGTGAAAGTGAAGAAATACCTCGTAAGATAGTTTTTTCCCCTCTGATCAGGATTTCTCATTGGCAAAAACTTTATTCCTGAGACATTGTCTTTCAAAAACGAGAATCGTATTCATCGATTTGACGAGGGCAAAGTTGCGATGACCTTAACCTTTGGATCGAGTAAGCCGTTGTAAAATTGTCTCCTTGTCCTAATCATTGTTAAAACTGGCTTGGTCATGACATTGGTTGTACTAGAGACCTTAACGCATTCAATTTTAAAGTTTAGCCTGTCTTCATTGGAACATTTGTGCCTGTGGAGTATTGTAGTCAGAACGGCACTGATTTGAACCAAGAGTATTTCTAAGATGTTGTAGGCGTTCAAGCCATTAGTCCAAGGTCCAGACTTGCGTTTGACTATCACTGCCGTGCCGTGTTGTATACAAGACACGAAAAATCAATATATGTGTAATGTTTTCTACCTTACAGCTTTAAACAGTCTACAAACGTGCTCTTTAGGTCCTATCTAAATTCTCATAGGCTTCTGTTGTTGAATTTGATTCTTGGTAGCATATGTTTGGCTCGGTAGCAGAAGAGGCTACTTTTAAGTCATTTTTTCAATTATCTGTATTAAATTCAGTGCCAGTGTGAAATACATCTCAGGTTCCACAGTGCTCCGCGTACTTTCACAAGTTCCGCAGCAGGATGAGAATGCTCATTGGAGCTATGCAATGCGTTCCCAAGTTTAACTTATCATCGTTTTCCACACCCGGTCTTTGACGTTTTTCTTCCAAAAGGTGATGAAATGTTTTCTATTTGCAAAAAAAAAAGACTTTCGTTGTTTTTTTATTACTTTGTTTGTTTTTTTTTTTGTAATTTGCATTTCGATATACGAGTATATTCTAAGGAGCATGACTTTGTGCAAAAGTTTAACAAAATGATGACACTGGATTAGCAGGTTTTTATTTCTCATCAGACAAATTTATTCAATCAAAATCCAGTATAATTTAATTATGCAGACGTTGGTTTGTTATTGAAGCGGTATGGAAACCTTTATAAACAGTGAAAAGCTTGAATCTTTTGATCATATTTCGGTTTATCAAGGAAACCTTGACACTGAAACAATATTTTATCTTTTAAGATGAAATTGTTCATTGGCGATGTAAAATAAATTTGCTTTTTATTAAGGCAGGTCAATATTGAACTCATCTTATTTATAATCATTTTCATGTACACTACCATCTTAAAAAAATACTGGACAGTAAACTAGACTACAAAAAGAACGAGGATCCAAACTCCTTTACACTCTTGAGCTCATTGCTTAAAGTTGGTTGAACCAAGCTTTCGGAGGTTCGGTCTTCCTAATCTTCTTGAATCTGTCGGCTTAGATTCGAAGACTCTCTTAGCTTGAGCATTATTGTCGATTCTCTCGATGTGGCCAAGCCAGTATAGCTGAGGGATTTTTGCATTTTGGACTGTATGCAAAGCATTATAAAGCTTGTAGAGTTAGCGTTTGTACCTTCTCCTCCAATCATGTTCCTCTCATTCAGGAATTCAGTGCGTCCGTCAGTGCGATGAATGCCGCCATATTCGGCTTCGAACTGGATGAATAGGTTGTTAATATTGACTTGAGATTGTGGCAGGTAGTTAAACTAGTATCTACGAATTTTTGTGTTGGAAAAAAAATCGAAGAGCTCAAACAATACACTGGATAAATTCGTGTAAGCGACGTTAAGCAGGGATAAGCTTCAATTGTTGTTGCAGGAAAAAGGACCTATTTTTTTTTAAGTTGAGACGTACGTCCTTTCAAACCTGAAAGATTTTTTCATACAAACAAGTTCACTGCTAGAAGCTCTTTGCTTATTTTGTAGTCTCCAGAAAGGCTTCTTCTGTCTCTAGACTCTTCAACATCCTTGAGCTGGGAGGCTTGGAAGGCGCTTCTTCTTTTTCGAAGTATTTACTTCTGTTCTTGTAAATGAACTCGGAAGAAACAAATTCAAAGACTTAAATAGAGTTTGAACAGTTCATGAATTCCGCCACTTTAATAGTTTCGAATTAAATTGCAGGCTACAAAATGCGATGTTGGACACTGATATCGTACTTCTCTCACAAGTTCGTCTCAAAGTAGTTCTCTTGGTCTGAGATAAGACCATTCGTAGACTGCTAGATATATTTCTGGCCTAATAATGAAAATTTGAATATTTATCATCAAAAGTGGTTTTATTGTTTTTCAAAGTATTCTCCAGCATGATTTATACACTTTTGCATGCGCTCAAACCAATTGTCAAAACACTTTTTCCACTCCGATTGAGACATCTCCAAAACATGGTTTTTGAACGCTTCAACAGCATGTTCTGGCGATGAAAATCGTTGGCAACGCATTTTTTTTCTTGATGTGCGGGAATAAAAAGAAGTCATTGGGTGACAAGTCATGGCTGTACGGCGGATGACTCATCAATTCGACGTTTTGCCCGGTCAAAAGGCGCTGGTTTGAGCCAATGTGTGAGAGCTCGCATTGTCATGGTGAATACGTCTTCTCTTGTTCGTTTTTCGAATTTCTCCGAAGAATTCAGGTAAACAAATTGTGGTATACCACTCAGAATTGACCGTCCTAAGTTGCTCAAGCGGAACAGTCGCCACATGACCAGCTTTGCCTAAGAAACAGGCAACCATTTGCTTCGAAGTGCTTCTTCCACGAACAACTTTTGTTGGATTTGGCTCGTCTTCGAAGACCCACACGGTCGATTGTTGTTTTGTTCGGGCTCATACGCATAGACCCATGATTTGTCACCTACGTCTTTTGAAGCACCGCGATCAAATTTTTTTAACATTTTTTTGCCAGGTGCAATATATTCATGCAATATCGAATGTATGCTGGTGGGAGAAATGCCCAGAGATGCCTCCATCTCACGGTATGTCACATGACGATCTTGCATTATCAGTTGACGCACGGCATCAATGTTCTCTGGCACAACTGCTGTTTTTGGACGACTTTCACGGAATTTGTCTTTGAGCGACAAAGGCCATGACTGAATTCATTAAACCAGTTTTTCACAGTGCTATAGGATGGTGCTTCATCGCCATACAAAGACTTAAATTCATCAATGCACTCTTGTCGTGATAATCCACGTCGAAAGTTGTGAAAAATGATCGCACGAAAGTGTTCACGAGTTAATTCCATTTTTTTGCCGAGATGAAATTTTCAAGTCTCTGTAAATTAAACAATTCACGATTAAATGACAACACGTTCTGAGTGATGTTATGCTAAAAAATGTCAAACTTTCTAATGGAAATGTGAGATTGCACCGGGCAACACTTGGAAAACCCGACGTTTAGATGTATTCTTCTAACGTTTGTCCTTATTTCTCATTACACGTGCCTCTAAAGAAATGAATAAGGTGTCTAATACGGTCAGCAGAGATACATCCTCAAATCATTATGGAGTCACCAACATGCTGCAAAGTAGGAAAATATTAAAATATGTTCAAAAATTAAACCATCAGATGGCACACCCTCTATATAGTCATTCAACCAAGGGTATCATTTTCATTGATAAGAAAAAATAGAGGTAAGCTAAAAATCGTTCGGCGATGCAAGTCATTTACTGAAACGTTCACACGAGCGTCAGTTTCGAAAATAAAATGTTGGGCAGTGAAACCGCAAGAGCTGATGAAATTGCTTTTGGATGACCCTTTACACATGACCCTCTTCACAATACCAAAAACATTTCAACATACAGAGTCTTCCCAGGACTCTTTTTGACTCCAATGAACAGTGAGGGAGTCTGTCAACAAACCGCTGGAATCGCTGACTCAGTATTCAGCGACTATAAGTTGCTGCCGATAAGTTGCTCACTTACTTACGTATCCTTCTTCTTTCTGATAATGTTCATATCAAGTTTCAAGCCTCTATGGTTGTTTGACCGCTGAAATGGATCCTTGACAGGATCTTATATTACATGGAGGTCGTTGAAGTCTTTTCAGCTGTAATAGTAACCGTCAAAAAATCGACTCCAAAAAGAAGACGGTTGATATTGTCTTCGTCGGGTCTCCACCAAGCTGTCGTTTGGAAGTAGAAAATATCCTTACTACCTCGAGATATTTGTAATTGTTTTGTTCTTTGTAACATTGTAACAAAACGTTGTTTGTTCGATCAGACATTTAGAGTTATCCATAAGAGTTTTAAGTTTTGCTGAGATTGTTGTCAGGCCTCCGCTTAGCTGAAGACCTGCCAATGGATTGCAACATTTTAATAGGACTACCGGTTGAAAATGTAGTTTTTTTTTGCCCATCGCTAGCCACACACTTTTCCTATTTTTCTGGCAATTCATATATACCCGTTCTGAAAAAGTCGATCGGTTTGGCCGCAATCCACGAATCGATCCATTTTTTGGCATCATTGAATTGGCGCAAGGTCTGGACTATACGGCGGGTGGGGTAGGACATCCCATTTGAGCGTTTCAAGGTAAGCTTTGACGACATTTGCAACATGTGGCCGGGCAATTTCATTTTGCAAAATAACGATCGTTTCTTGCGACCGTTTCCGGCAGTTTTTCCTTCAGTGCTCGGCTCAAACGCATCAATTGTCGTCGGTAGACCTCGCCTGTGATTGTTTCATTCGGTTTTAGCAGCTTATAATACACAACCACCTTCTGGTCCCACCACATGCACAGCATAACCTTCAGGCCATGAATATTCTGAACGGCCGTCAATGTTGAGGCATGTCCGGGGTATCCATACACGTTGTCCGATGTTTTGGATTATCGTAATGCACCCATTTTTCATCACCAGTGACGATTTTTTCATCACCAGCAGCATTTTGGACATGCAAAATCGGCGTTCGACGTCTCGTGGCTTCAATTCATACGGCACCCAATGTCCTACGTTTCAGATCATTCCCATTGCTTTCAAACGATGGGAAATGGTTTACTGAGCGACGCCAAGTGATTTTGCAAGTTCTTCTTGCGTTTGTGATGGATCTTGATCGAGCAATGCCTCCAATTCATGGTCTTCAAACTTTCTCACCTCGCCGGGGCGTTCTTTGTCTTCGGTGTCGAAGTCACCATCTTTGAACCGCTTAAACCATCGCTGACACATTCTAACGTCTTAAGTATAGCCCGGGTAAGCTTCGGTAAGCAATTGATGCGCTTCGGTTGCTTTTTTATTTAAATGAAAGAAGCATATTAAAACTTCACGCAAATGTTGTTTTGATGGCACGAATGTAGAGATTTTACGGCTTTACAAAAACTTGTGTGTTTTCACTAATGACCAATAACCTAGACTGAAATAATTAGACAATGACATGAAGTTTCTGATGTGACAGCTGTCATGGTCAAAATTCACCTCAGAGTAATAGATATGAAGTTGTCTGCAACAACGACATTTTCAACCGGTAGTCCTATTATAGGTCCCACCATTCGAAACCAAAATTAAGTCCTGAAGTATTACTCAGTTTTGGAATCTGGCCCAGTCACAATTTGAAGCTGAGATCACTGAAGTGGTCAATCAGCCATAGCAGTCAGACCATGCTGAATTGAACTGTAATGGAATAGTCATCTCAGTCTCAATTAAAATACATTTTTCACTCACTTACTAGAACTACTTAGAAACTAGACAAAATGCTTAAACTAGCTTACTGACCCTATGCAGGCGGTCTAAGCTAACTCTAAGACTAAAATCTATACCTTTCGACTTAAGCTAACTATTTTTATTTGGTTCGCAACATTAACAATGATATCGCTAAGAAAATTTTGAAAAAAAAAGACTTTTCGGACAGGAGCTTTAAATTCTGTATCTTAATCTTAAAACAATTTAAAATAACTTAAATACAAATTTAAATTAATGTTAAAACTACATAAATATATATATAACTTTAATTAACATATACTCTTATATAGGTACATATATATATAACTATATATATATTGCCTCAAACTATTCCTACTAATGCTTAAAAAAACTAAGACTATGTATTTACGCCGGCCAATGCTTTTGTCAATAGAAAAAGAGGTCGCCTTTGCCCCGACCCAGTGGCGGATTTACCAGCAGCCTTAGTAGGCTTGAATCTAGAGTGGCAAATTTGGAGACCCAATTTTTTTTTTTGTTTTGCTCCCTTATAGAAACCAAAAAGATTTTTGCATGACGGTTTTCTGATGTCTCACAGATCTGCAACAAATTTTGCTGAAGACCTTCCTCTCTCACTTGTCATTGCACATTCCAAAGATAGTTGCACTCGATATTTCAAAGGCATTTGACAGAGTCTGGCATCCAGCTCTTTTGTCGAAAATGCGTGTATATGGGATCGTTGAGTCTATTCTTCGATGGATTAGAAACTACCTTTCGAATCGTACAATACAAGATGTAAAATAAATTTGCTTTTTGTTAAGGCAGGTCAATATTGAACTCATCTTATTTATAATCATTTTCATGTACACTACCATCTTAAAAAAATACTGGACAGTAAACCAGTCTACAAAAAGAACGAGGATCGAAACTCCTTTACACTCTTGAGCTCATTGCTTCCAGTTGGTTGAACCAAGCTTTCGGAGGTTCGGTCTTCCTATTCTTCTTGAATCTGTCGGCTTGGATTCGAAGACTCTCTTAGTTTGAGCATTATTGTCGATTCTCTTGATGTGGCCGAGCCAGTGTAGCCGAGGGATTTTTGCATTTTGGACTGTATGCAAAGCATTATAAAGCTTGTTCAGGAATTCAGTGCGTCCGTCAGTGCGATGAATTCCGCCATATGCGGCTTTGAACTTGATGAATAGGTTGTTAATATTGACTTGAGATTGTGGCAGGTAGTTAAACTAGAATCTAAGAATTTTTGTGTTGGAAAAAAATCGAAGAGCTCAAACACTACACTGGATAAAATCTTGTAAGCCACGTCAAGCAGGGATAAGCTTCAATTGTTGTTGCAGGAAAAAGGACCTATTTTTTTTGAGTCTATTCTTCGATGGATTAGAAACTACCTTTCGAATCGTACAATACAAGTTGTATTGGACGGTTTCAAGTCTGAAATTCACCATATAAATGGTGGTGTTCCCCAAGGCTCAGTTTTGTCTCCGACTCTCTTTTTAGTTTTCCTTAACGATCTCTTGTCCATCACATCTAATCCAATATATTCCTTCGCAGATGACAGTACCCTCAGTTTCTCATATGCGTTTAATGATTCACGCCTCTGCTCTTCGGATATGGATATCGAGCGACAACGTATGCTTAACTCATTAAATTGTGATATTGACAGCATAACCAAATGGGGACAAGCCAATAGAGTAGAATTTAATGCTTCCAAAACACAATGCTGTCTTATGTCATTAAAGCGAAACCCTAACATCCAGCCATTGTCCATGAATGGCATTTGCGTTGAAGAAACCGAAAAGCTTTCAATACTTGGCATGTGCGTCAATTCTAACCTACTTTGGAATGACCACATATTCGATATTGCCAAGAATGCAATGAACTGCTTAGGTTTTCTAAACCGGTGCAAGAAGTATTTTACCCCTTCTGATTTAAGCATAATTTATAAGGCTTTTATTCGGCCAAAAATGGAGCACAACGTTAACATCTTGTCGAAAAATGTCTTGCTTGACTTTGTTTTACCGCTATTTCTACCACCAATGCTCCGTCGAAATAGCTAATTGCATTCCGCCCCTCCAGAAATTTACCCGCAACACCCGCACATCATCGAATGCTCATCAGTTAACACTTAAGCCTTCTTTCGGGCGCGTTACCTCGTTTTATTTTGCCTTTGCACTGCAACCTACAACAATTTAAAACCAATGTGCACTGGTACCTCCTTTTTCTCCCTTCCACTTCTGCTCGTGCTGTGTAAAAAATCACTTTAAGGGTACTTCAAATCCCTTGAGCACTATTTAAAAAAAAAAAAGCTAACTTCCATATTCTGTAACACAAGTTATTTCGCCGCCCGGGTGCCTCCCATTCAGTAAACGGCCTCTTCACCCTCTGCCCACACTTTGTATGACTGAAAAGAGCGAAATTGTAGAAAATGTATTTTATGTTGCTCCCTCTTCCCACTTTCAACCCATACAAAAAAAGCTCTGTCCTTAGAATACTGGGTTAGTTCAAGAAAGCATACATTTTGGAAGCCACATATCTTCGCAAAGCATTTTAGTAAAACCAGCTTGTTCATCATTACAGAGTCTATCTTTGTTTTTTCGAAAACAGAGTCTGCAGAACGTGTATCGGAACTTGGACATATCCTTTCGTATGGCCTTATGTAAATCAGCAACAAGCTTTTCTTGTTTAAAAAAGAGTTAAAAATTGTCTGAGATCGACCTGGAGCCAAGGAAAATTAAACGCTTTAGCTGTTTAGGTCGTAGTGTCGGAATTAATGAACAAAATTACATACGACGATATCATGGATGATTTTGCCACGCAAAAAGGTATTGTAACGAAGCAACAAACTTTTATAACTGAACCGAGTTGATAATTTTCAATTGTTTACCAAATGAACATTCTTGTGTAAGTAGCACACATAACCCCACTCGTACTCGACTGAGCTTTGATTAGCTCAAAAATGTGCGCAAAAATTATTTTAGTGTAATTTCAAGGAAATTTTGGATTGCAAAAATAATGTAGGAGATGACAGTTGTAGACGCAAGGGCGGCATAGCTCACGCCTTAAAAATTTGTAAATCCGCCACTGTCCCGACCTACAAATTTGCGGGCAGCGACCAAAAATGTCGGTGCTGTTTCTGCACATCTCACATATCGCGGGTTGATACCGCACTGCTGGGTCGGAGACAATCTTCGGAACAATGTGCGATGTCTCGGTTGTAATCGCAAACCTTTAGAATTTAAGTACAGGAAATCCTCTGGAGGCAAAAAGCCAAGTTGGCCCCATTGAAAAGGACATCATAGCAATAGATTTTTTTCTATTGGGACTCTGGAGTTCAATATAAACGAAGACAAGCGCTGAGACATTGCTTTTCAAAATACGAATCTTTTCAAACGAATTTGCTTATTTTTTTTTTATTATTTGCTCGCACTTCAAGAGGATATTAAGACTCTTATAATGCGTGTAGCATAGAGCGAGCCGAAGAATTAGGAAAAGAATGAACGATTATTTAGTGGTTTGAGAAACTCAGGTGTATTTGGTTTCAACTCACTTTCGTGGACGGAGGATTTTGATATCGACCTATTTGCTTTCGCCATATTCGCAGGATTTTATCCGACATTAGTTTGATATACTATATGAACGTTGAAAGCTTGGAAGATTTGGCTTAAGCACTGACACAAATCTGCACACAATCTACACAAACCGCTATTTTGAAAACACGAATTAGGAACTAAGCCGATACAACAACCACTACAATAACGCCACCCATTAGACAGACTACTATTGCTGGTCGATCAACCCAGTGATAATGCCATTAACCTGATCCCAATGGCAAATGGTGACTGGACCAGATTCGAAAAACGAGATCACTACTCTAGGAATCGAACTTGGGACCTATCAATTATATCAATTGAAAGGCAGGCGCTTTAAAAACTTCGCCCCCAGCTGTTTTGAGCTGCTGTCACATTAAATTACACAGCAGATGACTTTCACTCTAGCTTTGAGTAGGCTGTTGAGTATGTTGCTTTGCCTTTGGCTAGAGCTGCATCAATATATTTGTTGAAATAAAGATATTGACCGAGCCAGAGCTAATGGTTGCTCTTTTTGTCCCGTGATTAATAATTTTCCCAAAAGGGCCTTGACAGTGGAGTTCTGAAAAGAATAGTTTCCGATTTTAGCTTCCAGTCTTCACAAAAACGCTGAATCTATGATAAATCAAGTCACATTGCAAGTTCAATCTGATGTCCTCAATCCTTGGTCCCGATCTGTATGCCATCAAGTCGTCTACTTACTCTATAGAATGGTGAAGAGAACCTAAAAAGTATCGGACTATTGACCGCACCTTGTCGTCTACCTCTTATTAAATCGAAAATATAAATAGAAGTAATATTGCCATACTCCAAAACCAACCGTCTATTGGTAAGCATGTTATAAAGCTTCCGCTTATAAATACGTAGCCTGTCCAACTTGTAAACGAGCGCTTTGAAGGCCTGTTCCAAGTCAACCGACAGGTGCCTACCTGTACATTGTTTTCATGCTATTGTTCCTGCTGCGCTGTGAAGAAACGACAGTGACAGTTCGCTATCACTGCACTTAGTAGTACATAAACTTATGGCGTATTTAATACTGCGAATCGAGCGAATGCAAATAATTCGATATCAAACAATAGATACAATATTGAACAATTGGGAAGAAAGATGAAATGTGTGCGATCCGGATAAATATGGTGTTAAAGAATATTTAGAGATGCTGGCGTCAATGGGGTAAATGAATATAATAACAGAGTGTACTAGGGTAGATCCAAAGACGGGAAACAAATCTGCAATTGATCACATCTTAACTAAAGCATCGGATTACCAAATCAACTCAGCTGTTGTTGCATCACTGATCATTACCCAACCCTATATTTCACAAATTCGTCACAAACAAGTGCAAAAGCAAATCTAAAAGGGAAAAGCACAGGCAAACTATTAGGGGAGTTTGCAAATCATGTTTATAAAAACTTTAACAAAAGTTACCACGTTTTGGTTCTATTTATGGACTTTAGTAAGGCCTTCGACACGCTCAATCATTCAAAGCTAATAGCTGCCCTGGAACGCATCGGAATACGAGGATTAATGGCTGATTGGCTTAAGGAATGCCTACACAATAGACTTTTCTGTGTCAAGATCAACGGGACCTATAGCCAAAAAGAACAAATAAAATACGGAGTCCCGCAAGGGTCGAAACTGGGCCCACTTCTATTTACATTATACGTCAATGAGCTTCTTCGCATTTTCAACAGAGCCAAACCATTTGCTTGCAAACGGAGGAGTTCGACACTGCAGTAAAATGGTGTCATGATCATGGTTTAATGATCAACGCATCCAAAACGAAAATGATGCACATAAGAAACCCACAGTTCTAGGCTACCGAACAACAAATATTCTTTAGGAATGATTTCTGCCTCACATCTACTAGCTCCCCTATAGATAAAGTAGAAAGCTACAAATATCTAGGAGTCATAATTGATAGTAACTTTCTATGGGATGCGTATATTGATGAGTTACGTACGAGCCTTAAAAGAACACTATACGCGCTAACACATTTGCAGTACCATGCTCCAACATCTGTGCTAAGGCAAGTGTACTTTGCGTAGATGGAATCCAAGCTTAGATATGGATATTTATATTGCATGGGGCAATGCATCAGTAAGACATAAAAAAAACATAAAAAAACTACAAAATGCAGCTCTAAAAAAATAAACTCTAATACTCATCGAAATATTGCTGAGCAGGGAAGGTTTAATGTCCTTCAAGTGCAAGACATCTTTAAGATGACGTTTATATTAGAGTATTACAACGACACACGATTCATCACACCAATTAACCATGGGATAAACACAAGAAGACAATCGCAAGGTATGCTCCAATAGCCCCGATTATGGAAGAAGACAGTTGAAATGCAATGTACCGCAAGAACTTAAAAATATTAGAAATCTTAAAACTAGAAAAACAAACATAAAAAACTTTCTTTTACATAAAAATTCGAGCAACTGAAGGTTTAATGTCAATACAAATGTTAAAATCTCAACTCTTAACATAAATCAAACAATCAAAAGTTTTAAGCTATGTTGATTAATTTTATATCTCAACTTATTTTATATAATGTATATTAAGCTAAGCTTACTTAATTTCATTTACTAATGTTAGAAACGCAACATTCTGCAGCAAAGCCCCTAAGGCTTCTCGGAAATGTATAACCAATGTTGATTTTTTTAATGAAATTACATGAAATAAATAAATTTGGTAAAAAGTCCTGAAAAATTCGTACTCCCTATTCGGACTTGGCCGAGCAATACAAACCAGTGGTATTTTTAAAATACTTTACCTCATCCTTCTGCTCGTGGTTTACCAAATTACATAACAAGAGTAGTCACACTGAATCATCCTGAGTAGACGTCTTCATGTTTTCCGAAAGTCCATCTACTGGTCTGGTAAAATTGGAAGTTTTACAGCACTCAGTTTCAGTGTGGTTCTTCAGTTGAGCTTTTGGTCAAGGCTTGTGTTGACGGATACAACCAATCGGATAATTATTGAGTCATGGATGCCTGCAATTTACAAGACAGCAAGCCCAATCCTCGTTTAAAGCACCTCATCTAATGATATCAACAATAACTCTTTCCTCATCATCATTGTTTCATATAAATATTTCAGTTAACATCATTGTAAATAACCCGGTGGAGAATTTAAGGGTGATGGTAGCCAAAACATTGTAAATATTTGAAAATTGAATTAATTTGGTGAATTCTTCTTTTTTTTTATTTTGCATATTTATTTTTGCTCACAAATTTTGTGCTCTGATCATAAAAAAAGAAATTTATTTCCCGCCCGATGACCCCACAGAAGTTGTAAACTATGGTCGCTGCTTTACGCCCAATGGCGAGCGTGCCTTATGCATCCGATTAGAACAATGCCCATTCCTGTACAACAAGTTAACAACGAAGCCTCTGCTCAACGAGGATCGACAATTCCTTAGCCGGAGTCAGTGCGGCTATAATAGCGGTAACGTTTTAGTAAGTGCTCATCGAGTTGATATCAAAATTGAAGATTTTAAAGACCTTGTTTTTTTTATTATAGATTTGCTGCCCCGATAGATACATCGGAGCAAACGCCAATCCGGTTGCAACGAATACAAGAACGCGTGGAAATTTGCCCGTGCCAGGCACATGCGGCAACGTCATTTCGAATCGTATCTTTGGAGGAGTCCAAACCAAGATCGATGAGTATCCGTGGATGGCGCTCATAGAATACAACAAAGGTAACCCGATCATTTTTTGGTAGAGTGTTACAGCTAACATAAAAAATTTTGATTTGTTTCTCAAAGGCGATTCCTTAGTGGGTCATCATTGTGGCGGCAGTTTGATCAACGAGCGATACGTTGTCACGGCTGCGCATTGCATCAAAGCGATTCCAGACACGTGGACACCATTCCGGATACGTTTGGGTGAATGGGACACTTCAACAGATCGTGATTGTGAAAAGGATGTTCGAGGCATCGAAGATTGTTCTCCGCCTCATGTGGACATTGAAATCGAGAAAGTGATTACCCATGAAAGGTATCAGCCGACGTCCAAGAGTCAAACAGATGATATAGCGCTGATACGCATGGCGCGTACAGTCTCCTATACTGACTTTATTCGACCAATTTGCCTGCCAGTTCAAGAGAATCTTAAACGGTCTACATTTGAGGGTATCGTGATGGATGTGGCTGGATGGGGAAGAACGGAAAATGGCTCGACGAGCGATATCAAGTTGAAGGCTAGCGTTTCTGTGGTGCCCATGAGTCAATGTCAATCAGTTTATGCTCAGCGAAATGTCGAATTGCGCAATTCTCAAATATGTGCTGGTGGTAAGATTGGAATCGACTCTTGCCGGGGTGATTCAGGAGGTCCTTTAATTGGATTAGATACGACTGACAAGAAACGCGTGTACTATTTTTTGTCTGGAATTGTTTCATTTGGGCCGACGCCATGTGGCTTGGAAGGGTGGCCTGGAGTCTACACGAAAGTCTCTGAGTATGTTGATTGGATTCAACAAAACATTCAACCTTAAGGGATGTTTGTGACAAAATCAAAATTGAGGATATAATAAAAATATCCTTATTCTTTTAATATAAGGATTTCAATTGTGTAAATGGTTATTTTTAATTTTTCATTAGTACTTTTTTTTAAGGGGATAGGATGAACTTCAACTAATTTAAGATTGTTCACACCTTTTACCGCAGGTCTTGCATGCTTAGAGGTTTATCAAATGGATAAGCAGAATCCGTTAACAATAAGGAGTTTCAATGATTATGAAATAGTGGTCGATTGTTGAGCGCTGGAAGCTCTATCGTTATTAACAGCAAAAGATCGGTGTGGCTCGGATTTATTCTTAGTTTTAAGTTTCCAGCTTTTATAGATTAAAGCCATGCACGCAACATACAGGAATGAAAGCATCTTCTACAGGTCAGTCTGAAATAGAATTGCTATTCAACTAGCTAGATATAGCATTAGTTACAAAGTTAGCCCGACCATGCTAGAGATGCAGCTAGAAATGCGTTGGCTACAGGGACATCCAGAATCGCCACTGAAAAAAAGCATTTGGCAATAATTAGGCAGCGCTATCAATGAGGTAGCCAGCAAAGGCATTGACTAAGAGAACGCTTTAAGGACCCAGTGACATCTTTTAGTCTGTAGATACTTATGTTTAAGGTATTAAAGGAGTCAAGGACTCCTGGTATAGCATATCGTAAATATCGTGCATCATCTGCCACTTTCACAATTATTATATTTATAAATTTTATAAATTATTATTCAAGGAACCATTTTGTTTCTGGATATATATTCCCTCATAATTCCGACTAAAAAAATTCCCAAAGTAAAATTTTTTAGTGACTATCGCCCAATAAATATGATGCCTCTGTATGAAAAAGTCCTTCAAAAAATAGTGGTAGTACAACTTCAGAATCACATAGAGCAACAAGGGCTTCTTAATACATATCAATCCGGTTTCAGAGCTAAACATTCTTGTGAAACGTGCTTAAATTTTGTGTTAAACGACTGGAGAATAAAAATTGATGAAAAAAATGTTGTGATAGCAGTTTTCTTAGACTTAAAGCGAGCACTCGAAACAGTTGACCACAAATTATTAATAAAAAATTTAAAGTTTTTTGGCATAAAATCAAATGAACTGGAATGGTTTAAATCTTTTTAACTGGAAGGACCCAACGAACACGCGTATATGATAAAATTTCAACGGCAATTGATATTAATATAGGAATTCCTCAAGGGACTATTTTAGGTGTGTGGTTATTCCTCATGTTTATAAATGATATGGCTAAAGTAGTAAAGTTTTCAAAATTTTATTCGCGGATGATGCTCTACTATACGTCTCGGGTAAAAATATATCTGAATGTATAAACCAAATAAACGTAGACTTCGACAACATAAATGTGTGGCTTAAAATGAACAAACTTGTGTTAAATGTAACGAAAACCAAATCTATGTTATTTAGTCCAGTTCCGATTAGTGTGCCAATAGGTGATGTTTATACAAACATCAAATTGAACGTGTAAAAGTAATTAAATATCTTGGTGTCATGATTGACGAAAAGCTTATTTTTGGAGATCATATAGACTATATTTCAAAAAACATTTCAAGGAAACTAAGTGTTTTGCGTAAAATAAGAAAAAATACAGCCATAAATGTATTCAATGGGCAATGAGAATAATTCTCAAAACTAATAGATATGCGCAAATAAGACTGCTGCTGAACACCTTGAATTGGTTGAGTGTTAAACAAAGATTTTTTATGTTAACTATGCTTTTTGTATTTAAAATCAAAAATAATTTGTATCCTGATTATTTATGTGAAAATGCTGATACAAATGTGTGTGCTGTTCATACTTTAAGGAGTCATGGTGACCTACAAATCAAAAGAGCACGAACTACTAGAGGACAGCGACCTATATTCTACATCGGGTTCAAAGGATTTAACGAACTACCGAGAGCAATTAAGAACATAGAGTATTCAAAAATGAACTTATTAAATATGTCAAAACAATATAATAATTGTCAATATTTATTCTTATGCAAATATGTATGTATATATAATTTGTAAATTGTAAATAGCTAAAAAAAAGCTAAATAGAGTTATTTGATAATATTCTGCCAGGGTTTCCTTTCTAGACTAGAAGACTAGAGGTGGACAATTGCATAGTACATGTGACGGTATCATATTTTCTTCTTCATCCATGCCTCTACTACTTAGGGATTGTATGGTAGTCCTAATCTTGCGCCATGTCTACCCATAGCATAGTGTCCCATGATAACTCCTACTTGTTAGGCCGAAGATGGCTATGGTTTTCCGTAGGTCCATTTTTGGCCATGTTTGCCTCACATAATGGCAGGTGTTGAGGTAACTCCATTTTTCAAAAACATTGTTAATTGGCAGCTCTGAGATTTTGCTTTTCAGTGTTTTTATTGGCACAGAAACATTGGAGAAGTTGGGTTCATTACTAGTTGTTCCCTTTCTGACTAACTCGTCTGCTACTCAGTTAGCTGGAATAACTCATTGAGAGGCATACCGTAGAGTCTTACCAACTTCTGATTCGAGTGCCTTTATTGCTGCTTGACTATCGGTGTAGATTACGATGCTATCCGCCGATATTGTTCTCATCAATGGCCCTACTGAATGGCCATTCACGTGGAAGGCACTAAATTTGTTCGGAAGCCTAAAGAACTTGAGTGGTTCCGAGAAGATACTGGCGCCTTCTCCACAACCAGTGCCAAAAGTCAGTAGATTCTTCTGAAAAACTTTATGAGCTTAGTATTTTGGCACGACCTGCGTTTTGTTTCCTCCATTGTGTAGAGTTCTTTTAGTGAGGTCTAAGATAGTTTTAAGCGCTGCGGTTGGAGTAGTAGCAGTGCGTCTTTGATTTCTCCTCACGCCATCCTCTGAAAGCTTGACTTCCGATTTTATTTGCTTAACCGAAACACTTAAAACCAGGATACGCTTTTCCATAAAACTGTAGTGGGAGATATAAATCCTGAATGAATTTGCAATTGATAAAAGGGTTTGGTAGTTGGCAATAAAAGTCACGTAAGATAATACAAATCGGATCCTTCTTGGGATTAACAGATCTCCAGACAATCAAAAATTACCGGATTATGTGTTTTGCGAATTGTTCAAATCTAGAATGGAAGAATTATCCTGCTTATTCAAGGATGTGATGATAATGGGTGATTTCGTGATTGATTGCTTCAAAAATAGAATATATTGGAAAAGATTTGACTCGACTGGAAGAGTACATCTCAGAATCGTAGGCAGTAAAACAAGGGGTACCAGAAGGAGCATTTCTTGGAACGCTACTATTCATCATATGCATGAATGACATGGAGAAGGATCTTCAGTGTTGCAAAATCAGACTTTTCGTTGACGATGCACTTAGTTTTGTGTCTGGAATTTCATTGGGTGAATGTATTGATTAAGTAAATGTAGAATTAGAAATTATAACTAAATATTAGAGCTAAGGTCATTAATGCAGACTCAAACAAGTATATTATTATTGATAGTTTAATAACTGAGCGAGTAAATGAAATAAGGTTTTCGGGTATCATTATCGACAAAGAATTAAAATTGTTCAAACGCATTAGGCAAAGGCTTATCAATAAATAGTACACTTTATTATGTTACGATAATACTGCTCAACAGATGTTTTTCAAAGCCAAAATCAGTTTAAAAAAAGACTGCAAAAACAACAAAATATGGGAACGAGATGCATTTTAACGTACAATTTAATAGCTCCTGTTTGAATAATGATCAGTCCTAAATTGTTAACAATAAACCGAAGAACATTAAGGAGTGTACTTCTATTTGTATTTTAAATAAAGAATAATTATAATTTTAGGCTTATTTTTTGTTTTTCTTATAATAGAGCTCAAAATGTACTATTGACAATGGTTGCAAATCATTCAATCAAAAGCTTATCAGACTTTTAAAACAATATTTATTCCGTATATAAAATAAAACTATAATTAAATTATGTTATTTAGTTTTTAAGAACAATTATACCTTTGACGAGAAAAAGCTAGAGGCTAAATGAAGAAATCTCTATCTACTTTGCGCGAAGTCGCAAATCAGAAAAAGATTGTGAAGTAACATTTCTGGTTAAAAAAATCAGTTTTTTCATTCTATCATCATTTATGTCCTGCGAGTCGCGACTGCTGCCAGGTTTTCGAAAAAAATCCAATAGTTATGAGATTCTATCCTCTTTGCTAGCAATCTGATGGATGCGTTATTTTTCTGTTGAAAGTGAAACCTGAGTGTAAGTTTTCATGTTTCCAATATTTCCTTGACCTAATCAGTAAGAGCACCATTTGGAAGAATATGAACATCTGTCAGAGAAAAAAAAAATATTTTGACAACAAAAATTTGCCGAGTTTTCAACAAATCAAAAATAAAGTAATAATTTGCGAAAACAAAATTACACAGAAATTTCAAAAATTTTTCTTCGTAGTAAAATATATCGTTTTAGTTGGAGGCACAGTCTTGCAAATAGCAAACGTATTCAATTTCCAACCCGTCCAATGACATCCTCAGACAATGCAAATTTTTCTTGGCGTGGCTGTTCCATGGACGAAATCCATCGTTTCCTCAACGAATTCGAGCTCGATCATGTACCGCCGGTACGTCCGTCGGACAATGACACTGTCCTGTACCATTTTCCCATCCGTTGCGAAGACTGTGAAGCACCAAGACCTTTAAAAGGCCAAGACAAATGGGATTCCAACCATGTACGGTTGCCAAGCTCAGCTAAGAGCCAATACCCGATAATTGGGCCACACGGTGACATAACGATTGAACGCCGATGGAAGATGGTGGAACAAGCCCTGTTGCGACCCATAAGATCCAGTAAAGAATTGGAAACCGCAATTCTCGCGTATAACTCAAAATATCGTGAACTATGGAATTTCCACTCGTTGCACAAACTCTTCGACGAAGATCTCGACGAATCCGAATCACAGTCATTTTTTGACGACCTGCTTCCCAAAATCATTCGATTAGCCTTGCGTCTACCGTCAATCGTTCAGTCTGGGATTCCGCTTCTGAAGCAAGGACAAAATCGTTCAGTGTCGTTAACACAGCTTCAAGTGGCGTGCTTGTTGGCTAACGCATTCTTATGCACTTTTCCCCGGAGGAACACAACGAAAAGAAAGTCCGAGTACAGCACGTTTCCGGATATAAACTTCAATCGTCTCTTCCAGTCCAGGGGGCAGTCGGTCATTGAAAAAATCAAATGCATTTGCCACTACTTCAAAAGAGTCTGTCGTCACACACCGACTGGCGTTGTGACATTCATAAGACGCAGCATTCCGACTGCTGACTTACCTGATTGGTCACAGGTTGAAGCGCCCTTAGGTGTCACACCGCTTCATGTGACCTCAGAGGGAACGATCGAAGACCAAGGTAGGGGCTTGCTCCAAGTCGACTTTGCGAACAAATTCCTCGGCGGTGGTGTTCTCGGCTCTGGATGTGTCCAGGAAGAGATTCGGTTTAGCATATGTCCAGAACTGCTGATAAGCAAACTGTTCACAGAGTGTCTGCGTCCAACCGAAGCGCTGGTCATGGTGGGTTGTGAGCGTTACAGCAACTACAAAGGATACGCGAGCTCGTTCTTCTGGGATGGTGACTTTGAGGACAACACACCTTTCGACAGCAGTCGGCGGAGGCAGACTCATATAGTCGCGATTGATGCTCTGCCATTTGTGAAGCGTTCACATCAGTACCGAGAGGATTTAATGTTGAGGGAGCTGAACAAGGCGTACGTGGGTTTTTACCATCCACTGAAAACGGTAGCTCCAGGAGTTGCATCGGGAAACTGGGGCTGTGGTGCATTCGGCGGTGAAGCAACACTCAAAGCCATACTCCAGCTTATGGCGTGTACGGTGAATACTCGGCCTCTGGTGTACTTCACTTTTGGCGATAAAGAACTGCGCGACTCTGTGCATCGGATATACACGTTCTTCATTGAAAACAAAGTCACTGTGAAGGAATTGTGGTGTCACTTAAAGAAGTTTCAAGACCAAAAGCTACCGCCGAATGCACTCTACGACTTCATATGCACATGTCACACCAGCAAGGAATCAAGTGAACAAACATCCAGTCGGCTGCAGGACACCTTTCCTAAGGCCAATAAAAATCTAACAACGGAAGAGAAGAGTTCGTCTTCTCAACGCTTTCAGACTAAAGTCAAAGAACAAACAACCACCTTCATTCACGTATCTCCTGATCTGTTTAATGGTTCTGATGATGACGACCATATGCTGGCATGTGTAGCTGAAGAAACCGAAGCTGAATTGGGATCAAATGCACAAAAGTCGACAGAGGAAAGTGATGCGCAGACGCAGGCCACATCGCCAAGAGCTGTGGAGAAGAAAATGAAACAGGCAACGCTGTTGGAAATGCTAGACAAGTGCTATACTGGCGATAGCCCAATGAAACGTCGGAGAGAAGCTTCAAATTTTTAATTAATTTTACATCGTAACAAAATTACAAGACCAAACATAAATAAAATTCGTAGTTTACGAAATGTTTTATTCAAAACTGTTTTTCATAATTTTTTGAGTGGGTGGATGGATTTTGAATCCCTTTGGACGATTTTGAGATGATTTATTGCAGATGGAATCTGTTACAGAAGTAAGACTCGCTTAGTATTGAATTTCTGTTTGATGGAATGAATAATGTGGAATTTATGAACTGGGACACGGTGCGCCCTCTTTCAATTGATCTTGATTTCGCTTTGAATTTTAAACTTGTCGTGAAACATTATTAATGAACTCCCAGTATAGCATATGATCTACTACTAGTCTAAATAAAAAAAAGTGCGCATTTAAAACGTCTTAGGCCATGGATTGACTTTAGATTACTTATAAAAATAAACAAACAAAAAAATGCTTTGCGTAAGAAGTGTAAAAGACATCCTGATAACCACACATTGAAAGATTTTTATATTAAAATGAATGAAGAATTGAAGAAGGAAATAAAATTTTGTCGGGATACACACTTCGTAACTAAATTTCAAAATTGTAAGGACAATTTTAAAAAATGAATGGAAAGTGGTTAACGAAATCCTTAATGAAGTTAATGTCCCAAATAACAAATCTAAAATTGAAGTTGAAGTGTAATGATATCCGACCCAGTAGACATAGCCAATCAATTCAATTTGTTCTTTACTTCTATTGCAACAGAATCGAAATCTTCGCCCGCCTGCAAATACAGCTGCAATTGTAATATGTTTCCAGACGTAGTTGAAGAAGTTTCATTAAATAATAGTTTTGTCTTTTAGCCATTTACACCAGCTGAAATCCATAAGTGTATAATGTCACTTGACAAGAAGAACTCTTGCACCTCCGATGGTATAACTAACGGTCTCTTAAAACGTATTTCTTTTTATATAATTGATGTTTTAAGTTATTTGTTTAACTCGAGTGTTCACTGTGGCAATTTTCCGTCGTCTTTGAAATATGCCGAAGTCATTTCTCTATTTAAGAAAGGTAACAGAAATTTACTAACCCAATATCGACCAATTTCTATACTTCCTACATTCTGTAAATTATTTGAAAAGCTGATGAAAAAACGTATTATATCGTTTTTAAATAAAAACAATTTTTTTTTAGAAATGAAAAATTTGGCTTTCGTGACTGTGTAGTGAAATTATTGATAGTTTTAATAAAATTAATCCCAATCTAGTACTCTTCATTGACATGATTTAAGCATTTGATATTCGATATGGGGTTAGAGGAATAATTCATAAGTGGTTTTCGTCTTATTTGTCCAACAGAACAAAACGACTAAAGCTTAATGGAATTTTTAGCAATCAGTTAAAAATAAAAATTAGTGTCCCTCAATGATCCGTTTTGGGACCGTTTTGGGAATGGTTCCCTAAGCATGAATTACTTATAAATAATAAAACCCGACTAATGATATGCCTTAGAGAAGCCTATCCACTTGATTGTGATGCCATCTTTTATTCGAGCTGTTGCACAAAACTATCGTTTTCTGTTCATACATGTGGTAAAAGAAACTTTAATTGAGATCTACTGTGTAGTCCAAGCTGCTTCAAAATAGAAGGTGTTAATAGCTATAAGTATGTAGACGTATTAATAGATAAAAACATGACTTGGAAAGCGCACGTAGAGGACTTAAAGAAACATATGTTATCTGTTACTCGTAAAATGTATCTGTTGAGAGATCAATGTCCAAAAAAAGTTTTGCTTATGTTTTATTACGGGTTGGTTCACTCCAAGCTCCAATACAGCATTGCAAGTTGGGGCGGTACCTATAACAGCACATCCGAAACTTTATATTTTGCTCAAAAACATATAATAAGAATAATTTGTAAACAAAATCGATTAGCTCACAGTTGGCCACTATTTCTAAGCCTAAGAATACTTCCTATAAAACATCTTCACATATTGAAGGTTCTTAAAGTTTTTTTTTCTACAAAGCGGATACATCGCAAATCTGAGAAGTTCTTACATATACAGTATAAGAATAAATAGTTTGTCAATGTCTACCATTCCAAAATCTTCGAAATTTTACACAACAGCAGCACCAAGATTTTTTTTAATAAGTTACCAACCGAAATCAGACAGACGCAGTATGTTCCTCAAAGAACTAAAAAAAAATATCATCTTTAGTATGGATAGTTCTTCTTGGATGGATAGTTATTCTTCTTATTAAGTAGTACAGTTTTATTTTTATTTTATTTTGTTATATTTATTGATTTGCTTCAATTATTTCTATTCTTAATTAATTGTGAAAATATTGTTTACATTTTGTAATCAGTTTTACCCCACAAACATTCCATTTTATTTCTTATCTTTATTGAAGGATCATTCGCTTCCAGTTTTTCCTATGAACTACAGAATGATATCCATTCTTTTTCTTGATTGTAAATTAAATAAAGGTTGATTCATTAAAAGCTATAGGAAGGTTTTAAAAAAAAACACATAAAATTCAGAAAAATGCAGGAAACCTTTATTTGAATCGAGAGTACGGTCGATATAATTTAATGTTTGAAGATTATTTCATGCAAATGTTGACCTTGACTGCGCCTCAAATGGTCCATCCGCTTAGTCCAATTTTGGCATACTCTTTCCAACATTTCGGCCGGTATCTCACGAATAAGTGCTTCAATGTTGTCTTCCAATGCGTCAATTGAAGCGGGCTTGTCTGTATAGACATGAGCTTTAACATAGCCCCACAAAAAATAGTCTAAAGGCGTTAAATCGCACGATCTAGGCGGCCAATTGACCGGTCCCGAACGTGAAATAAAATGTTCACCGAACTCGCCTCTCAATAAGTCCATTGTTGCGCGTGCCGTGTGGCATGTGGCACCGTCTGGTTGAAACCGCATGTCATGCAAGTCAAACTCTTGCATTTTGGGCAAAAAAAAGTTGGATATCATCTCACGGTAGCGCTCACCATTCACAGTTACGTTAAGATTCGCATCATCTTTGAAGAAGTACGGTCCAATGATGCCACCAGCCCATAAACCGCACCAAACTGTGCCTTTTTCTGATTGCGTTGGTAGCGCTTGCAATGCTTCTGGCTGATATTCACTCCAAAATCGACAATTCTGCTTATATACGTACCCATACAATGAACACAATTTTTCGGTAAAAAAGTGGATCTTCGGCCAACTTTCCTAGAGCTTCAATTCTTGCACCAGCTGTATTTTGAAAGGCATCACACCTAAATCCTTCCGCAAAATTTTCCACGTTTTTGAGTAACAGAGGCCCAATTGCTGCGAACGGCGACGAATCGATTATTGATGGTCATCATTAACACTGGCCGATACAAATGCGATATTTTCTTCAGTTCGCACTCTACCTAAGCGTGTTGGTGGTTAAATGTCCAACAATGTAAATTTGGTGCGAAATTTAGTCACAAAAGCCCGAATATCCGCTTCAGTGGGTCGATTAAACTGACCATAATACAGAAGAAGCGCGCGATGAACTTTCTTAGCAGAGCACGCATTTTGATAATAAAATTCAATAATTTGCAAGCGTTGTTCGTTTGTAAGACGATTCATGGTTAAATTATAGACCAAACTGAAGATGTTTGACAGTGAAACAAGACACGTAACGTGCGTCAGCTGCTAAAACCAGTGTTGCCAAAAAGATAATAGCTAAAAAATCACCCTTTATAATATAAATCAATTAATTATTCGATGTAAATAAGAAAGTGAATAACAATATTAATAATTGCTTGGGAGAAAAAACGTATCTTTAGATTAGATAAGATGAGAAATAAAACTAAAAACCTAAGACATTTAATATTACAAGTAGACAACTCGTTATGATATAAAATATGAATATACATTCAAGTTAAACTGGATAAGTGAATTTATACTGCAAAATTTAATTCAATTTAAATTTAAATTCGGTTTAAAATAAACTTACTTATCATTCTTTTGTATATGAATAATGAATTCGCAGACTTTATCTCTCTTGACAGTTGGTTAACCCTCTAACAGGCAAAGATTAAATAACGACGGAAAGTAGAGCTAAATTTTTGTTCAGGTGAGATAATGGTGTAAGAAACACGAATTTAGTGACTAGATAAAAAAAAAAAAATAATTAATATACCCACCAGGTAAATAAATTAGAAGCCGGCGTCAGGGCAGCCTTGTCCGTTAAACCCAAAAAAAAAAAATAAAGTTGTAGGAAAAAAAAGTGTTTTATTTATTGAAAAAAATCACATAAAATTACTTTCTTTTATGGTATTCCAAAAAAACAATTTTTGGCGTTGGAACAGCACAAATGGAGATCACATTTCGAGCAAATGCATTGTGTTTGCGATATTTTGCAAAGTTTACATTTTTTTTACCGCCATCGTTGCCAAGCCATAATGGAAAGTGGTCAATATTATCATACCTTATGTTAGCAACAGGATGTTTTGCCCTCTGACCGATGCCAGAACTAGTGCTGGGCTCGTTTTCTTGTGTTGAAGGCCGACCAACAAGACCTGCAGCTATTGCTTCGCGAAATTCAGGTAAAAACTCTTATCATTGGGTTTCTAGTCTTGAGTCGAATATGATATCGACCCATTAGACCGTCCATAAGATCGACTCCACCCATGTGACTTTTATATTCGCGTACAACGTACTTCTTTTTTTTCCGATCGGAACGCGATGCTTTATTTGGATGATTGGATGGGTCCACTCTTGAAAATGGCTTGATTCCAACATATGTTGATGCTAATCGGAAATTTTTATTGTCTCTCCACAAAATAGTACTGATGTCGATGCCATATGCGTTACCAACATATTCAATTGAATATCCTCTATCTTCTTTGACATCTTTATCCATAGGAAGCTAACAGTTTGGAATTGTTCCTAAAGCATAAATACCTCTTCCACGCAAATATACCAATAGACGTAACGTGGTATAAAAATTGTCAAAGTAGACAATGTGGTGAGCAGCTCGATTTGTTTCTTCAGCAATCATATTACTAATTTCATGCGCAAATAAATATTCTAAAAATCTGCATAGGAGTTTTGAGATTTTTGACTGAAGGTAGCAGTTTACATTTTCCTCGAAATGCAACCTCGTTTACATGTAATTGCAGTGATTTTTTTTCGCCACGTAATATTGGAGAATTCCTTAGAGTCCTTGCTGATATCATGCAATGCTGAAAATGAAAATGAGCAAATCGTTGTTCAATAATAATTTGAAACAGTTGTACAGCAGTATTTATCTATTAATCCACTCGTTCCATAAGGAAAAAAAATTAATAACATATCGGACTCAATAAAACCACCAGCTGATGGTACGATATTTGGACCAGTATTTTCGACAACGGGTAATGGCGATCGTTTTCTTTTTTTTTGGCTGGATGATGAATGCTTTTGATTGCTGTATAATTCCGTCTGCCTCTTTTTCTGTTATTGTTCCTGTTGCTTCTTCTACAGTTGCAATTGTGCAAGTTGCTTCTGCTGAAGTCGACGGCCGATTAGATAATACAGACAAATTGATATCTTGCATTATAAACTGGTCATCTTCATGTGATATTTCCTCTGGAATATAATCTGAATCTTTGAGTTCATCATCACTAAAATCATTTTCGTCTGACAATGAATCTAATTGAACCGAATCCATGAAGTTTTGAACGTCTTCATCCGACATTGTCGCATAAATCAATTTTTTTTTTTTGTAGGGACACATTTTTACGCTTAAACGGATTTTTGTTGCTAAATCACATTTATGTATTCAATTTACACTAAATAAAAAAGCTTCACTTAAATCTGTATGTTAGAAATATATTTTTTTTCAATTTTGAATTTTACACAAATTGATCAATAATTTTTCTACCTTCACTCACTGACTTGTCACACAGAATGCACTTTCAATATTTATTGGGCGCGAAATGTTTTGCGATTCAAATTTAATAAAGTTTTTGTAATGGCTGCCTCAGGGCAGCCTTATCCGTTAGAGGGTTAAACTTCTGGAAGCCTTTGTACAGCATGCTATTTTGCGATGCTGCTTTGTTGACGAAATTAATTCTGATATCCTCCGCGTTCCTTAATAGATATGGCTAACTATCAACTACTAAATTTACAGTCTTGCAAAAATATTCCACTGCGATGATTTATTGAATTTTGAATACAAAAAAATTAGTACGTTAAACTCAACTCTTTGTTTAATGTTCATGATTTCAAGCGGGAATATTGCTTCATCGTTTCGTACTCTGGCCTTTTGGAATTTAGTGTTGTTCCATGCAGCGCTTTGCACAATTCTTACGAGTTTGTCGTACTCGTCTTCTATTTCCAGAAGCATTTTAAGAGAAACATTCAGAGGAACGTTTTCCTTGCTCGTCTTTATCGATAAACATTTCTTCATATCTTATTATGCATTGTATCACAAGGTCCAATACGAATCAACGTTTATCTGCAAGCAGAGCAAATCACTGACTTTGTGTCCAATTTTGGTTAAATGACAACCATCCAAAGGTGCACTGACCGCAAATCACGTGCACTGGGTTTGTGAGGTGGTAAATCTAGAGGAGTATATAATAATGTAATCCGATTTAGTCCCGAGTTCACTACAGATTGCAAACAAATAAACCAAGTCCAAATAATGCAAAGTGCTTCGTCAGTAAGAAATAATTATTATTTTTTTACTGCATTATTATTCAATCCAAAACCGTACATGCTAGACAAAAATGCTTAATTCTAGCTTAATTAACTGAACAATATTTAAAGTAACTTTACTGGCGGGCGCTCTAAGCTAAACCTAACATCTAAAAATATGTCTTTCGACTTAATACTACTTATCATATTTAAATTTATACTAACTTATACGAAAACTAAGAAAAATGTTATTAGTATATGGGCTATGTATTTTGCGTAACTTAATCTTAATCTAAACTAAACTTAAAATTAATCTAAAACATAAAATCTTAACCTAACTTAAATAACATACATACGTAAGCCGGCCAGGACTATCAGGACATGCTATTTTACTTTCCTTAAGGGCACTCAAGATTAAAATAATACAAACGACAGAGATCATTCTCCGTTTAGCCACCAATAGTGTTGTTATTGCCTTTCACCATCCACTCTGTCGCGGTCTGATACCGCCCTACTAAACCTAAGAGTCTCCGGTGAGCTACTTGCGACATCCTGATCGTAGTTGACTCGCCCGTCCACAGCTTTTCGACCAACGTGGAAGATTAACGGTACCGCTAATATATCCTGCACCAGACCTTTTCTATCGAGATAGAGAAACGCTTCTGGGGGAATAAGGCCGTTAAGGCGCACTGTCTCATGGTGTATATAATTGATCTTCAATTTCCAATCATCGCAATATCCCTGAATATTTTCGAAGTCGTGTTGCAAAAGAATAACGATGACCTCGATCTTCGGACTTGACCTGTACGCGATCAAGTCATCTGCGTACGCTATGGATTGGCGGAGAGATCCTACAAGACCACTTGTGAAGATCGTTAGTAAAATCGGCTAAATAACTACACCCAGTTGTAGACCGTAAAGACAATAAACTGTCTGCTGGTGAGCATATCTAAAATTATATACAGCAGCGTTTTGCTTATGACGAGGTGGTCAAGCTTGAAAAAGAGCCCCTGCAACCATACAGTGTCAAAGGCCTTCTCCAAAATAATCAGAAAGGCACCCGTGCCTTGTTCTATTTGTTTCTTACCTTTGTTCCATTGGATATCCGATACCAGTTTAGACGCGGCATTTATGCAGTCATGCCCCGCTCTGAAACCGAATTGGTTATCCGGAATAATATTCTTGTCCTCAACCCACTCGGTCAGGGCTCTGTTGATCACTTTTCTTCACACTTTACTGGTCTTGGGAAGGAGGCTTATCGACCGGAGATTTGTCGGATTGGATGTGTCTTTGTTGCGTTTAGGAATTGGTCGTACCACCGCTATTTTTCAGTGAGCTGGATAATGTGCGTTGTTCAGCAAATTGATAAACAGGGTAGTGTAAATGTTAACCGCTTCTAGAGGAAGGTGTTTAAGAACAATGTTTGGTATTTCGTCGATTCCCACAGATTTCTTACTTCTCAATGAACCAAAAATAACCAGGAGATCTTCCTTTGAAACATACGGAAGATAAACCCCTTCATTGGCGATGACATCATTTGCCAAATTATCGTCACTGAACCTGGTAAAACCAGTGTTCTCCGATCGCCAGTTTACAATATCATTTAGAAGGTCGGAGTTGTGTACGAGGACGCGATCTTCCAAGACATGGTTCGGGCGAGTGCAAACATTCACCTTGTACACATCTTGAAACGCCGCGCCTATTACTTCAACTTTCTCCTGAGGATCTTCGATCACAAAAAAGTTGTCATCTTCGATCGTACTTGTTCGTTGTCTATAGTTCGGGGGAGCTTAAGACACGGAAGCTCATTCTGATTTTTTCTACATACTAACGTTGCGATGCGAATTAATTGAAGCTCGGTAATTCTGCTGAGTTAATTGCTGTAGGTTTTTAAGTTGTGACTTCAGTGTCCTAACCTCCGAGTTTTGTGGGTCAGTAAAACGTCTGTACAGTAGTTTAAGTCTTGTCAGAAGCCTACTCTTTTGTCGGTGTAGAGCGTCGATCGTAGCGTTGCGGTAAATGTTAACATTGTCAGTTAGTTCGTACTTAGGAATTGTCCTGTCCATTGATTGTTTTATGGTGTCGTCCATCCTTTTAAGGTAAGTGTCGATCCCCCTCGTTTGACATATTCCTATTGAATAGTGAGTTGAGCGAGTTTGAGGAGAGTGCTCGCGTCATTGTTCGGGAGAAGCGTGTCTACCGCGTCCTACTGTAATTGTAAGAATGCGTTTGAACATACTCCTCCAACTCCAGGCACTACGGTAATGAACACTGTCGTACACGAATGTCAGCTGTATCCGTTCGTCAAACAGCATAAGATCTATGTAAGAGCCTGATCTAGGATTAGACGGACTATCCGTCGCTTTTAAATCGAGTCGATACTCGACACTATTCTGACCCCACCAATTGAATAGTAGGTTCCTCTAGTGTTTGGTGAATGATTTCTCCAATTGCTATGTTTGGCGTTTAGGTGTAATTATGTTATTTATTTAGAATGCTAAATATCTAGCGTTTATAATTGTACATTATTATTTACATGTAAAAGGAACATATTTTTAAAAGATTTATTATTAATGTTAACATTTTTGCAATTCAAAAGGTGTGAATATTTATTAAAGATAATTAACATATTATTAAATGGAGAAAACCGTTCATAGTTCGTACGATGGTGAGATACTGAGATTGCATTAGGTATGTATCTAAAAAATCTTTGCGGTACATTGAAATTGAGACGAGACAAGAGGTACATAGAATCAATGTTGCCATCAATAAGTTTGGTAATGAAAGAGAAACATAGATACGATCGTCTGCTTTCAAGGTTAGGCAAATCTATTAGATTAAGTCTGCTTGTATAAGGTGGGAGGTTATAAGGGTCTTGCCATCCCAGTCCCCTCAAGGCAAATCTCAAAAATCTCTTTTGAACTTTCTCAATCCTGTCGATATGACATTTATAGTGAGGAGACCACACTTGACAAGCGTATTCAAGGATCGGACGGATGAAAGTCATGAACAACTGTTTAACAACATAAGGATCATTAAATTGCTTAGATTCTCTTTTAATCCAACCAAGCATTGAGTTCGCTTTATTGGAAATTATGTTGATATGTTGCTTAAACTCGAGTTTTTGATCCAACACAACCCCTAAGACAGAAATATTATCAACATTGCACATTGTCGAGCCATTTAAATTGTATGCGAAAGAAACCGGCGAGTTTTTTCGTATAAAATAAATGACATTACATTTGTTGACATTCAAAAATAAACAATTATTGGAACACCACACATAAAACGCATCAAGATCACGCTGTAGATCATGACAGTCTCCAATGTTATGTACCTTCTTAAAGATAGTAACATCATCAGCATAAATAAGACATTGCGAACTCTTTAAAATAGAAACTAATTCATTTATAAACAAAACAAACAACAACGGACCTAAGTGGCTGCCTTGTGGTACCTCAGAGTTGACAGTGAAATAGTTCGAGGAACAACCATTAAAAATAACAGAATAAGATCTACTTGATTAATACGATTCAAGCCAAATTAAGAACTTTGTGCTGAAGCCAATTTTGTTTAACTTTAAAAGTAAGATGCGGTGGGAAAGCTTATCAAAAGCTTTACTAAAATCAGTGAGTACACAATCTGTTTGATTTTTAAACTTAAATGAGTCGACGCAGGATTGTGTGAGTTCCAGTAAAAGAGTTGTTGTAGATCGGCCTTTAAAAAACCCATGTTGATTAGGGACAATTATAGATTTAACATAAAAATACAATGATTCAGATAGAATAGATTCAAACAATTTAGGTATTGCCGATAACCTCGCGATCGGACGATAATTTTGGATGTCATCTTTTCGACCCTTTTTAAATAGAGGAATTATAAATGACTTCTTCCACGCAACAGGAAATATACCATCAGACAAAGATTGATTGAACAAAACAAAAAGGGGAGTTGACAGATAATCAGCACATTTTTTTAAAACAATAGATGGAACACCATCTGGACCTGATGCTATGTTGTCATCAAGGTTGGATAAATATGTCGTAATGGTGTCAGTATTTATATTAAAATTAATGTTGGTCTAGTGGTTAAAAGATTTCGAATGACCAAGAGGTTGGTCATTTTCGTCAAGATTATCACAGCTAGAAATATCACAGTTTGTAAAAGCAGCTTTAAAAAAGTCAGAAAACAGATTAGCTATAACTAGAGGGTTATGACTAGAGTTATCATTATAACTAAGAACAGACGGATAGTATCCACATTCTTTCTTTTTTTGTATAAAATTCCAAAAATGTTTGGGATTAATTTTTAAGTCACTTTGTACCCCCTGAATATAATTTAAGAATTTTAAACTCGATACTCTTAAGAAATTATTTTTGGCATTTAAATAGTTTAAGAGGTCGGTTTCACTATTAGTGTGTTTATATACAGACCACAATTTGTTCCTACGATTTTTTCAGATTTTTTATCACACCATCGTACCAAGCAGGGAAACGTTTTGAACATTTTTTTGAGGAAATCGGAACGGATTCTAAAAAACAATCAAACAAAGCGTTATAGAAATTAAAAACATTTGAATTTACGTCAGAACAATTAAGAATATTAGACCAGTTTAACAAAGATAAACAAGAATTTAATTTTACAAAATCAGCTTTTCTGAAATTGAATTCAAAATCTCTGGAGCCAAGTGAATCATAAATACTATTATTGTTTAATGAAAATGAGACAATAAGTGGTGGATGGTATAGATCCTCAGTCACTAGTGGGTCAAATGATCGGTGCACTGATATATCTGTGTCAATGGAAGTAAATACAAGGTCCAGTATTTTCCCATATGAGTTCATGATGCTGTTCAGTTGTCTCAATCCAAGCGATGTAAAGTTGTCCACAGCTAGGGAATCATTTGCTCTTAAGTTGTCTGTTGGCACCATAGAAAGAGTATCAGGGCAGCTTGTCCAGAAAACATTGGTGAGGTTAAAGACCCCCAAGCAAACAATCTCGTCTTTGTTATTAAGTAGATCACTAATGTAATTAAGGTATTTAAACGCATCCAAGTATGTATCAATAGGACTATTGTTAACAATATACATAGTTGCAATATAATAATTCTTGTGAGGAAATGCAACTTTGACACATAAAAAATTTTTATCCTGGGCGAAGGGAACGTCAACTTGGGACGCTACGTAATGAGTTTTGACAGCGATGATTACTCCACCACCAACAGTATTAACGTCTGAATTCAGATGCCTATCACGTCTGAAAATTTGATACGAAGAGTTAAAAAGCTCCAAGTCTTTAATGTTGCTATGTAGCCAGGTTTCTGTCAGAGATATGACATCGTGTGAGCAGTTCAAAGTATTAAAATAAAAATCTTTCGTTTTTGTCCGTAAACCTCTTCTTGTGATACGAACACTTTGAAAGAAGCATAATCATTGCTTTTTGTCGGCAGTTGCTCAATTTTAAATTTTGCTTCACTGTAGGACGATCTGATGTAGGATGAAATGGCATCGCAACTAGTGTTCGGGTCAAAATTGGACAAAAAAATACATTTGAAACGCTGAGCAGCTTTAAGTATTAAGTATGTTGTCATGTGTTCATGATATTCGAAACGTTCCGAATACCTTTTCCTGAAAACACTCCCGAGTAGTATATTTGTAAAATGTTATATATCATTCGTAAGAGCAAATTTACTTTCAGAACCCCAAAAATATTGTTAAGGTTCAAAAGTGAATGGTCTTCCGCCCGACCAAATTATGCTAGTTGCTATAGTAATGGTCATCTGTTTTATGAACTTTGCAATCTGATTTGTGACAATATGGAGCTTGCAATCCTTTTAACATCATTCGACGCATACATTTGTGTGTAAAATTATCTGAATTATTTTCACAAAAGAGACAAGCAGTCTGACAAAACACGACTCTTGAGTTTGTTAGCAGTTAAGTAATGTCTGACCTCAAACTTTAGCTTCCCGGTTATTTGGCAGTTTTGATTTAAAATTTACATAAAACTAGTCGAATGCAGTAGAAGCTTGAAAGTTACCCTTATCAATGAATTATTATATATCTTCTATCATTCGAACCCCCTCGATGATGAGGCTCTGTTTGAATCACTTAAGGTGCGAGATGTTTTTTTCAAACAAGTTTTTTTTTTTTAAGAAAAATCCCAATATTCCGATTATTGTTGTTTTTCTTTGGGTTTCTGTAGAAATATCATTAAATTCAATGACAACGTCAGTGAAAGAGAGTCTTTTAAGAGTGTTTTTGAATTCAATTAAATGAAAACTTGTTCTTCCGGATAGAAGTCATGATTCACTGAAACATTGTCAATGCATATTAATCTTGAAAACCTCAAGCTGCGGATTAGTCTTGTGTAAACTACCGCAAACGACGGCTGAACTTGAATAAAATAATAATTATTGGATTATACTAGGTGCCGTCTTAAAATGATAGTAAAACTGGTGGTGCTTCTGATTGGTGCCTTCATCGCAATTTCTTCGGAAACTAGTGCGCGTAAGTTTGAAGCTTTCGAAATACGAAATTGATCTTAAAATGAAAATTCAGTGTTAAATAGTTTATTAGTTGTAAAGGGCTTGGTATGAAGGTTAAAAGGTTTTGTTTATAACATAAGCACCTTTTATGACCAATAAAACTGTTGAGTTATAATGTTGTTTTAAATTATATAAAAATTGGTACTTTTGTTGTTCGATTTGTGTCTTTTTTAACAGGTTTATTATTTTGTTAACTCTTACACACTTCAACATTTAGTCCGAATTGAGTATTACCTCATAACAATAATCGGTGAAACCAGTAATTTGAACGTTTGTGGTATTTAAAAATAATCTGGTTGCCATTTCGGTATAAAAACAAGTCGATTTTATTTTAAAAATCAACAGCTCAAACTGTAACGACTAGACGATGGCAATTTATCCAAAATCAAGTCGGGAAAAAGCCACTGCAAATAATTCAGTTCCCTCGATTAACGTGGGCTTTGAATAAATCTCCCATTTGCCCTCCAAAATAAATCACTGTACCGAAGATGTACTTACATGTCAGGGAACTCATGCCATAGGATTCCAGCAAAAAGATGCGCCGTCATGCGACTTCAACCTTACTCTTGATGAGATGGAGTTCATCTCAGTCACAATCAACCGCTTGGTGGAGATCTGACAAAGACTCAACTGAGAAGCGCAGTATAAATCCGGGCCTGTCTTTCATTGGGATCAATTGAAAGTTCTCTAATTTGAATTCCGGAGTAAGCCTTAAACTCTTTTCTAGTTTTCATTTCTGGTGCAGCAACCCTTTTCTAGCGATATTTGTCTAACCTTAGTGGATTGCAGAGCACGAATCAACCGAAACCAAACCTGAATCTATTGCGCCAAACTCGAAGAAGCTGCTGCTCCTCAGGTTTTCTGTGTGGCAATGGTGCTGCTTTGCTTCGTTGCGTACTACGCTGGACGATAGTGTCATCGGCACGTTATGCTGGAGTTCGCAGTTAGTGTCGTCACAATATTTGTTTTTGATTATGATGGCATTGTCTTTGCTGTGAGGGCATAACCCTCATAAGAGTGATGAAACAATCTTAAGAAACACAGAAACAAAACCTTCTGGCATCAACTGATGAACAAAATACTGTGAATTGGGTGAATGGAAATAAATTGATATCAAATTCAATATCCTAATTCGGATTCCACTCAGAGAAATTTAAATCTTTCAATTTTACCTTTATTATTATTATTATTATTATTACATAGATAAAACTTAGATACTATCATATTGGTTTAATATTTGTAAAATGTTGAAAACGTTTTGTATGTTTTGTTCGGAAGGAACCAAAGGAAGATTTTTTAAGTTATTATTAAATAGTTTGTTGCAAATTTCGTTGATTTTCGCGTAGTCTGTAGTTAAATGATTTATGGAAAGCTAAAGGTTTAGTTGGCAGAGTTGGCATATGGGTGGAGCGTCTTTGTTAAGAAGGTGACTGCGGGTGAGCCGGGTGTGTCCAATTCTCAACCTGATGAAGGATATTCATGGTTTCAGTAGAAGAAGAAGGATAGCTAGCAGGACTTCGGTTTTGATTGATGGAGGAGTAGTGATGGTGGTATTGAGACCAATCCAATATCATTTCATTGTGCAGGTACGAGTTTGTAAGTTTCAAGATATCTCTTTTGCTGCTGCTGCTCTTTGAGATTATTTTCGCTTCTCGATCTCCGTGTTCATTGCTCTCAACACCGATATGACTGGGTACCCAGAGAATCTTAAGTCGGTGTCCAAGTTTGATGAAGTTGTCTCTGATTTTGCTAATGAAGGTCGACCAGTTGTTTACATTTTCGATGGCTGCTAAAGTTGAAAGACTGTCCATGCATATCAAAGTGTTTTTCTTCGATTTCAAAGCGATTTCAATTTGCGTGGCTTTCAAAACTGCTAAGGCTTCGGCAGAAAAGACTGAGAAATATGATGGTAGTTTTTCTGCGGAAACGTGATTGTTGTTAGAGTCAGTGCCTTCTTCGCACTTTGAGCCATCCGTGAAGAGAATAGTCCAATTATTATCGATGAAGGGACACAACAGTTCATGAAATGCTAAAGATATTTCACATTCGGAGTTGAATGTTTTTAAATCAAGTGAGTTCTGTGTTGCAAGATTCTCGTGATAATTGCGAAGGTGGGTGGTTCTCAAAATCTTTTTTTTTATTTTTGGTTTCAGGCCAACTTTTTTTCGCAATCATTTTTTTTTAATCCTTCTGCTCGCTTTATGACTCATTAGGGTAGTCATTTACCATTGACAGCGAGTAAATTATAGGAAACGAAATTTTTATTTATCAAAAATACAAACCATGTTCATGTTTCTTAAACCATATACAGCTTTAAATGAGGCTTAAAAGACGTATGTACCAAAGATGAATGCCATAAGAGCTTGCTTGCTTTATTAAAGGAGTTTGTTACGAATACTTTATTTTGAATGACTTCTAAGAAACACATTCAGCTCTGTCTTTATTCAAGCTAAGCGCGGTTCTTTTTCTCATTGGCTTTTTGGATCTAGCGTTAATCCTAGTTACATATTTGTATTTGTACCGAGTCTATAAAAGAAAGGCCAATTCATAATTTTTCAACAAGTCAAATTGGCACACTTTGGTGTGTTCTAATTTTGGATGAATCGCCAAGTCTTTGTTCATTCGAGTATTTTATTCAAAGATTCTGTTTTTTGTTTGAGTCACTGACTCAACTAAAGTATCAGCAGTTAAAACAGACTTATCTTCGGGAAACGTGGCTATAGTTGTGTCGTCTTTCAGTTGGATATCTCTAGTGCATATCAAGTAATAAACCGGGCTTATGGTATTTTAAGGGGGATTTTTGTGGCAAAATCTTTAAAAGGAGGGTAGTGAGTATGGTAGCGACTACTTTCTAGTTAAGATTCTTATACTTTTTGTCGTCGAATGCTTTTCCGGTTTCGTTGGTAATTCCGCATACTTGAGCAAATAAAGACCATCATATCGGTCGGAATGCCTTTTTCCAGTGCATAAAACCACCATCATTTCAACGATATTTCACTGGCCTACGAGTTGCAATCTTATAGAGTCATTTTGATACTTTCCAGTGCGACTTAAGAATTTGACCAGCATTGTTAAATCGTAGGCAGAAGCTTGTGTGATTTTTTAACATTTTTATCGCTTGACAAAGTAAGATCCGCATCATAGTTTTATGTTCGAAACTTGTGATGCATAGCCGAATCGGCCCTTTTATTTATGTTTAGCTCATTCTCCATTGTCTTTAAAGTTGGTGCTGATTGAAGAAGAGGTTTCACAGCTTTTCATAGTTGGAACTATTTCGCTCCTCAGTTTTTTTTTCGAAAATTTGTGATCTTTGAAATATCCAATAATATTTTCAGGGTTCCGTACCCAAAAAGTCCAAAAGAACCCAAAGTCCGTCTGTCGCTGGGCTGTATCTCTTAAGCCGTCAAAGAAAGGCAAGTGCAATTGTGGAATTCACAGAAGGTGTATTGCTAATGCTGCTACAACAACAAGTAATAATAACGAAACAAAGTTTAAAATTAGTGTTTTATAAAATCTCAACTCAATTTAACACCCAAGAGTAGACAATAAGATACATGGAGTAAATTAACAACTTTTTAAAGAAATCATAGAAATATATAATTTGCATTCTCTTAGGAGACGCGGAACCCTTCGTGTGAGAGTCAACTCTCACTTGGCTACTTTTTTTTCTGGTATTTCTTTAGTTGCACGAGATAAGTCTTATATTAAAGTCGTCCTTTTCTTTCCACGGACTAAATCTTTAATTTCACGTGGATATAAATTTCCATCTAGTCCGACGTGTTTTTGCTAGTGCCGCCAACTCTACTATTTTCCACGCAATCAATTAAGGCCGATAAGGAGACGGTCCATTCTTATTTCCGAAGGAAGTAACGAACAAATTAATTTGCACTGTAGGGAGTCAATACTGTCCACGTATTAGATGCATATTCAATCTGCTGGCAAATGTAGTGTACAGAGATTTTACAACATCGTGAACAATAGAGGATCCAAGTGGCTACCCTAAGGCACACTTGAGGAAGAGTAAATCGTTTTAGAGGTTAGTTCAAGGAAAATTTACGAGCATATCCATTCCACACAACACAGAAGAAAACAAGATATTTCAATTAAGACGCTACAAGCTTGCTGGAATACCAAAGATGTAAAATAATTAAATATTTTGATTTTGAAAATCAATTGACTTCATACTTCTGTATTTTGAATTCTTGATTTCGCTTTGGAATTTAGACTTCAGCATTGAAATCTCTCATTCATTTTGGCTTCTTGACTGGACCAGTCCTTACGACCACTCTTGTGATTGAAGTCAATTGAATGCAAGTCTTTAGAATTACACTTTGGGACGATTTTGTTGCAGTCTTTGGGATTTCAGCTTATGAGCAACTTTGTACAAGTCTTAAAGAGGGGATTATTGCACTTTTTTATGGAGTATGATGGTGTTTTAAGTTTAGAGAAAGTGGGGTATGATGTATTGACTTGGTGATGGGGGAATGGGCGTGGGGTATATCACCGAGGTGAAGTTGGGGGACTAAGATTAATGCCAATGAAAAGTTCTCGTTAATTTAACTCCCAAATAAATACGATTTTAGAAAAATGCAAATGATACAATCACAATCTCGTGAACACAATCAAATCTCTGAGTCATGCCAATTCAAATCCGAGAATGGACAGATGCTGTATTCTATATGTTCAAGCAAGAAGCACGTGAAATTCATCAGAGCATATACGAAAACATCATAAAAAAATTGTTCTTTTGAGATCATACTGCATAAACAAATAAAAGGTGAAGTGCTTGTTTCACTTGTTTCGTTATCAGTTCAGTGGCGTGAAAGTGTTTGTGTAGTTTCATATTTACTAAAATATGTGGTGAATAAGGTTTCAATATGGAAACAAAAAATGAATATTCATCCCATGACTACGAGGCTTATCCCATTTTTTTTTTGGAACCCAAGTTTCAAAGCGTTAGAGGCCCTTTTAAAACGATAAACCTTGCGTAAGCCACAGTAGGTTGAAGACTAGAACAACATCTTCGTCAATAATTGTCGCAACCAACAAAAATTATGTGAATAAGCTTATTTTATCCAAAAATTTGTTTAAAATTTTAAAGCAAGTATGATGTGCTTATTTCTTATACATTTCAAATTATCTGTTTTTCATGTTTAATTTTTCCGTGTTGATAAAAATGTGAACTAGAGTTGGGAGTAATGCATTACCTAACTTATGCTATCAGAAAATGCATAAGCATTGAACATTTCTAATGAAATTGGCCAGCATTAGCATTACCATTTTGAAATACCTGCGAAATGTTAGACAAAGTTGACTTTTAGAATTCAGCCTTAATTTTTGCGCACCGTTGGAATTAATTAAACGCAACCCCAATCCGCACTCTCCTCAATACATCGTACCCCACTTCCTCTAAACCCAAAAGTTGCTTATATGCTGACTTCAAACACTTCAACCAAAAAGTTTTGAGTCAAAAAGACTGCAACGAAATCGTTTGAAGTCCCAAAGACATCATCGAAAAATTTGTAATTCTAAAGTGTAATTCTAAAGACTTGCATTCAATTGACTTCAATCACAAGAGTGGTCATAAACACTGATCCAGTCAAGAATTCAACAAGAATGAGAGAATTAAATGCTGAAATCTAAGTCATCAAATAAAGTCAATTGAATGAATCACAAATCATAAAATGCTTTCCAAGAATTCTGGGATTTTATTACAAAAGATTGCAGTCGTTTACAACTCTGGGGAATACTTATCAAAGGCCTAACTAACTTGATTCGCTTTTTCTACGAATTTGGTGGTAAACGAGGAAATCTTCGAAAAGTTAGGCACAGGGGGTTCTGTTTTTTACCAAACCACGCTGTTTGTCAGTAAGGAAAGGTTTACAACTAAAGTAAAATCTGTCAAAAGTGATAGCCTCAAAGAATACCAGACTATTTTTGTGCAGCAATATTATAAAACTATTCTTCCATAATTTTGGAAAAAATCTCCTTGGTTTATGCATTTCTTGAAAATTAAAGCCAAAAAGTTTGCCAAAGAAAATGGAACTACGGCAGCTCTTTAAAAATATTGGAGGTATTCCATCAAGTCCGTAAGTGGTGTCATTTTCATGTCACGCAAGACAGTACTCCACGTTCTCAGGACTTATTGGTCTCTAGGTGAGCCAACTATTTTCTTTTTTCAAGTATGAAAGTGTGGAAGAAGAAAGACACCTGAATTTTCCTATCAATAGATCTGAAGAGCGTTTAAATGATTCCGCTCGACTTTTATGGAATTTTTAAACAAGCCTTTTTCGACAAAAATCCAAAGGATCAGGCGTTTTTTAACTTTGAAAACTTTCCCTTTTTTTAAATCCACAGAAGAGACCTCGTCAACTGAACAATGTGTTACACCCATTGGAAAGCCTGGCACGTGCATAGGCTTGCGAGACTGTACTCCACTTATCAATCTTCTCCAGAGTAAGCCTCTGTCAGAGGATAACAAAATGTACCTCAAAAACAGTCAGTGCGGACTGAGGAACGATACTGTCTTGGTAAGAGTTAAATCAAAGAAATCTACAAGCTCTTTAACATTTTTGGATTTCAGGTTTGTTGTTCAGAAAATAAACAAACAACCACGGTTGCTGGGAATCCAGAGAAGTTGGCCCTTCTTCCACAGCCAGGAAAGTGCGGCATAATGCATTCAAACAGCATTAACCGCGGCGAAACAACCGAAATCGATGCGTTCCGATGGATGGCATTGCTCGAATATTCGAAAGGTATTTAAAAAAAAGCTTTTCAAATCAAATCTAATCATTTTCTATTCGTCTTTGCAGCCGATAACAAAATGGGACATCATTGCGGTGGAGCTCTGATCAATGATCGTTACGTTCTGACAGCAGCGCATTGCGTGACAGCTTTGCCAGACAAATGGTCATTGAAAAACGTTCGCTTGGGTGAATGGGATACAGCAACTGAGAAGGATTGCGACAAGTTCCATGGTGAAGAAAATTGCGCCGAAGCCCATGTGGACATTCCAATCGAAAAGGCAATTCCCCATGAGAAATTTGTCCAGGAATCTAGAAATAGGCTCTACGATATCGCCCTAATTCGACTGTCGAAAAGTGTTAGCCCCAGTGAGTTTATTCAGCCCATTTGCTTACCAACGAGTGCCAGCTCACAGAATGCTGCCGATGGACAAAGTTTAGATATTGTGGGTTGGGGAGCAAACAACCAAGGGCTTTGGAGCAAGACGAAACTAAAGACAACAGTGTTGGCAGTGCCCCTAAGTTATTGCATGAAAAAGTATTCGAATCTTAATTTGGGGCTGGAGCCTTCACAGTTTTGTGTCGAGAGTCGAGTTAAGAATGACACGTGCCACATTGATTCTGGTGGACCAATTGTCAGTTTTGACATTACAGATGAAGGAAAACAGTCGTTCTATGTGGCCGGACTTCATTCGTTTTCGCCAGCTCCATGCGAGTCAGAAGGATGGCCCGATGTATACACTAAAGTTGGAGCTTATGTGGATTGGATTTTGGAAAACATTCAGCCATGAGTTGTGATATGAAATATTTTTTTTCGAAAAATAAACAAAATATATGTAACGTAACTAAAGTTTTGGTATAAGGCTTGGAAGATGACGGAACTTTAACGATCAGGATACAATAAGCAACATAAGTCTCCTCTGGAACAAAAATTGTCTGGAAATTTTCTTCTACATATTTGCCAGTTGTACCTCATTGCGCAGGATGTCTTCTTAGGAGCTGTACTCATCTTTTTGTTTAAACAATAATGACATGAATTGAGCTTGAATCTAAAATGTTTAATCAATCATGAAGGACGGATAAGCGGTGAAAGTTTCGTTTGGATATCATATAAGGTGAATCGAGAATGATTTAATTGTTGGAGGCAATCTCTGAATGGTCTTGGAATAGAGGTTAGCCGGGAAAGAGCAGTCCTTTTATTCACACGTCTCTCGTAGAATTTTTTCTACTGTATACTTGATTAGGTGCCCCTTTTCAGTGTGACATTCATTTCTGTTTGATCCGTCTTTTCATGTACAATTTCGTTAACAAACTTTGCACTGGTTCACCAAAAGAAGACGAAGTTGTTTGTTCAGAGGCCTTCAGAGCGACCATTCGTTTGATTGCGGTTGGTGTGGAATCATCCCGATTATTGAAATGCATAACAAGCGACGTCTTAAAGAACGTGCAAAACTGGCAGTAAGATAATTACAGATGAGCTGACTTTTATTTTTACTGTTCCGTTTCCAAAAGGGTTCTGTCCGTCTTGCCGTCCGTCTGTCACAGAGCTGTATCTCATAAACCGTTTTAGTGTGGATATAGGGGTCAGGGTAACGTGGTTTGCTTTCTTGACAGCATTTCTCAATCCGAAAACAAAAATTAATTACATTGTCATTTTTTGAAAATGAAAAAAGTTTTATGTGATTTTGTTCTGTTTTAGTTATGATTGGTACAGCATTTCAATATATATGCTGTAACTGACAATCACTCCAATGAGTACCTACAAACTGTCAAGAAAAGCTTCTGGGGCCGTTCGGAGTCGGCAATAAGCTGTAGGTCCAACCCCCGCCATTTGAGAAAAATGTGAGACGTACACACAGAAGGAGCCACCCAGTTTTTTGTCGAAACGCAGCCTTAGCAACACTTTTTCGCTGATTTCAAATTTTTGAATTTCGGTGGAAATATGCCTTCGAGTTATTGCTTGAACCAAAACGCCCGACTCCATCTCAAATGTTAATTTTCTTAAATTTAAGAATTAATCTAAATTTTGTTTTTGCACAATTTTGAAATCGGCTTTACTTAGTCGGTAGTTTTCTAAACGTTGAAAGAGTAAACGATTTAAATAATAAAATATGATATAGCCTCCGATCTAATCTTCACTGCCACATTTCCAAACAGTGATTTCCTAACTCTCTGCTGTAGACTTCGCCGCGTGCCGCTTATATTATTAAGACTTACTATTGTTAACTAAATTTATTTTATTTAAATTTATAAATTATTTAAATTTATTTTAATTTTAACCTAGAGCGTGGGGTGAGTAAGTCACATAAGCTTTTTTAAGTCAAGTAAGTTAGCTTTCAAAATGACAGCATCTCTTGAAATGACAATCAAAACAAGAACAAGAAATCCTTATTTTGAGTTAAAATGAGCAGCACCTTCGCAGCGATTTTGATGTATTTGAGTTATGATTGGCACAGAATTTCAATAAATCACTAAAAACAGTTGCAAAATGAAGAAAGATGTAAACATTGTATCCGGCAAACAAGGATATTCAATGTTGATATATATTTTTTCTTATTTTTCAATCCCTTCTTTAGAACAATTTTTTGAATAAGTTGAAAACTGTACCTTAAACACTTGTCTTTAATTATTAAGTTCCATGAAAAAACCATAATAATACATATCTTTATTTGCGACAACAAAACACGTACACGGATATGACACGCGTAAGGATGGGATATTTAGGTTTGCACTAGCAGCACTTCAATTTGACGTTCATCAACAAATTCCGAACGAATTTGCACTCGGTTTAAGATGATTTTGGCAAATTCATGCGATTTGCCAAAAAATGTCAGAATCATAGATTCACACATTTCTGCAGTAAGTCTGCATCAAATAATCTTTTAATCTTTCATCATTATTTGTTTAAAATTTTAAATTTCCCATCTGAAAGTTCTTGTTATTATTGGGAGTACAAATACCGGATTAATCTTGCATAGCTGTAGGCGATGCTTTAGAAATCTAAAAATAAAGAAACAAAGTGTTGCATAGGCGCGGAAGCCGTCACTTGGCTACTTTTTATTACGTATTTAGTTTTTTGAGTACACAGTTATTTCAATAATTAGCTAAGGGAAAAAATGTGAAAATTTCACCTCAAGAAAAATAGTTCACTGATGAAAAACGCACAAAATCGAAAAACTCTGGAGTTCTATAAAGTGGAGACAAGCCCTTAAACATCGTCTCTCGAAAACGCGAATCTTTTTCACTAAGCCAGGGAAGTGTCTATATGAATGTTAAAATATAGGTACTGATTAAGTCGGATCCCAAGGTATCTGACAACACTTCGATTCGCCAGTGGCTGCCTGTTTTGTCCAAAATTCGCCACTTCTTTTGAGTATTCATAGAGGCCCAAGACAACGGAACAACTTGGTTTCGCATTTTTGGAAATTGATCTTCAACTTCCAACCGTCGCAATATCCCTGAATCTTTTTGAAGTCACGTTGCAAAAGACTTATAATGACCTCGATCTTCGGACTTGACCTGTACGCGATCAAGTCATCTGCGTATACTATAGAGTGGCGGAAGAGCCTACAGGATCGCTTGTGAAGATCGTTAGTAAAATCGGCTAAATAACTACACCCAGTTGTAGGCCGTTCGTAGTTCAAAAACTCCCAGCAGACCTCATAATAAACTGTCTGCTGGTGAGCATATCTAAGATTATATACAGCAGGGGTTTGCTTATGCCCAGTTGATCTTAAAAAAAAGGGTCCCTGCCCATACGGTATCAAAGGCTTTTTCCAAGTCAAACAACAGGGAACCCGTGCATTGTTTTTTACCTTTGTTCCATTGGATATCCGATACCAGTTTAGACGCGGCATGTATGCAATCAAACCCCGCTCTGAAACCGAATTTTTAATCCGGAATAATATTTTTGTCCTCAACCCACTCGGTCAGGGCTTTATTGATCACTTTTCATCACACTTTATTGGTGTTGGGAAGAAGACTTATCGACCGGAGATTTTTCGGATTGGATGTGTCTTTGTTCCGTTTAGGAATTGGTCATACCACCGCTGTCTTCCAATGAGCTGGATAATGTGCATTATTCAGCAAATTGTTAAACAGGGCAGTGTAAATGTTTGACATTTCTAGAGGAAAGTGTTTAAGAACACTGTTTGGTATTTCGTCGATTCCCATAGATTTCTCACTTCTTTGTGAACCCAAGATTACCAGGAAATCTTCCTTTGAAATGTACGGAGGATAAACTTCCTCATTGGCGATGACATCATTTGCCAAATTATCGTCATTGAACATTGTAAAACCAGTGTTTTCCGATCGCCAATGCTTAATGTCATATTCGAAGGTAGAATAAGACGCGATTTTCCATGATATGGTTCGACCGAGTGCCAACATTCACCTTGTAGTGTACACATCTGGAAACATCGCACCTATCAGTTCAACTTTGTAATGAGGAACGAAATAAATTGTCATCTTCGATCACTTCTCCTCGATCTTGCCAGTAGCCAACAACTTTGTCGGTGTAGTGCTTCGATTGTTGTGTTGCGGTATTTATTGACATTGTCAGCTAGTTCGTTTTTCGGAATTGTTCTGCCCACCGTTCGTTTTATTGTCCCGTCCATCCTTCAAGTAATCCTATTGGTTTGCCTAAATTAACTGCGTAAATATTTCTCCCGAGATGGTCTTCGACGCTTCAATTTTTGTCGACAGCAGAATGAAGACGTCTGAGATTCCCGACAGCTTAACAGACTTGAATACCTTGCCGTGCAATATTTGTTCAATAATAAGGTTAACGAAGTCACATTACAACGTTTCTCAGGTATCTGGTATCAGGTGCAAGACTAAAAGGAGGTTCTTCGAAGACACTGAACAGTGACGTTACCAGTTCGGTTTTGCCGGGACCCGAATTCTGCCATAGTGTATGGTGTAAAACGCGGCTTTGAGGTCCTTGACGGTAAGTATCTACGTGATTTGTCTTTCTCAGGATTTGGCGTGTTGTGAAAATTTGTTTTTTTTTTGCCGATGCTTCAGATTTAGACATTCCCACAATATACTGGATAAAATCCTGTAAACGGCTTAAAGCACATGTATGCCTCTTAAGTTGTTGAAAGTCTAAATCGCCGTTTTTGTCGACAGCACGGGAAGAGCTGATATTCCAGTCGTCGGGCATGCTTCTGTCCTGTGATCTGGTTCATTTGGCTTTTTTTGGCTCCGTCTGTCCACTAACTTTAATTTTGAGGCTCCTAAGCTCGACTTATACTGTGGTTTGCATTGTTTATCTGCAAAAAGATAAGGCAGATGTCAGTACAAAATAACTTTCGTTTAAGTTAAATTAGAAATTGTCATTGGCCCACCCTATATTACCGCTATTGAATTGTATGTCTCTCTTTGAAGTGAATATAAGTTAAGAGTGAGAGCAAGAAGCTATTCAAGTTTTACCTCAATCGGCGTTTCACAGCAGTCTTTGAATAAATAACAGGTCTGGCAACCATAACAATGCATTATAAGTTCTGTCATGAGTGAATAAATCAAGATCAAGGTCTTCTCAGATGAGATCAATCCACCCATCAGTATGAAATTGTGTTTGTTTGTTGTGATATGCAAAAATGTAGATGCGAAAAGTGTTTTTATAAAAATAAACATTGGATCTATCCGAGGAACCAAACAATGACGGGCTTCATCCTAACATGTTAATTTTGTGAGAACAATTTTTAAGATGATGTCAGTAAAAACATACGTTTTGCTTGAAATCTTGGAAGTAAATACTTCTCCTTGCAAAGTGATCTTTTTCTTCTTAAAATTATGGTCCGACTGTGCAGGTTGATAAAACAATGCACCACACTCTAACTCGAGTTGAGTGCAGTTCCGTCTCATGGATTATCTCTGAGTTAGATTCACTCGACATTCGACACTTTTAATTTTTAACATTGGCTTCGTCCGAAATAAAATCGAGTTGAGCATGGTCTTGAATTCGTCTACCGAATGAAGGAGCTTCTATAAAAATTGCAAGCGGATAGGCATTGTAAGTTAACAATTTCAAATCCTTAAACAGAAATTTCTGCAATTTGCGCAGATAAATACACCCTAGACGTGATTCAGTGGTAAGTGCGTCAGCTCATGAGCCTAGAGAGTGACTGACAATCACTCCGGAGTACCTACAAACTGCCAAGAAAAGCTTCTGGGAGCATTCGGAGACGGCAATAAGATGTAAGTCCAACCCCTGCCATTTGCTAAAAATGAAAGACGCACGTCCAAATGATGAAGCTGTGTGCATGACCCTCAGATGAGCTTGTTGTGCCACCAATTTTTTTGTCGAAACGCAGCTACAGCAACACTAGTTTTCTGTTTCCAAACTGATGGATTTCGGGGGAAATGCCTTCGAGTTATTGTTTGGGCAAAAACGCCCGACTCCAGTGCGTGATTGCGTTTTCTCGTAACATCATCCCAATTGTTAATTTTCAAAAAATTTAAGTAACAATCTGAATCTTGTTTTTGAAGAATTTTGAAATCGCCTTTTCTTAGTCGGTAGTTTTGTTGTTGCTTGATCCTATCAGGCACAAACAGACAAGTAAAGCTGGCAGAAGATTCAACAAAAACTTATCTATATTTTTTAACGTTGAAAGAGTAATTGTTTTAAGTAACCAAATATGATAAAGCTTCCGACCTAATCTTCACTATCATATTACCATATTTCCAAACAGTGATTTCCTAAGTCTCTGCTGTAAATTGTAGCGTTTCACTTATATTATAAATATAATATTTATATATTTATATTATTAATTAAATATAATTTAAGGTGTAACTTAGAGCGTGGGGTGAGTAACTGACATGAGCTTGTTTAAGTCATTTAACTTAGTTTCCAAAATGACAGAAATATTGCATCTCTTGAAATGATTATCAAAACAAGAGCCTTAAATGCTTATTTTGAGTTAAAATGAGGCGCGCATTCGGTATGCTGACGGGACATGGCTTTATTTTCCAATGACTGTCAGACTGTGTATAGACTCTCATGACCACCTTCTGCGTGAATGTCTTAATGTAAAATTGCAACGTCTTCGTCGCGGGTTACAGCACATAAAAGGACAAGTGATTTCAATTTTCCAATGCCCAGTATTTTTTTTTTTTTAAAGTTTGCTATGGGGAATCGCATGATATTGATATTTTTGGCCCCATCTTCAGGGCGTTCTTCTTTCTCAACCTGGCAACCTGATTTAAGAATGCGGCTTAGGTTTTAGAGCAAAATGTTACATTTAAAATTCCACCGTGGTGATGTCATTTCCGGCAATCCCTCGGAAAAAAGGTGCTTTCGCTTTGACAGCAGAACTCCTTACAGGATCATCAGAAGTGAAAAAAACATTTAGTGTTTTAGTTAATAATATAAACTAAAAATTGGATGAAGGCAAAAAAAAAAGTGTAAATTAGATTTTTGACAGATCTTTTTAAAAAAAAAAATTCAATTTTGGTAAAAATTTCTCAACATTTCTTTTCAAATAGTAATCGAAAAAAATAAAAATCCTTAGCCCAACTCCTTGTGAATTGTGTATCTCGAAGACCGGTTGAGTATACCTCAAGAAATCTTGACCACCGACTTTGAAAAACAAGTTAAAAGTTGCGCAACTTCTTAATGCTGTATTTTCGAAGCTTTTACTCGGATCAACTTGAAAATTTATTTTATTTATTTATTGTGTTTCGATTCGTGTAACCCCTTAAAGAATAAAAAAAAAGATTTAATTATTCTTATTCGGTGTATCTCGGGTCTTCATAATAATCATTCATTTAAAAAATACCAGTAGCCTCTAGCGCTCTTACTTTAATTATTTTTAATAAGTTTCAATATAAGACCTTGCATATTTGACAGTTTATCAATGTCGCCAAATCATGGCAATTTGCTCGGAAAAGGGAATTCTCCCAAGCCATCAATATGGTTTCCGGGCGAAACATTCAGCCATCCATCCACTGCTGAAGCTGAATCATGATGTCACCCAAAGTCTAAATAAGAAGGAAATCGTAGTGGCTTGCCTGCTGGACATAGAAAAGGCATTTGACAGCGTCTGGATTAAGGGCCTCATCTATAAAACGAAGACAATGGGATTTCCTTAGCATCTGGTAAAAAGCCTCTTTAATTCAATTACAGAAAGATTCTTTTTCGTCCAGATACAGGATGAACTTTCAACTTTAAGAAGACTTCTCGGTGGAGTTCAACAAGGAGGAAAGGTCTCTCCCATCCTTTTCAACATCCTAACAGCGGACCAGCCAGCCAACGACGCCCGAACAAAGACACTGCTCTACCCAGATGACTCCATCACATACACTACGTCTTTAGCCCCGGAAATAGCAGCCGCTATGGTAGAACAACAAATAGCGAAGCTATGGGACTACTACAAGAAATGGGGACTGAAGATCAACAGCAGCAAGATAAAGCTCATTTGCTTCCGACTTCCGACCACAGCAACAAGAAGAAGGAAAGCTTTCGCGACGAGATGCCACGACACGAGAATAACGCTGCCAGACGGAAAGGAGATTGCTCCACAAGGCTATTCAGAAAGCCAATTTCGCCCTTCATCTTGTGCAGCCACTCCTAAAAAAGAGGAGTGGTTTGCATAAAAGCACCAAATTACTGGTCTATAAGCAACTTATAAGACCAGTAATTACTTTCGCCTTCCCAATTTGGTTCACGGTTTCAAAATGAAGAAAATTCAGATCTTGGAAAGGAAAATTCTCAGATCGTGCACTGGACTCTGGAGGAATCTCAACACGCTGAAATACGTCAGCAACACAACGCTGTACGAAAGCGCAGGGATCACACCAATCAAGAAATACATGCTGCAGCTGTCAAGAAAAATCATCGAAGGGTTAGGAAGCCACCCTAACGAAGAGATCAGGATCATCAGCAGACAAGAAATTGAGCCAGCCCACAGGTACCCCAGCACGCGGACAATCATCGATGATCACTTTCAAGAGAAAGCCAAAAAGAACTACTACAGAGGTTAATACCCTGTATAATATTTTAATTATTTTTCGTTTTTAAAACAACTCCCTCAGAGTCAATTTTCATAATATTTAGAAAATTGTATATAAAATCACAACTGAAATACGTTGGGCCCTTATTGTTGAGCCAACAATATATAAACTGTAGTTATAAGTCTAGTTTTAAGCCAAAATTGTTAATAGTAGACTAAAATAAAAATAAATCTTAATCGTAAAAAAGAAAGTTTATCAATGTGTGTTTTTACCGCATTATCCAAAGCAAGTAAATATAACGTATCGTAGACTTTACCAGATGGATATGCCATTGCAAAGAGAGCGCTTTTGAGTTTGGGTCTTATCGTGTTGATATGGCAATGCTATAGAAAATGTTTATCTAGTATTACTCCGAGGTATGTACTTGATGGATTCGACAACTTTAATAACAATCGTTGTTAAACACTTATATTTAACAACGATTGCGATGTCATCCGTATATGCATAGGCTGTATATCGTTCGAGAACGCGAAGTAGTTTGTTCGAAGAGTATGAAACGCAAAGATCCAAGTTTTCAGCCTTGTGGTACCCCAAAGTGACTGCTTTTTTCTTGGCCTCTGGTGTTGAGCAATTTCACCTTTGCTTTTCTTCTCGTTAAATAGCTTCTCAACCACTGTCCAGGAGAACACTTCAATTCGATTCGATTTAATGGTTGAATAAATTTCTCAGCGCTCAGAGTATCGAAGGCCTAGCGCAAATCGACGAACATTATAACGACATGATGATTTTTGTTCAAGCTCTTAATCACTGTGTTCGACAATTCTCCCAGTAGTGTCCCTGTGCTTTTTGTTCATTTGGAATCCATACTGGTTTTTATTTAGAATTTTTTGTTACACTACAATTTCTTCCAAGCATTTTTCGACCACAGGTAGGATGGCTGTAATTTTCACACCTGTTCTTTACACTCCTCTTGTAGATCGATCGTATCATAGACGTCTTTTACAATGTCGGTATAGATCATCGATTATGTGTTCAATAATATCTTCCTTAATAATTCTTGTTACTAAACTCATAACAAGCTACTAGCTTGAATATGAATTCATAAATAAAGTGCATCAAAAATGATCGCACGTTTTACGTCTTATATCTAAAAATATGAAGAAATAATGAGCATTACTTTTCAAGTGCTGCCAACCAAACGTGTTTTTCAAGTTAAATTGCCTCATAGACTTTATTGTATTTATATAAAGCTCAAGTTTAACACAATGAGTGTGAAAAATCGTGTTATTTTTTTTTTAAATAACAAATGCAATTTTTTATTTGTGTTTTTACTTAACAGCTTAATAAGAGAGCTTCTCTTCTTAGTTCTTCGTTGAGAGTTTAACACTATAATCAACATTCAACAACAATCTTACTATCGCTAATCAGTACAGATACTTTGCATGAGCATGACAAAAAACATTTCAGTCAGTCAAGTTCGATCGGTTGCGGCGGAATCAACTTGATCTGTCGGCCTAAATGAAGCGAGAAATTTTGTAAATATAGATGAGTGTGTGCCTTAATCGTTTGATAAACGCGTTGCTAATTATATTTTAATAGGTTTTTGAACTTGGTTTTGTGATTTTTTTTTTTAGAATATGAGAAGTTACTCGGTTCTCTGCACTGCCGCTGTCCTTTTGGTCACTGCCATATCACATTCAACTTCAAGTAAGTTACAAAAATCCAATTAACTTTTTTTGAATGGTTTTTTTGACTCATTAAGTGAAGCGCAAGCATGCATTATCTAGGCAGACCCAGTTGACCTTAGCTGGTATGGTATGTCAACGCGCGAGTTGATAATGTTTACGAAACACAGAGGGATGTGTTCATATTTATTTGGGAAAACCTTGATTTGCGGTATTTTATAGCCTTTGTTTTATTCGTAAGTCGCAAGACGGTTAAACAAATTGAAAAAAAAAAATTTAACAAGCTCGCTCCTTGGACTCGAACGTTTTCGAGATAATGTCTGAATTTGATGGGGATTTCAGAGCCCCTTTTGTAAGGGGATTCTTAGTCCGCTTAACTCATTAAATGTATAATCTGTGGACTTGATTTCAAATATGCTGTGTAATTTTTTTATTTTTCGTTAGTTTTTACGGCTCATGAAGCTCGTTGTCGAGTTTTAACGCAAAGATCGACACTGAAGGTTTCAATTTAGTCTTCATTTTAGCATTTTTCATTAAAAAACATGTCTGGGTGTCCGGAAGTTTCTAGGACTTCCTCGACTCCAAGAAAACCGAAAACCGTAATACGATTCAGTGTCAATGCGCTTAACCGCAATTAGCAATCGCAGATGAAGCCTCAATGTCCCTGCCAATTAATTTAAATGAAATCTATGCTTTGACGACGGGTGCCAGGCAAGCCCATGCTGCTGAATTAAAGATGTAGAAAGGGGTATTGCGAAAAGACTTCTGAAGATCAACATTCAACATTTTTTAAGACTGAAAGCAATGCTCCACCGACAACTTTAATAAAGTGAAAGATTCCATAAGCCAAAAGCTACACTAAGATCGAAGTTAAATTTGGACGGCATTACGAAAAAAATTAGCAACTTTACCAAAACTATTCCGGGATTGCTCTTGATTTACTTGTGAAAAGTGATTTATCACAGTAAGACAAGGTTTCTTCTCATTCATTACAGAAACTTCAAAACCATGGCTCAAAGGTGGCTCAAAGGATGATGAAACTTGAATTTGATCTTTTAGACTCTTAAATTTCCTAAATGATACCGAACCTTCATTTATTGAACTTGTTTTTTGTGCCTGACTTTTCTCCAACGTTCCGAAAAAAATTAAATACAGAAAATAAGAGATCAAAGGTGAAGGTCGTTCCATGCAAACCAAACCGTTGTCAACATTCGATAAAATTTGGATTGAGTGAGGAATCTCTATCTAAGCTTTCTGGAATATTTTTGTTGGACGTTTCCTTAACTGGAAAACAGTTGTTCAGAGGATGTTGGGTAGAAAAAGGAACTTGAAGTTGCTAAAATCATTCTAACGTCATTAAAATAACGCCTCACTTAGATGAATAGTCAATATAGCCACAGAAACTACACAGAATTAATAAGTTTAGAACGATGCATTAAGGATGAATTTGTCCTCGCAATCTTTCGTGGAGTCTTCCGATTTTTTGAGACTTTTTTTTTTCTTGAGTTATTCGAAAAACTTTGTCTTTTCACGTCGAAAAAAATACAAACCCATATTTTATTCCAGCCTCTTGAAGGCGCTCTTCCGATTTCAAATTTTGCTGCGAGTGATTCCAGAGGAAACAATAAGCAGCAATTTATAGATATACCATCAAAATATATGATGACAAAAAGGACCCGCCTTTCCGTAGTGTCGTAGTTTTTCATTGAGAATTTTTTAATTACACAATTTTTATTTTTGTGAAAGCCCGTTTGCGTTCCATGTTGTTAATTAAATTTGTAACTTCATAAACGAGCTTAACGTTTATGGGGTTTTAATTTGACTTCTTCAAAAATTCTGATAAAATTGTTGGTTACTTGAGGTTAGCTCCTCAAGCAATGTCAAAACCAAAGATGAAAACTGAGAGGCTGCGTCTGGCAACAGGTGATTTTAAAACAAGTAGTGTTTCTTCTTTCTGCTACTCAATTTCTTGATTGGGCTTAACTTTTAAGCAGTGTGACTTTCGGATCAAATATCAAATTGCAAGGTAACTTAAAATGAACGCTTGAATGAATAAGTGCAAGTGACCAAACATTGCCACCCCGAAGGTCACCGCTTTAGTTATTTCCTTCACACAATGTCAGTTCACAATGTTGCATAATTTACAAAAAGTCTGCGCAGCAAATAAGCGGTTGTTGAGATGGAGATTGTGCACAGGTCGGGAATATAGTTTTATCAAATAAGAAGAAGAAGCCGAACGCTTCCGGTTCAATAGGTTCTTACATTTCCTCAGAAAAGTCTGGGAAAGTCTGAAATAATTAAAACACAAATTCTTGCCGAATTATACTTTGCGCACAAATTTCAGTGGTCGAATCTTAAGTTTATTGCCGATGAATAATCCTAGTTGTCCTCCTCTTCGGGGGATAGCCAATCACTCATGAGAGGTGGGTCCGTTCACAGGATTGGAACCCGCAAGGGAGTCACTATTTATTGAGCCACGGGAACCCACGTCTCGGTAAAGGAGAAGGCTTAAATATTCGTGTATCATATAACTTCGACAAAATTAGAAATAAGTTTACCTGCTTGGTCAAATGATCTGTTTATATTTTTTTGGGAAGAACGGGCGTACTTCACAGGATGATCAAAAGAAATGCAATTGACGCTTAACTGTGGTACTCAAACAGCTGGGTGGCGAAATTGGTAGGGCGCCTGCCAATAGACAATATTTGCCATTGGGATAAATTAAATGGTACTATCACTGGATTGGTCAACCAGCGATAGTGTTATGACTAATGGGTGGCTTTGTTGCAGTGGTTGTTATATCAGCCTAGTTTCTAGTTCAAAATAGTGGTTCATGTAGATTGTTTGTAGATGGCTCTGCTGTGAAGGCATATCACTGACAGCAGAGTGTTAAGCTAAATCTTTCAAATTTTCAAAGTTCATATATCAAAATTAATATCGGATAAAATCCTGCTAATTAGGTGAAAGCTAATAGGTCGATATCAAAATCCTCCGTCCCGTTTTGGGCTCCACCCACGGAAGTGAGTTGAAACCAAATGCATTCTTCATTTATTCTTCTCCTAATTTTCCCCCTCGCTCTGTGCTACATGCATTATAAGAGTATTCAAATTCACTTGAAGAGCTAGAATATTATAAAAAAAATTAAAATACGATTACATTTTCGGTCATAGAAGGTAGTGCAGTTCCGGAACCGCTTCATCAACCATTGATTCATTCTATCAATTAGAGAACATGTAGGATTAAGGACTTTTCACAGCTGTTTGTAAAATGAAACTTTTTAAGTATCCAGAAAGAATGTTGATGTTTACTTCAAAAACATTTTAAATCTTTTTGATACAATCGCAGCAGACTCGTTCTGCAGGTTTTTTTCTCTCATCGTGAGAGTGAACTCACACTTAAGTGATATTCTTAAAATAAGTCCCGCGTTGCTAAGGGTTTTAAAAAACAAAGCATCTCTCGATTTTCGCAGCAGCTGAATTTATCATTGTTGATGCGGTAATCTCAACTTTTCAAATAATTTTGACTCGATAACTACAACTTTAGTTTTTATAGTATAATTATATCTTTATTTACTCTAGTTCTTGGCTATGTTTATCAATCAATGTGACGACACATGTAAAATGTTCATAAATCGACAGTTAGCAGAATAAAATGAAAAGAGGATGCAATAAGGAAGTTTTTTTCTAGCATTAGAATGTGGACCCGGAAGAATTATTACATTAAAGGGGTATGAATATCCTAAGATGGGGAGAGCTTTCTACAGAAGGTTCCTTAACAAAGCAAAAAAAAAAAATTGTGAGAGGCCAGGATCTTGTCTTGCGATAATTTTTGTGTGACAAATTTTAAATGAAACGGAATCGAAAATTTGAAAATTTAAGGGAAAATTTAGAGAGCTTGAGTTGACTCCCTATCAAATTTATAACGCCGATGAGTACGGGGTTTTTCTACCGGCTCATGCCCAACGAAACCCTTGTAGGTCTTAAGGAAACGCTTAAAAATCACGTTTCTTGCTGCACTAACGATTCGGGTTTGCACAAAGTTAAGCTATTCGTCATCGGGAAATCTGTAAGCCCACGATCTTTTAAAAATTTTGACCACATGCCCCCACAAATAAAAATGCTTGGATGACGTTAGCGGAAGAGGTAAAAACTTTTTTTCAAACGTTTCTTGTTTCTTGTTTTTTTTTTAGATAAGGGTAGGTAGGTAAAAGTGGTATGAGCCGTTTTAATGTCACAGCTCTGTTACCTTATTTATGAGGTGTGTTTGAGATATCTCAATCTCCAGCCTGAGATATTTAACAAGGACATTAGTTGTTAGGCCATATTTTCTTTGATGTTACACAGGGTGTCAGACTGGCCCATCTTAGGCTTGCTGCTTCGAGGAAGTATGAGGATATATAGTAAAAGCCTTAACTGCATGAAGTGAGACGAAAGACTCCCCTGCCTAGCAAGTTCATCGGTTCTCTCATTACCTGGGCTAATACTGTGACCGGGAACCAATATAAGGGGAAATGAGCTGACCTTCTAATGACGCTATTTCAGCTCGGCATTCCTGTACTAATTTTGAATGTGAAGTACAGGAGGCAATAGCTTTGATAGCTGCTTGGCCGTCAGTTTAGATTGTTCAGGTAAAATCCTTACATATCTATCCACTATAGGATTCAGCTGTTTCTGCGATTAGAATGTCAAAGTTATTTGATGGATCAATTCAAGAGTCTGTATAGTCCGTTGGTGATGATACCAAATCTCTTGGTATAAGATCAAGCATAATTCTATGACCATATGGTTTTGGAGTCCAGCAACTGCACTCTTTTACCCTGACGGCGTTGTTTGCTGTAGTGCTTTTTATGTGAAGGTCCAAAGGTAGGAGATGCAGCAGTAGCATTAGAACATCTGATGGAGACGATCACAGAGCGCCTGTTCTCTATACCTTGTTTAGTTTAATGACGTTGTATTTTTTCCTTAGGGCCGGCCACCATACTAGTGATCCGTATGTTAGAATCGGGCGGACCACCGCCGTGTACATCCATAGGGTCAACTTTGATTGCAGACCAAATTTTTTGCCAAAGGTTCTACTGCAGGCATAAAAAGTTATGCACGCCTTCTTTACTCGCTGATCAATGTTTAGCTTCCAGCTGAGTTTGGGATCTAGACTAACGCCTAGCGCTGGTAGACAGAGAAAGCGGTTGATTGTTCAGACGGGGGAGTGGGAAGCTGGGTATCTTGGTTTTGGTAGTGAAGAGCATCAGTTCCGTTTTGCTTGAGTTGATACAAAGATCGCATTTTGAAGCTCAGGTGCGCCCTCCATAATCTCACTGTTCACTGCCGGAAACTCTCCTGATACTAAGATCGCCATATCATCTACGTAGCCAAACAACTTTTACCCCATCTCTGTCTAGTTTTGTTATTAGGTTGTTCTTGACAATAAGTCAGAGATGACACAGCCCTGTGGTGTACCCTGCTAGGAAATTTGATTATATTCCCATTACCTAGCGTTGCTTGAATACACCGCTTGGCATGGTAACAATCCATTGACATAGAAAGGTTTCCATACCTAGTTCGGTTAAGAATTCAAGAATCGCTTTCGTATGAATGATATTGAAGGCTAGGAAGATAGCTAGTGTGTACTCCTTATATTTTAGAGATTTCTCAATAGTACGGACTTTTTCATGGAGAGCCGTTTCTGTGGATCTCCCCTTCAGGTATGCGTGTTGGGACTCGGATAGGGATGTTTCTACTACAGAGTCTGTAATGTGATTATCAATGATTCCTTTTAGATAAGACTTAGAAAGCTTAGTTCAAACGAACTTCCAACAAAGGCGCCATCCCAAGGATGGCGAGCTAAAAAGTGAAGACGGCTTGATCGTTGTAATGTGTTTTCCTGCAAATTGCCTCCAGCCAATGGACCAGAACGTTATAAATTTAACAAAGTTTTACTACAAAAAAAGTCTTTTGGCTTTTTAAGTTTGACGTGAGGGATTCGACCTGAAAATAAAATTTAAAGCATTCAATCCCCAAAACGCAATTTCTCATTTTTTTAACGCATGGGATGGATTGCAAGTAGATTCAGTCAGAAAATACTGGAATGGGGCTTTTCAGAGTGATTAGGAAAACGACGATGAGCAACCTATGAGTACAGTGAGAGTTCAAATTATTGGTGAACACGCGGTCGTAGAATCCATATTAACTTTCTTTAATGATATTTATTTCCCACAGCGAATGCTTTTCGAATGAAATTATAAATGATTGGGTACGCGAAACCATCCAATGAAAGTGGGCCTGAGGTTGAGATTTCTGCTCCTAAAATAAAGCCTGAAATTGCAATTTGCATCGAACTAATTTTGAGTTTTCAAAAACTGCGAGAAATGCCGAATTTAAAAAATGTAAACAAACCAAAAATCCAAACAAAATTGTCTTATTTTTTCAAAATTTTCAAAATTGTTTTGATTCTTATTAGAATTTTGTTGCCTTAAAATGGTTATCTGATTTTTAGTTTTCATCTCAAATTGAGCCTAAAAAACATTTACTCGGTTATTGCAACTACCCTCGTCCACATAAAAATACAATTGATGTGTTAAGGGCTAAGCTCAACGGATAGTCACACAACCTGTAGCGACAGTCGCTTTGTATCATTTTGTTTTTTAAAAATTCGTCAAAAAATTTGCCTTAATTTTAAACAAACAATTTTTTTTCCGTTTGAGGAACCAGTAGGCGCGGTAAACAATACAAGTTGCTTCACACCAAATGGAGAGCGCGCCTTGTGTATAGTTTTGGACCGATGTACATTTATGAAGAGCCTACTCGAAAGGAAGCCTTTACGAAGTGAAGATGTGCAATACCTCCGACGCAGTCAATGCGGCTATGAGAACGGTCAAGTTTACGTAAGAGTTTACTGTATGAGTTCAAAAGTGTCAGAGTAAGACTTTGCTTTCCAGGTTTGCTGTCCAGATCGGTACAGAAGTCCACAAGAAACTCCAGTGAACATCAGCACACGAATACGCGGATCCTTACCAGAGACGGATAAGTGCGGCAACACGATTTCGAACCGCATTTATGGCGGTAATCAAACTTACATTGATGAGTATCCATGGATGGCGCTTATAGAGTATAGAAGGGGTAATCACTGTTCCAAACCGTTTTCATTATCCACTTCGATCACTTAATTGATTTTTAAATTTTCAGATGGTGCTTCAATAGGACATCATTGCGGCGGGAGCCTGATCAATGACCGATACGTTTTGACAGCTGCTCATTGCTTAGTGGACGTGCCAAAACAGTGGACGCCGTTCCGTGTGCGTTTGGGTGAATGGGATATTTCTACCGATCGGGATTGTGTAAAATTTGTAACCGGCTTTGAGGACTGTGCTCCCGCCCACGTTGACTTCGATATTGAGAAAGTAATTCCGCATGAATACTATGTTGCTGCGGCCATCAATAAGCGGCACGATATTGCACTGATTCGCTTAGCCAGCGTCGTTTCTTACTCTGACTTCATTCAGCCAATATGTTTACCTATCAAAGACAGTCTCAGAAAGGTATCCTTTGAGGGAATCATGATGGACATCTCCGGTTGGGGCAGCACCGAACAGGGTACCTTGAGTAACAAGAAATTGAAGGCTAGTGTGGCTGTGGTGCCATTGAAGGATTGTCAAGAAGTGTACGCTGATAGTATTGGAAACCTGACCGACTCACAAATGTGTGCCGGAGGTCAACGAGGCGTTGACTCTTGTCGCGGCGACTCCGGTGGACCACTAATTGGTTGGGATACGTCGGATAAAACGCGAGGATATCATTTTGTTGCTGGAATCGTATCATTTGGCCCAACGCCATGTGGACTGCAAGGCTGGCCAGGGGGATATACGAAAGTATCTGCATATATAAGTTGGATTCAAGATAATATTCAGCCTTAAAGGGATTATTGAATAAATTACTTTTGTAAGAAAATCGTATAAACAACTCATATGATTGATTTGTTTAGCGCAATCATTTGTTATTGATGGGCACGAAACCGAAGATGTTTGTGCCAATTCATTGCGTAAGCAGCTGATTATAAAAATTGCTTAAGTCAATGACAGAAAAAAAAGACTAAAGGCTTCTTCTTGATACCAACAAACATGATCGAGTACATAGCTCGCTTTTAAAATAAACATGTTAACTAAGTCAGTACATACATTTTTTTTTTCTTTAACTTTTGAAAGCTCTTGTAATGTGTCCGATGTTCGGAATTCAAGATTTTGACATATCTCCACGTTAAGAAATCTTCAGTGTTAGACTCCATTGATTGAAGAAGAATGTTTCCCCTAGAATATCTGGACAGCAGTACACTTCACGGAAAACTTCGCATGTACAGTCGCATGTGCAGTACCAATGGTTATGTGTTATTTACGTGTCGTCTGCTTCCCATATTCGTGGCGGTCGCATGCAGTGTTACAAATATACTATATGTGAGCCCATGCGACAGCTTGATGGCATGGAAGAAAGCAGTTTTTTCATATGTCGCGAACTAGCAAAGTTGTATATAATTTATGACTACATGCGACACATCGGCTGTTGGCTGCATGGAAATGACACATGCAAAATACATGCGATTGCTCGAATTCGAACAGTCACAAGTATTACACATGCAACAAGTATGCTGGCAACAACGCATAAGTCCAGTCGTGGTTAGTAGTTTGCTGTCTTTCTTTCATTTAAATAATTTTATTCGATTTTCCGTTCAAACCGAACAATGTTCGGGATTCGGCGAGGAACTTTTGTTCCAGAATGAGGTATATTTTGTGTCATCAATTGAAAAAGTAACTGCACACTGTCGAATGTCCTATGTAGGCGAAAGAAAAATCCTTCATTCACGGACCACATGGGAAAGCCTTACATTGATCGGAGAAGTGGGAGTGGTCTCTCGGCCGACGGTTTCCAATCATATAAACTGTCCAAATTCGATGGCTGGCACGAAATATTTTTTTTTTCGCCAATTTGGTCGTCATTTGTCAGCTATTGCGGAACAATTTCTTATCGACATTTTAACTAAAAATTCCAATGCAAGAAAATTTACTTCAGAATACGAATTAATTCAAAAAAGAAACTTGAAGAGGCAAGACAGCTTGATGCCATCATATAAATTAAATGGATGCAAGAATTCATGTCGTGTACATGCGAACTATCTTACATGCCGTGTACTGTAGCCGCATAAACGCAAAATACATGTAACCAGTTTTCATGCGCCCACCAAAGTCGGGACCAAACTCACTTATCGTGTACTACCCATGGTTTTTGCATGCAAACAAAGTTTTCCTGAAATAAAAATATGTACTTAATGAGACGTTTTTTCGTGACGTCAGACCCGCATGTGCATGCGACGATGTTGTGTTCAACGGGCTTAAAACGGCAAAATAGACGATTAAACATTGATTGTAAAAGGCTACGCCTGCTTCTTAAGCTGGCACTACAGTCCGGGGCCGACCAGGGCCTCAACCAACCAGCTTCTTCAGTCAGCCCTCTCCCTAGCAAGCTATCTCCAGTCTAGTAGGACACGTTGGTTGAGGTCCCCTCCCACTTGTGTGCGCCACCTTAGTCATGGTCATCCTCTACTGCGCCATCCCATGGGGGTGGATACGATGACCTTCCGAGCCGGAAAATTGGTGTCCCCTTGCTCTACATGACCAATCCATCTCAACCGTCATTGAATCTTCAACTCCACTCACCGTCTTCGCAGACGGGAAGTTTTCTCTCGAAACAATCTAAGGAACGTTCATCTGCTTTTGAAAGTGTATACGCTCCGGCACCATATAGCGGGACCATCCCCGCGAGAGAGGGCCTTTCTCAATTGTTTTCTTGGGCCAAAGAAACAGCGAGATGGTTTGGTCTCAGCGCTGGTGTTATTATCTGCGTTCATGATGGGGCCTAGGTAGACAAAGTCCCTAGCTACCTGAAGGTGATAGCTGTCTATGTTGACATTCTGACCAAGACGTCGGTGTTGGTTGTCCTTTCTTGATAACATCACGCTGCGCTCTTCCGATTACGTCGAACAACCGTTTGGAAGATAGTGCCTCTAGTGTTAAAGCGGAAGTATTGAAATATTCCTTCAGAAATGATATTGAAGAAATGGCATGACAGTGCAATGTGCATCGCCTTGTCTTAAGCCTTTTTCGAAATCAAATGAGTCGGAAAAGAGACGACGGACAAGTTAGGCAGGGGTTTCAAAACTAGACATGGCTTTATGCAGCGTCTCTGTGGATGCAAAGGTGGTGGGTGTCGATTTCCAAATCCTGGGTGGTGGACTTTCGTGGTATAAGGCTCTAATATGGACCTATCAGGCTGTTGAGGAACGGCTTCAGAAGTTCACAGTTTAGAGGGCCTCCCATCTTCAGAATCGGGCAAACAAGGTTGAGGTTCCCTTCATTGGGCATACTTCCTTCCGATCATATTTTGCAGATAACTTTGTGAGTACTTCTAACGAAGTCATTGCCCGCCGCATTGAAAAGTTCAGCAGCTGAGCTTTATTGGACTTAAGCTTAGATATTGCTATCTTGACTTCGTCTTGGTCGGGTGGACAGTATTGATGGTCTTCGTCGTCCTTATGGAATTGTTCAGGCTGCCTGACATCGGAATTTGATAAATCATCGCCGTTATACAGCCTGCAGTAGTGGTTCTTTCAAGCCGCCAGAATTGAGTGCGATTGTACTAAATTGTTTCCTTATTGATTGCAGGCTTCGATCATCTTGGCGCATCTTCTCCAGAGCCCAACCGGAGAACGTACGTCGCTTCAAATGGTCCATCGGCTTCAATTCTTGATTCAGCTTTATCTTGTATGGGTGTAAACCGAGATCCTTATGCAAAGTACGCCAAAATGTGGTCTGAGCAATGCCTAGTTCTTGAGAACGCCGTGGAATTGACTGATTTGGATCGTTAGCTACGGACGCTTGAGTGGAAGCGATATTTTCGACACTTTCACCGATCCGTTGTCTCGCTGATACAGCAACATTACACAAAGAATATGTAGAATCAAATTCTTGCACTAAGATTGTGATTGCCTGTCTGCTAGGGCGAGAATTATGACCGAAATTAGGGGTTAACGCTCTTAAAGTTGCGAATCCGAATCCGAATTTCGGTAGAACTTTTCAATAATCTGCAGACGTTGCTCGTTGCTGAAATGTTGAGTTAACTGAAAGGGTGCGTTCACAAATTTAATTCAAAGTTGTCAAGTTCCCATTTGAAAACCCGATATATCCCTGAGATAATTGTTTTATCTGTTGATAGAATTTTCGAACCTTATTCCTATTTCTTTATTATAACTATACATACATATTTATCCAAATGACCAACTCAAGTAAGAATTCGAAATCTCTGTCTTTCTATAGGTAAGCCTCAAAAGTCCCTATCTCGGCTGCCGAATGTAGCCTCTGTTTCGATAAATCAGACATTCAGGACTTTTTTTTTGTGTAATACTCTTTGATTCATTTTAAGGGTTCCGTACCCAAAGAGGGCCAACTGAACTGAACTTTCTCTCACAAATAATGGTATCTTTTGAACCATTATTTTTGAGAGATTTTAAATTACAAGCTTTATAGTATTGCATGTTTGACAGTGATAAAGAACCCTCATTAAAAAGAGCTTACGCTCACAAGCTTAGTTTTAAAAAAAATATGGTCCACAATACGTATAAACCTTCTCCTCAAGGTCCGCAAAAAACGATCAACGTTGTGCGGGAAGATTGTTGCATTGTTCGTCTGAAGTTCTCAAAAAACTTTCCAGATGAGTCAGTTTTGTTTGCTTACGTACCAAGTATAGATTCGTTCGATGCATTCAAATGCTTTGATTTTTTTCAATTTACGTGAACGTGAAAGCGCTTAAAGATGAACACAGTCAGTAACAAAGGTGCAAACCAACTTGTACAAATAACAAGCAAATAACAAGTTTGTTTACCACTGTTGTGGTTTCTTATCACAAACGTCAATCTAGAGGTCTTTCAAGAAAATGGCATAAATTCAAACAACCTCTCGAAATCGGCGTGGAAGCAACTATCATAATCTCCAAAGAAAACGGGACTGAATGTAATCCTCTTGGAGCCATCTTTTTATCACAAAGAAAGAGATCCGATGATGAAACTTTCCCCAGTTTGGAAGGAAGAGATTGTGGAAATCAATCGACTGAAACTATGAATTTTTTTAATTTTTTTTATGGTCGTAGAAATAGTTGACATAAGCGGTCTTTCACAATGTTTATATCAAAATGCAAGCTGGCCAAAAAATCTAATCCATTTGGCTGTCAGTCGATTGGTCAACGTTTTGATACTTTCTGTTTTTATTGATCCCTCCAATGTTTGTCTTTGGATGCAGGACACTTTTTCCGCAACTTATTGTCAAGTTCGCCCAAAAAGGTTTTTTTTGATTTTTTTTTTACTTATTATTATTATTTCGGATCATCATTATCTGACAAAAATGTGAATGAATTATTCATAATTTCGTAAGTAATGAGGTCCGCAGCACCGAATGAGAGAGATCCTTAGATCCTTTTGTGGAGCCAGCGAAATGCTTGACTGTGTGGACAATACAGCTACGGATCATTTTTAATCAAGAAAGATGTGCAACGCTTACTCAGCCTTTTTTTTTTATCCAAAACTCGTGGTTGATAAGCTGATAAGCAATCCTGTTTTTATATCACCAAACTATCCGATCAACGATGCATGCTGTAGCTTAACGTGTTTTTTATCACCTCAGACGACACATGGATAGCATGTACACAGGAACCATTTTTGTAAAGCTTCAACGTTAACTCACTGATGTTGGCACAAGTAAAGGGTCTATTTCGTGAATGGTAACACTTAGCTCATGTCTGATTTGACAGATAATTAGTTTAATCATTCCGCTGAACGAATATGGTTGTGTATACTCTTGAACAACGCTGGGAAATATTGCGACATTACTTTGAAAATCATGGTAATGTTGCAGAATGTGTGCGAAAATTGCGTACGGATTTTGGAAGAAGAGAAGCACCGTCAGCTCCGTACGTTCGTTATCTTGTGAAAAAAGTGAAAGAAACTGGCATCCTCATCGATAAACCAAAGCGTGAAAAGCCAAGAAGAGTGCGTATACCCGAGAATATTGCTGCTGTGGCAGAAAGTGTGCGTGAAGCGCCATCAACATCAATTCACCGTCGTTCTCAACAATTGAACATTTCGGAGACATCATTGAGACGAATTTTGCATAAAGACCTTGGTATGACGCCATACCATTGGTTCAGGAGTTGAAGCCAACTGACCATCCAAAGAGTTTTCGCTTCGCTAAGTGGGCCTGCGATCGACTTACAGAAGATGCCGAATTTGCCATCTTTTCAGATGAAGCTCATTTTGATTTTGGCGGGTATGTAAACAAGAAAATTTGTCGCATTTGAGGCACAGAAAACCCGCACGTATACATTGAAAAGCCGATGCACCCAAAACGAGCCACTGTTTGGTGCGGATTTTGGTCCAGAGCCATAATTGGGCCATTTTTCTTCGAAAATGAGCAAGGAGTGGCCGTTACAGTCAATGGCGATCGTTATCGGGCCATGTTGAACGAATTTTTGTTCATAAAAATTGAAGAGGAGGATATTGGCAACATTTGGTTTCAACAGGACGGCGCTACGTGCCACACAGCCGAAGCTACACTCGATGTTTTTTTTAACGCTATCAGTACTGCTTATAAAACAAGCATTGTAAGTGACAGTATTACTCAGAGAGTAATACCCATCTTGTCACAGTCATCATTTAGCGTCGTGTTAGTTGTTAGTAGACATAAACAAATAAAGCCTAACACCATACACAAATACAAAGTTTAACAAATATTAAAAAAAGAATATATATTTTAATTACAATTGTTAATTATAAAATAAATACAAATAAAAACAGGAGTACTGAAAAAATACGTAGCATGCACATTAAGAATTGACACGTCCAAAAAGTTTTTGTTTGAGTGCCAGTTTACTGGATACAAAATCGAACATATGACAGTTTGCATTCGCTTCTATTGACATCCGAGTAATAGGTTCGTTGCATCCGTAATTCGTACGGTGGTATTTTATGTCAAAAATGTTTAAGTTTCTAAAATTGAAAGGCTTAACACTAAAATTGACTTGGTTAAGAAGTGGTGGTGCGTCAATATTACCAGCAATAAGCTGATGTAAAAACACAATATCACAGTCTTCCCAACGTTTTTGTAATGAATCAAGACCGATAAGTAGAAGACGGTCCTTATAAGGTGGAAGACGCAGAGGATCAGTCCATGATAAATGCAGAAGTGCGAAACGAACAAATTTGCGTTGAACAGACTCGATACGGTCAATTTGTGTTAAGTAATACGGTGACCACACATTGGATGCATACTCAAGCTGTGGCCTTACAAATGTAGTGTACAGGGTACTCGTGATTAATGGACATGAAAATTCTTTACTCCACCGTTTGATGAAGCCGAGAAGGGTGTTGCTTTTGTTGACTATTTGCTCAATATGAATTGAGAAGTCAAGATTTGGAGCGAATTGTACACCTAAGTCCTTTGTCAGTTTTACTTTAGCCAGCGGAGAACTATTTATGGTGTACACAGAGGAGAGAGGATTAAGTCTTCTCGAAAAGGACATGCTAAAACATTTAGATATGTTAAATGATAAGCAATTATTGAAGCACCATTTTGCAAAAGAATTAAGGTCATCCAGTAAAGCGCTGCAGTCGGATAGATTGTGGATACACTTAAATATTTTTATATCGTCGGCATAAATTAGAACATTTGAGTTCCTGATCACACTAACAACATCGTTAATGGCTAGAATGAATAAAAGAGGACCAAAGTGGCTACCTTGAGGCACACCTGAGGTAGCGTTTTTTGTTTTAGAGGTCGATCCCCTAAACAAAACTTGATACGTTCTCCCGTCAAGATACGAGCATATCCACTCCACGAAAGATAAAGGGAAACCAGGGGGATTTCATTTTAAAAGTAATTAGCTTATGGGAAAGCTTATCAAAGGCCTTACTGAAGTCAGTGTACACGCAGTCGACTTGATTTCCTACTTCTAGGGTTTTATTTGTGAATGAAGTAAACTCTAACAAATTTGTAACTGTGGATTTGTTTTTAACAAAGCCATGCTGTTTATCAGTTAGGAAAGGTTAACAACTAAAATAAACGCTGTCGAAAATGATAGCCTCAAAAAGTTTCGGCAAGCAAGATAGCTTAGCTATAGGCCTGTAATTAGTAACATCTCCCCGGAAGCCCTTTTTGTGCACCGGGATTATGAAACCATTTTTCCAAAATTTTGGAAAAACTTTTTGGTTAATAGAGGCTTGAAATAAAAAAGCCAAAGGAGCTGCAAGAGAGCTACAGCAATTCTTAAAGATTATTGGAGGTATCCCATCAGGTCCGCAGGTGGTGTTCATTCCAAGGCGAGCAAGATGGTATTCCACGTCACTAGGAGTTATTGATAGTTGACCCATTGAACTAGGGCAAAAGGTCTCTTGGTGAGCGAATATATTTGGGTCGGGTATTAAATTATCAGAATCATAGGCGGAACTGGAAAAAGAGGAAAAGAAATTACATATATCATCTGGTTTTTTACTTGAGTTATTTAAGTATGAACGAGTGGAAGGATAACCATCAGATTTTCTCTTGCAGTTGATAAATTTCCAAAACGATTTTGGGTCGTTTAGAAGAGATAATCGCATTCTTCCAATATAGTTGTCATAAAGACGACTTGAAAGTGACTTTAATTCCATATATGGAAAAGTAGCGATCATGGTCTTTAGAATTATTACTTGAAAGATACTTTTTCCATGCCTTATTCCATCTATTACGTAGACTTCGTAATTCGTGATTGTACCATGGGGCAGTTGCTACCGAGCCCATTCGTGTTTGTTTGACGGGAACAGATGAAACGAAGCAGTCGAACATGTTCACATAAAATTTGCCAACCATTTGGTCAACAGTTCCTTTGAAGATACTGTTAAAGTTTATCTTAGAAACTAATTCGTTAAGAAGATTAAAATCAGTATTTTTAAAATCAAACTCTAGATCCTTGTATTCCACGTCATTCTCAAGCCCATTGTCAAAAGATAAAATGAGTTGAAGGGGAGGATGGTATGTATCAATTTTTGTCATAGGCAGGGTACTGCGTTCAACAATGCAGTTACTTGCATTAGTGAAAAGTGCACCCTGTTTTTGAAGATCGCATTATCAGCCGCAGAGCTGATGTCGTTTGGCCACCTCGGAGCTGCGATTTGACACTGTTGGACTATTATTTGTGGGGTGCCCTCAAAGATAAGTATTACGCCGACAAGCCAGAGACAATTGACGCTTTAAAGGACAATATTCGTGAAGCCATTGGTGAAATACAGCTGCACACAATCGATAATGTGCTTAAAAATTGGACCGATCGTGTAGGCTACTGCATGGCCAGCCGAGGCAGCCATTTGAATGAAATTATTTTCCATTATTAACCGGAAGGATTGTACTTTCAAATAAAAAAAGAAATTTGAGAAAATATTCAGCAGTTTTTTTTATAGCATTTAAAAAAAAAAAAGTTATTTGGCGGACCCTTTATATTCCCTTAAAACGCGAAGGTCGCCAGCAAATTTAGAAGTGCTCGAACGCTCTTGGCTAGGCAAATAAACTTGGTTCATCAATTATAAAGGCGATTTATATCACCACCTGTACTTCTGAGATTTTTGTAATTATTGTGAATAAAATTTAAGTAAAATAATTATACGAAATAAAGCCAATTATAATAACGTATCATGAGAGTTAGCTGAGGCCATATTTTACACATTCCACCTGAAATCTCATAATTTTCAGCCTACAACAAGCTTTGTTCATCAATGCTTGATTTAAGACTCGACTCAAAATAAAATTAAATCAATCCAAATTTTATTGTCTTGGAAGTGCCTCCGGCTTAGTCAGCTAGCTCAAAATATCTATAAGAGAACCTTGCGTCAAGGTTCATGTCTCTCTTCACATGTCTATCTGGATTTGGGTGCCCAATTAAATTCAAGTACACACATCTCGATTTCATTATCTCTAGACACAAAGAGAATGCTTGATTTTCGATCAGTTCCTCAATCGATGGAAAAAACGTTCGGCTTATCGGCAACTCAAAATGTAAAAGCATTTCGCAGTGTATGGTGTTTTGTCCAAGTTATCAGTCCGAGAGTTAAAATTAAATTTAGATGAAATAAAATATTCGAAAATTCAACAGACAAATCTTGACACTATGTTTGTTAAAAGTCCAACTCTCCAGAGTTGGATTGTGTTCCTATTTTTGGTTGGTGTGTCACCCATCGGAACAAGTAAGTTACGAATTCCAACTTGTACCTATGAATCTGGGGTTATCAATTATTTCGTGTGCACTGATCTTTATTTTTAGAAAAAGTGTTTGACTTTGTAGAAAAACTGGCAGTTTATAATGTCAATGATTCAAGTGTGGTTTATGCAAAAAAAGTGGTTAGTGAAATTTACTATTTCTAACGACATCTTTTAGAAGATGTTAAATGAGTGAAAGGGCGTGTTGTTCATATTAAGCTTAACCTTAATCTTAATGGTTTTATTCATCGAAGATAAACAACAATTAATTCATTGATTATTGTTTTAAAAAATTAAGAAAAATAAAATACAATTGCTACTTAGACCCGAAGGTTTCCATGACAACAACATTTTACATGCCGGTGAATCATATTTGCCTTTCGGTGTTATTTTAAAGCCGAACTAAATATAAATATGTAGTCAGCCCTTGAACTTTTGAAAAATGAAGGGAAAGGTGAAGTGAGAAAATATTTAAAGAGTTTCTGATAATTCAAAATCAGTTGAACGAAAGGCTATGAAAAAGTGTTCGGCAGTGTTTTATGGAATTAGAGGTAATAACAATAATAATAAATTTCATAATTATTTCTCTGGCATTCGATTTATTTCAAAATTTCAAATTTGAGAAAATTTCAAAAGTAAATCTTTTATTATTTATTTATTTATTTACAAGACATCAATAAACAATAAATAATTGTTTACCAGAACTATTTATAGAGCAACTAGCAGTTTACCTTTTAGCTTTTCGGGCGGCGTTCGCTGTAGCATCTGCGAGCTCAATTCAACAACAACAACAACATGGGCTGGCGTCCAGATGAGCTTAACCTTTTGCCTTGACTTAATTAGTACATCTCGAATTCTTTCCAATGATAATTGTTTCATTCCGTGGATTGGCAATGCATTGCAACACTGACAATGGCCAATTTACCTGCATTTTGAGAGTTTCTTTCAACCATTTCAAGCATTGCTTAAGCTTCCGTGATATCGATATTTTGTTAGTAATGTCAACAAAGCCTCCCTCTACAAGCAACTCTCAGCACCTGACTTCTCCAAACAAAACCTGATTTGCCTACTGTTTGATGTAAGCACGTCTTTGATAAAGTAAATTATAGTTCTCTACTACACGAGATCATTCAAAGCTCCTGGGAACGGAACTACTACATGCCTTCTGTCGATGATCAAATCTCGATGACAGATACTCTATCTCTTCAATAAACACGTACTACTTTTAACAAGTAGAAATCGTCCCCTACCACACCAGTGGCTGAATTCCGATATTCAAATTCTAATGAAGCATCGCAATGCTGCGTTCAAAAACTGGAAGAAATACTGTGCCGAAGAGTATTTAAAAGCTATTTTGAAATTAAGGGTAGCGAAATCCTTCTCATTCTTATTACAGTCGCAAGCTAGATACGTCTGCATCAGGTAAACATCTTTGGAAACAGCTTCGCCAAATTGGCTTAGGCAAACAGAGTCCAAAAATTCCTGATAACATAGACTGTAATCGGCTGAATGCTGAATTCGCCAATTTTGCTAGAACCATATCCGACCTTACTCATTACACCCTGCCCCATGTTGTAGATGCATGCTTGCCTATCAAATCAAATGCCACAGGCCCCAACAATATCTGCCCAAAATTTGTCAAGCAGTTTATGTCATATATACTCCGTTTCTTAACCCATATTTGTAATCACATATTGAGTAGCTCAGTATTCCCTAGCGCTCGGAAAAAAATTAAAATTATTTCTATTCCTAAATAAGGTACCAGAAATTCTGTCGAATACAGGCCAATAGCTATTCTCTCTTATTTTTCGAAAGTTTTTGAAAAGCTGATAGCTGATAGTATGATAAATAGAAAGCTTAGGTGTCAGTTTAATATCTCCGCATCCTCGATGAAACTTCTATCCTCATATTTAAACGGATGACAAAAGTGTGTGGTTGCGGGAACTAATTACTCGCAGCTCGTTGACATTAACTGTGGTTTTCCTTAAGGATTAATTCTTGTACTAATCCTCTTCGCACTGCACGTCAATGTGTTGCCCACAGATCTTGAAAGCATTTATCGCTGGACACTTAAACACGATTTGTCATTAAATGCTATGAAGTTAAAATTGATTTTGATATATTGAAATATCCTCGACGTTTTTTATCCCCAATTAGTCAAGCCCAATAGAGTGGGCCGGCTCTGCCAGAACCTTTGGTCTGATATTTAATCGTACACTAACATGGGATACATAACATAGTCGGCAAGGTTTGTGGTGGACTGCATACTCTTTGGGCTGCTGTTGGCGAAAACATTTCTTGTTCCAGTATTAACATATGGCTGTGAAATTTGTTGTTACCCGAACTACAGATGTAGGAGAAAATAAAACGCTCTAAGCATTATGGCTGGCAACATATTCATGGCTGTTCTTTCGACAAATTTATTGAAGATAGACCTTTGTTCGTTCTCAATGATATTATACGTACAAGTGACCCTGAATGCAGACATAATAAATTTCAATTCTTACAATCGCGAAGGGTGCTAACGTTAAAACACCAAAGATACAAATGTCTTACATCAGAACGCCAATTTTTTGTCCAAGTTTCTCGGATGTGGAACTCTGATTCCACAAGCCTAAGGAGAATCGAAGCACGAATGCCTTTAAAACTTCCAGACTGGTTCAATAATCCACAAGGACACAAATCAGGCTCTTACTCACAAACGGACACCAATTCTGTACTTTTCAATTTGTGTGCCTTGAAAAAAAACAGCACCAATACAACAGTATATACAAAAGAATGTTCCTATAAATCTTTTGATACTTAAAATCGAAAAGCTGGAATTTAATCTTTACGAATGGGTCGAAAATTTCACACACCACCGCTTTTGCAGTACTCTCAGAAGGAGGTGAAGCATTAGTACACGGACTTCTACCAAACACCACATTAATCTTTAAGTGGAATCAATTTGCAACCCTTTGCATTATTCGGCTATGATATCAAAAATAAGAGATACTCTTATAAGTAAAAGTTCAAAACTTAACGTGATGTGAGCCCCAGGATATGTTGGAATGCGTCGTAATGAACAAGCCGACAATACCGCCAACAATGTGCGTTGGATGCCAGTCCGTTTATTTAAATTATATTCCAAACGCGGTTTTAAGGATGACATTATGATACCTTACAAACAAGAAGTTGCAGCAGCTTTTGTGGTAAGCATTATTTAAAAAAAGAACAAACCTTAACAATTCAGGATAGAAGAAGTGAGGCGGAGTATATGGTATGTATACATAATTAAATCTGTTGGTGCCAACATTGATCTCCAAAAATTGAAGCTGCTCTGAAGATGATGATGTTCAGGCATTGATTGTATCTTCCTTACGAATCTCACACTTAAGGTTTCGTTTGCAGAAATCATATCGCAAGCCCCGTACTTCCTGGGCAACATGCTCTTAAAATTGTTTATGCTCATCCGGTTCCTTGACTTAAATTGGTATAGCAACTTTGAGAAAATTCCCCTCATCAATTTTATATTTCCTTTCTTGGTTGGAAATTGCCGAGGAATATGAAAGCCGTTGGAATCTCGTTCATTGCGTACTGAAATGCTTATTCCAAATAATAGTGAAAGCCAAGGACTAATACAAAACAGAATTCATTTCTTCGATTCGGAACCACTTCCTGGTGGTAACATGCCAGTCCCGTACTTTTTTGCAGCTGATTAAAGCCTTATCCGTTTCGTTATCAACTAGCACCAAACTATCTTTTAAGTAGAGCACGAAGAATAGTACAAATAGTTTGAAAAAAAATTTGAAAAATTCATATCTTTTTCTTGGTTTGGCTGGAAAAATGCACAACTATAATGCCTCCCAAAACTATGTAAGGCACGAATTCAAAAATAGCGCCATTATCCCTGTTGGAGAAGTTTCAGACAGACAGACCAGGACCATTAAAAAAATTATTACTGGTTTCTCAAATTATGGATCTTTCTTTTAATTAAATTTTCAGTGCATAAAAATTCTTCTTCGAAATCGTTAAACAAAACATTTGAGCCATTCTACACGATACGCGCAAAGAACTACTGTCAAAATACGAACAAAGTTGGTATTGTGAGAGTAACTATCAGAGAGTTGTTCTCATCCAGTGTTGCCAAGTTTTTTCTGAGCCAAAGCACCGTTCCTAATATTTTCAGCATTAATTTTGATACCTCGAGCACCAACAAAATTATTTTTCCAATTTTTCCAGTTTCCCCAAAAAAAAAAACGAAACAATTATTTAGTTCCAGTCATAAATATGTGTTACCAAGCCAATTCTGACCTATGCGTGCCCAGTATGGTGGAACATAATCTAGAGTTTTCGAAAGAAAGTGCTTGCAAGCTTGCATACGATTTACAGAAGCGCTTATTCCGATTTTCGGTATGAGCAAAAAATAAAAGTCTAGGATTGACAACGTTATCGTGGGCTTTCTGAGGTATCATTTTGCGCGATCGGCAAATGTAATTTAGAACGAACTCATATCAATATTGTTTTATCCTAACATAGCACCTCAGGCATTTTTATACTTAGACGCACATGGCTGCTTGTCAGACTCGAGCAATGTTCCCACTATATACCATGGTGCTAGAATAGTCCTGTAGAGCTACTGGATGGAATTACTGTATCAGCTTAGGCTAAATCCCACTTTTTTATTACTTATAATATAATATTGTATAAAGACCTATTGAAAATATGTTAAACTTAAATTAAATCATGAGCACTGTCATTCATCGGTCATTAATTTTGTAATATACATAACATTAGTTTATAAGTATTGTAATACAAGTATTTTAAGTGGTAACAAATAAATCTTCCAAAAATAAATAAGTGCTTGTTAATTTAAAAATTAATGCATTTTTTTAATTATCAATAAAAACATTTATTGGTAATCCACTCTAAGCAATACGATAGCACGAAAATAAAATAAATAATAATTTTATTCATATATTTACAGCAAAAAAGATGTGCCATCAAGTAAGTTCAGATATATACGATTTTAAGGTTCCAATTTTGCAAATCACGCATTCAGGATAATTGTAACTTTTACAGCATTTTTGATTTCTTTGTAAACCAAAGCTAATTGTAAAATTGCATTTAACATCTCCTAAGTTTGCTTTTGACTAGGTTTACTTGAGTAAAAACCATTTCAACATCGCCATTGGCATGTGGCAATAAAGCAGTTTCAAGCCTAGTTCGCAAATGTTTGCAAAAGGGTTTTGTCTTACTGAATGCAATGGTAGGTTTCAGCGTTAAAAAACAGATTTAATGAAGCACTAAAAATAAAATGAAAGAACTAAAATAATACCCGAGCACTAAAATGACATTTTGGGCACTGAAATCAGTTTTTGAGCACTGAAATTAACGCTGAAAGCACTAAATTGGCAACGCTGTTTTCACCTGTGTTCATTAGCGAGAAAGTCACAGAAAGTCTGACTCTGGAGAGTTTTTCGTCAACTGTCCGAGAGCTGCTCTCAACACTGTGTCCACTCACGAAACTACTCTCGAGAGTAGCCTGAGAGCAACTCGCAGACATTTGACTCTTAAGTGGAAATGCACCTAAAGAACATTTGTGAGGATATTTGCATCTTACGTTTTCCATTTGTCCTATGAATTCAAATCCGTTTCTTAGTTTTCATGGGTTTTCAAAATGCACGATAAAGTTTTTATTTCCTTTCGTCTTCAATAAAATGATCTCACTTTTAATGGTATCAATATTTAATTTATTACTTATTTTCAACAAAGTCTCAAACTGGTAAAGAATAAAAAATAAATTTTTAGACGCAACAAATGCGTTCCAGGCAAATTTCCCAGTAGCGGAGCCCCATTAAGGGACGCTTGAAAGAAGGCATTGTACGGTGGTACATGGAACACTTCATGTGCGGGTCCGATCCGCACTTGTCTACTTTTTTTCATAATAAGTGCTCCAGAGAATTAGCCACCTGCATTCCTTCCCTTTATCACTTTCACAGAAACACCCCTCTTGCCAAGAATGCTCATCAGCCCATTCTCGATTTTTAACCGCACAGTATAAATATGGAACGATATCTCGGTGGTTCTTACTCACTTAAATTTATAGAAGCCCAAGAATAATATGAATCAGAGTACTCTTTTAGATCGTTTCAAATCACTATGCAATTGGAAAACTGCGCAGAGAGAGCATGAAAATATTTGCCAAGCCTTTGCTGCCTGAAAAATGATGTTTACAATTCGGCTAAGCTTTCTCTATTTTCATTGCTATTTTATCATACCGATTATTACTTACAGTACTCAATGGGCCAGTGTGGGTTTTAACGCTTTTTAGTATGTTTTACCCAATTATTGCAGGAAGTAATAAAGCTGAAATATCCCTTTTTTATGTCTTTTTTATGTTAGGTAAAAATAATATTTTCTTACAATTTTTTCATATATAAAAACGCGAACATGTATAGTACATAAATTATTATTTAGTTTTTAAAAACCTTGCAAGGATAAGCAAAAATATATAAAAAGAAATATAATTATAATAATCAAAGAACATCAAACTGGAACACGGCAATCACCCAAGATGAAAATTTCTCATCGGCTTTGGATCACTGATTTGGACAATTTTGATTTGGAGGTCATAAGAGGGGTAATCTACTCCTTCCACCAATTTGACAAAAAAAATCATAGCATTGAGGAGCCTTAAGCAAAAAATCTATGATGAACTTAAGCAAGACATCACTTTGGAGAGTTCTGAAAAGCAAATTATTCAGCTTTCGCAAGACGGAAGACAATAGGAGAATCCTCTGTGAAAGGACAAACATAAAAATTCAAAGGATAAATCTTAATCCGGCAAATTAGGAATTTCCGTGAAAGTGGATACCGAGTTATTTATATAGATGAGTCTTGTATACATAGCTCCCACACAAGAGGAATGGGTGGGACTGATGGAAGTACAGAAGGATTAAAAGAGCCTATTGGAAAAGGATCACGACTAAATATTGCACATGCTGGTGGATCAAATGGATTTGTCGATGGCGCTCTTCTCATATTCAAATCTGGATTGAAGTCTGGCGACTACCATAATGAGATGAACTTTGAAAATTTCTCCAAATGGTTAACAGAACAGATTCTGCAGCAGCTGGATGAACCGTCGGTAATTGTAATGGACAATGCTTCATAACACAACAAATAAAAAAACCGTACGCCAACTTCATCAGCAACAAAATTTGAGTTAACTTATTTGGCTGGTAGAAAATAATATTGCACACAGCTCTTCAATGCTTAAAATCCGCAGCGTGAAATAGATAACTTGATAAGATCAGCAGGGCATGAAGTACTTAGGCTACCACCATACCATCCGGACTTAATCCCAATTGAGAATATCTGGGGTATTGTAAAATCAAGAGTTGCTTGTAGAAATAATACTAAACTGGATGCCGTCAAGAAATTAGCAGAAGAGGAATTTGCAAAAATTACGGTCGTGGAGTGGAAATGTACCTGAGATAAAGCCATAAGGACAGAAGACAATTATTTGGCATATGAACAGAGTTGGTATACCTTCACCAAAAGAATTATCATAAGACCCGGCGAATACTTATCAAGTGAAATAGAAAGCTACGGCGAGGGTGATGATGATACCGGCGATGATTAAGGGCTATTGCATGAAAACAAAAACATCTAATAAATAAATATTCATATTATGAAAATAAACATGCTTTAATTTTTTAAAATTTTCAATACTCATATTTTGAAGCGAAATTCATGTTGGTAAAACCATTTGTTCTTCCTCTTAACAAAATAACGACTGAAAATTGTCGTTACCCACTTCACTAAAAGAATAATGAATGCATACTCCGCACATTCTCTCTACACTTATTTTTCATGTTTTCACATTTGGCAACAGCAGCTTCTTATTTTCTGTTTACCTTATCCACCAATCGTATTCAAGTAATGAGCAGTCAGTGTTGAGAATTCACGCTGTAAACGTCAAGAGGAGGTTACATGCGACTTTTTCTTCTGTTTTGTGTGGAAAGACTGGAAAATGATGATTCCCACTACAGCAAATTCACACTTAAAAATGCCTTTTCTTATCACTCACCCTGGCCCATTATTTAATTTCATGGGATTATTTTTTAAGCTTGCATTGAGCTCGGATAGTTCCGGGCCATAAATAAAATAATAAATAAATTATGTTCAATTGTTAACTTTGCTTTTTACAGATTCTGCGGACCTTCCGTGCTTGACACCTGATGCAGCCGATGGCTTGTGCACCGTTTTGGCCAAATGCACATATCTCATGGAGATGATGAACAAGAAACCTTTACTCCCTAAGGACATTGCTTATCTGCAGAACAGTCAATGTGCGTACAAAAATAATGAAGTTTACGTAAGAATTTATATTTTTAAAAATACTTTTAAGATTCATTTGTCATTTTTGCAGGTTTGTTGTCGAAGTCAAGGTGCCACTGCAAAAGAAGAACCGAAAACAAATCAAACAACAAAAGCAACAAGCAGTGGTGCTTCCTTGAGGCTCGGAAGGTGTGGTGATGTTATTTTGAATCGCATTCATGGTGGCAACCAAACAAAGATCGACGAATTCCCATGGTTGGCACTCATTGAATATAAAAGTAATCAGTTATTGAGCCTTAAACTTTTCTAATCAATTCAAAAGATGCTCCTTTCCTATTTTAGCCAGTTCGGGTAACTCTGCTGGGTTTAACTGTGGTGGTAGTTTGATCAACGAGCGATATGTTTTGACAGCAGCTCATTGTTTGATCGACCTCGCTGCTCAAAGGACACCATCCCTTGTGCGATTGGGCGAGTGGGATACCTCAACCGATAGGGATTGTGTGAAGGATGTGCGCGGTCATGAAGATTGTGCCCCCGCCCATATTGATATCGAAATTGAAAAAATCATAACTCATGAGAATTATAGCTCTTCAAGTCGAAATTTGACAGATGACATCGCATTGATACGGTTGACGCGATCTGTCACCTATTCCGATTTCATTCAACCAATTTGTTTGCCCATAAAGCAGAGCATCAGAGAGAAAACCTTTGAGGGAGACTCCATGGACATAGCTGGATGGGGCAGGACCGAAAATGGTACATTCAGTGATAAAAAATTGAAAGCTGCTGTTCCGGTGATACCTTTTAACGATTGTCAAGCCATCTATTCGAAGAAGCAAAATGTGCATCTTCAACAATCGCAATTATGTGCTGGAGCCGAGGGTATAGATGCTTGCCGTGGCGATTCCGGTGGACCACTTATTGGCTTGGACACATCCGACAAGGCACGACCATATTATTTTATTGCCGGCATCATTTCATTTGGATCGCATCCGTGCGGCACCCGAGGATGGCCGGGAGTTTACACAAGGGTTTCTGAATATATTAATTGGATTCAAGAAAATATTCAAGCTCAATAGTTGTAAACAATTCATTGGAAAATGACAATACATGTGTTTTTAGAATGGAAAGATTTGTATTTATTTGACCTGCGTCAATCGTTTGACTGAAGCTTGAGGATGTTGTTTTAGGATTGTAAAGTGAACTTGAAATGAAAAGAAGAATGGTATTTCTTTGGAGGAGCTGTAAAAAATGCAGTCTTTTGAGTTTTTTTTATTCAATTCAATTAAATGGCTTTTTTTACAATCTTATGGCTTCACTGAAATACTTCCATTTAAAAAATTATTCATAGTGAAGTGAAGTAATAAAGTATTTTTTAAAGATTTCAAACCCAAAATTCATCCGGTACATTTGGAAGAATTATATTCTCAACAAAATAATAAAATATAATTAACGTATAAATAAAAAAAATTATAAATAAACAGTATCCATCCAATAAAGTCAGATTGAATATAACTTCTATCAACGGTATTGATATTTCATTTCAAATGCTTTTTCGAGAATTAGTTTCCTCTATGCTTAGTACGTCATCCACTAATCATCTCTTAAGATAATCTTAGTTACAGCACGATGCCGAATAAGTCTCGAAAGAATATCGTAGGCATAGATATAGATTTTCGGTTGAGCACTTACACTTGAACGGACATCTTAAAATACCTCAGAGCATACATTTTGTTGTTAAATAATGTAGAAATTTATAAAGTCACTTACTTAGTACTATTAAGCTTTTAGTTAATATTTTTCAAAGAAATTGAAATGTTGTAACGTTATCAAAAGAATAAAGAAATCAAAAGACTTCAAATAGTCATAAGACTTCAATAATTAATCAATGATTTCAAAAGACTTCAACGAATTCAAACAGTCTAAAAGTATTGCATTCTTTTGACTTGAAACCTTTTGAGTACTTCAAGTAATTCTAAGTACACACAAGCATTCCGAATTGAACACAAATTTGAAAATTCAGCTCTGAGAACCTTTTATTAACGAAAATACAGAAATATGAGATCCGAGGCTTTTTTGCTTAATTCTGCTGGACTATAGCCCATGGTTTCAAAATGCACTTTTTTCCGGAATTCGCAAATCACGATTTCTGTTATACGAAAAGCCACAAGCATCACGAATTGAACACAAATTTGAAAATTTAGCTCTGAGAACCTTTTATTAACGAAAATACAGAAATATGAGATCCGAGGCTTTTTTGCTTAATTCTGCTGGACTATAGCCCGTGGTTTCAAAATGCACTTTTTTCCGGAATTCGCAAATCACGATTTCTGTGATATTGACAGTCACAAGCATCCGAAATTGAACACAAATTTGAAAATTTAGCTCTGAGAACCTTTTATTAACGAAAATACAGAAATATGAGATCCGAGGCTTTTTTGCTTAATTCTGCTGGACTATAGCCCATGGTTTCAAAATGCACTTTTTCCCGGAATTTGCAAATCACGATTTCTGTTATACGAAAAGCCACAAGCATCACGAATTGAACACAAATTTGAAAATTTAGCTCTGAGAACCTTTTATTAACGAAAATACAGAAATATGAGATCCGAGGCTTTTTTGCTTAATTCTGCTGGACTATAGCCCATGGTTTCAAAATGCACTTTTTTCCGGAATTCGCAAATCACGATTTCTGCGATATTGACAGTCACAAGCATCCGAAATTGAACACAAATTTGAAAATTTAGCTCTGAGAACCTTTTATTAACGAAAATACAGAAATATGAGATCCGAGGCTTTTTTGCTTAATTCTGCTGGACTATAGCCCATGGTTTCAAAATGCACTTTTTTCCGGAATTTGCAAATCACGATTTCTGTTATACGAAAAGCCACAAGCATCACGAATTGAACACAAATTTGAAAATTTAGCTCTGAGAACCTTTTATTAACGAAAATACAGAAATATGAGATCCGAGGCTTTTTTGCTTAATTCTGCTGGACTATAGCCCGTGGTTTCAAAATGCACTTTTTTCCGGAATTCGCAAATCACGATTTCTGCGATATTGACAGTCACAAGCATCCGAAATTGAACACAAATTTGAAAATTTAGCTCTGAGAACCTTTTATTAACGAAAATACAGAAATATGAGATCCGAGGCTTTTTTGCTTAATTCTGCTGGACTATAGCCCGTGGTTTCAAAATGCACTTTTTTCTGGAATTCGCAAATTACGATTTCTATTACCCTGATAATGCCAAGCATCACGAACTGAACACAAATTTGAAAATTTAGGTCTGAGAACCTTTTATTAACGAAAATACAGAAATATGAGATCCGAGGCTTTTTTGCTTTATTCTGCTGGACTATAGCCCGTGGTTTCAAAATGCACTTTTTTCTGGAATTCGCAAATTACGATTTCTATACCCTGATAATGCCAAGCATCACGAACTGAACACAAATTTGAAAATTTAGGTCTGAGAACCTTTTATTAACGAAAATACAGAAATATGAGATCCGAGGCTTTTTTGCTTAATTCTGCTGGACTATAGCCCGTGGTTTCAAAATGCACTTTTTTCCGGAATTCGCAAATCACGATTTCTGCGATATTGACAGTCACAAGCATCCGAAATTGAACACAAATTTGAAAATTTAGCTCTGAGAACCTTTTATTAACGAAAATACAGAAATATGAGATCCGAGGCTTTTTTGCTTAATTCTGCTGGACTATAGCCCGTGGTTTCAAAATGCACTTTTTTCTGGAATTCGCAAATTACGATTTCTATTACCCTGATAATGCCAAGCATCACGAACTGAACACAAATTTGAAAATTTAGGTCTGAGAACCTTTTATTAACGAAAATACAGAAATATGAGATCCGAGGCTTTTTTGCTTAATTCTGCTGGACTATAGCCCGTGGTTTCAAAATGCACTTTTTTCCGGAATTCGCAAATCACGATTTCTGCGATATTGACAGTCACAAGCATCCGAAATTGAACACAAATTTGAAAATTTAGCTCTGAGAACCTTTTATTAACGAAAATACAGAAATATGAGATCCGAGGCTTTTTTGCTTAATTCTGCTGGACTATAGCCCATGGTTTCAAAATGCACTTTTTTCCGGAATTTGCAAATCACGATTTCTGTTATACGAAAAGCCACAAGCATCACGAATTGAACACAAATTTGAAAATTTAGCTCTGAGAACCTTTTATTAACGAAAATACAGAAATATGAGATCCGAGGCTTTTTTGCTTAATTCTGCTGGACTATAGCCCGTGGTTTCAAAATGCACTTTTTTCCGGAATTCGCAAATCACGATTTCTGCGATATTGACAGTCACAAGCATCCGAAATTGAACACAAATTTGAAAATTTAGCTCTGAGAACCTTTTATTAACGAAAATACAGAAATATGAGATCCGAGGCTTTTTTGCTTAATTCTGCTGGACTATAGCCCGTGGTTTCAAAATGCACTTTTTTCTGGAATTCGCAAATTACGATTTCTATTACCCTGATAATGCCAAGCATCACGAACTGAACACAAATTTGAAAATTTAGGTCTGAGAACCTTTTATTAACGAAAATACAGAAATATGAGATCCGAGGCTTTTTTGCTTTATTCTGCTGGACTATAGCCCGTGGTTTCAAAATGCACTTTTTTCTGGAATTCGCAAATTACGATTTCTATTACCCTGATAATGCCAAGCATCACGAACTGAACACAAATTTGAAAATTTAGGTCTGAGAACCTTTTATTAACGAAAATACAGAAATATGAGATCCGAGGCTTTTTTGCTTTATTCTGCTGGACTATAGCCCGTGGTTTCAAAATGCACTTTTTTCTGGAATTCGCAAATTACGATTTCTGTGATATTGACAGTCACAAGCATCCGAAATTGAACACAAATTTGAAAATTTAGCTCTGAGAACCTTTTATTAACGAAAATACAGAAATATGAGATCCGAGGCTTTTTTGCTTAATTCTGCTGGACTGTAGCCCATGGTTTCAAAATGCACTTTTTTCCGGAATTTGCAAAATACGATTTCTGTTATACGAAAAGCCACAAGCATCACGAATTGAACACAAATTTGAAAATTTAGCTCTGAGAACCTTTTATTAACGAAAATACAGAAATATGAGATCCGAGGCTTTTTTGCTTAATTCTGCTGGACTGTAGCCCATGGTTTCAAAATGCACTTTTTTCCGGAATTTGCAAAATACGATTTCTATTACCCTGATAATGACAAGCATTCGAAATTGAACACAAATTTGAAAATTTAGCTCTGAGAACCTTTTATTAACGAAAATACAGAAATATGAGATCCGAGGCTTTTTTGCTTAATTCTGCTGGACTATAGCCCATGGTTTCAAAATGCACTTTTTTCCGGAATTTGCAAATCACGATTTCTGTTATACGAAAAGCCACAAGCATCACGAATTGAACACAAATTTGAAAATTTAGCTCTGAGAACCTTTTATTAACGAAAATACAGAAATATGAGATCCGAGGCTTTTTTGCTTAATTCTGCTGGACTATAGCCCGTGGTTTCAAAATGCACTTTTTTCCGGAATTCGCAAATCACGATTTCTGTGATATTGACAGTCACAAGCATCCGAAATTGAACACAAATTTGAAAATTTAGCTCTGAGAACCTTTTATTAACGAAAATACAGAAATATGAGATCCGAGGCTTTTTTGCTTAATTCTGCTGGACTATAGCCCATGGTTTCAAAATGCACTTTTTTCCGGAATTCGCAAATCACGATTTCTGTTATACGAAAAGCCACAAGCATCACGAATTGAACACAAATTTGAAAATTTAGCTCTGAGAACCTTTTATTAACGAAAATACAGAAATATGAGTTCCGAGGCTTTTTTGCTTAATTCTGCTGGACTATAGCCCATGGTTTCAAAATGCACTTTTTTCCGGAATTCGCAAATCACGATTTCTGTTATACGAAAAGCCACAAGCATCACGAATTGAACACAAATTTGAAAATTTAGCTCTGAGAACCTTTTATTAACGAAAATACAGAAATATGAGATCCGAGGCTTTTTTGCTTAATTCTGCTGGACTATAGCCCATGGTTTCAAAATGCACTTTTTTCCGGAATTCGCAAATCACGATTTCTGTTATACGAAAAGCCACAAGCATCACGAATTGAACACAAATTTGAAAATTTAGCTCTGAGAACCTTTTATTAACGAAAATACAGAAATATGAGATCCGAGGCTTTTTTGCTTAATTCTGCTGGACTATAGCCCGTGGTTTCAAAATGCACTTTTTTCTGGAATTCGCAAATTACGATTTCTGTGATATTGACAGTCACAAGCATCCGAAATTGAACACAAATTTGAAAATTTAGGTCTGAGAACCTTTTATTAACGAAAATACAGAAATATGAGATCCGAGGCTTTTTTGCTTTATTCTGCTGGACTATAGCCCGTGGTTTCAAAATGCACTTTTTTCTGGAATTCGCAAATTACGATTTCTGTGATATTGACAGTCACAAGCATCCGAAATTGAACACAAATTTGAAAATTTAGCTCTGAGAACCTTTTATTAACGAAAATACAGAAATATGAGATCCGAGGCTTTTTTGCTTAATTCTGCTGGACAATCGCCCATGGTTTCAAAATGCACTTTTTTCCGGAATTTGCAAAATACGATTTCTATTACCCTGATAATGACAAGCATCCGAAATTGAACACAAATTTGAAAATTTAGCTCTGAGAACCTTTTATTAACGAAAATACAGAAATATGAGATCCGAGGCTTTTTTGCTTAATTCTGCTGGACAATCGCCCATGGTTTCAAAATGCACTTTTTTCCGGAATTCGCAAATCACGATTTCTGTTATACGAAAAGCCACAAGCATCACGAATTGAACACAAATTTGAAAATTTAGCTCTGAGAACCTTTTATTAACGAAAATACAGAAATATGAGATCCGAGGCTTTTTTGCTTAATTCTGCTGGACTATAGCCCATGGTTTCAAAATGCACTTTTTTCCGGAATTCGCAAATCACGATTTCTGTTATACGAAAAGCCACAAGCATCACGAATTGAACACAAATTTGAAAATTTAGCTCTGAGAACCTTTTATTAACGAAAATACAGAAATATGAGATCCGAGGCTTTTTTGCTTAATTCTGCTGGACTGTAGCCCATGGTTTCAAAATGCACTTTTTTCCGGAATTTGCAAAATACGATTTCTATTACCCTGATAATGACAAGCATCCGAAATTGAACACAAATTTGAAAATTTAGCTCTGAGAACCTTTTATTAACGAAAATACAGAAATATGAGATCCGAGGCTTTTTTGCTTAATTCTGCTGGACAATCGCCCATGGTTTCAAAATGCACTTTTTTCCGGAATTCGCAAATCACGATTTCTGTGATATTGACAGTCACGAGCATCCGAAATTGAACACAAATTTGAAAATTTAGCTCTGAGAACCTTTTATTAACGAAAATACAGAAATATGAGATCCGAGGCTTTTTTGCTTTATTCTGATGGACTATAGCCCATGGTTTCAAAATGCACTTTTTTCCGGAATTCGCAAATCACGATTTCTGTGATATTGACAGTCACAAGCATCCGAAATTGAACACAAATTTGAAAATTTAGCTCTGAGAACCTTTTATTAACGAAAATACAGAAATATGAGATCCGAGGCTTTTTTGCTTAATTCTGCTGGACAATCGCCCATGGTTTCAAAATGCACTTTTTTCCGGAATTCGCAAATCACGATTTCTGTGATATTGACAGTCACAAGCATCCGAAATTGAACACAAATTTGAAAATTTAGCTCTGAGAACCTTTTATTAACGAAAATACAGAAATATGAGATCCGAGGCTTTTTTGCTTAATTCTGCTGGACTGTAGCCCATGGTTTCAAAATGCACTTTTTTCCGGAATTTGCAAAATACGATTTCTATTACCCTGATAATGACAAGCATTCGAAATTGAACACAAATTTGAAAATTTAGCTCTGAGAACCTTTTATTAACGAAAATACAGAAATATGAGATCCGAGGCTTTTTTGCTTAATTCTGCTGGACTATAGCCCATGGTTTCAAAATGCACTTTTTTCCGGAATTTGCAAATCACGATTTCTGTTATACGAAAAGCCACAAGCATCACGAATTGAACACAAATTTGAAAATTTAGCTCTGAGAACCTTTTATTAACGAAAATACAGAAATATGAGATCCGAGGCTTTTTTGCTTAATTCTGCTGGACTATAGCCCGTGGTTTCAAAATGCACTTTTTTCCGGAATTCGCAAATCACGATTTCTGTGATATTGACAGTCACAAGCATCCGAAATTGAACACAAATTTGAAAATTTAGCTCTGAGAACCTTTTATTAACGAAAATACAGAAATATGAGTTCCGAGGCTTTTTTGCTTAATTCTGCTGGACTATAGCCCATGGTTTCAAAATGCACTTTTTTCCGGAATTCGCAAATCACGATTTCTATTACCCTGATAATGACAAGCATCACGAATTGAACACAAATTTGAAAATTTAGCTCTGAGAACCTTTTATTAACGAAAATACAGAAATATGAGTTCCGAGGCTTTTTTGCTTAATTCTGCTGGACTATAGCCCATGGTTTCAAAATGCACTTTTTTCCGGAATTCGCAAATCACGATTTCTATTACCCTGATAATGACAAGCATCCGAAATTGAACACAAATTTGAAAATTTAGCTCTGAGAACCTTTTATTAACGAAAATACAGAAATATGAGATCCGAGGCTTTTTTGCTTAATTCTGCTGGACTATAGCCCGTGGTTTCAAAATGCACTTTTTTCCGGAATTCGCAAATCACGATTTCTGTGATATTGACAGTCACAAGCATCACGAATTGAACACAAATTTGAAAATTTAGCTCTAAGAACCTTTTATTAACGAAAATACAGAAATATGAGATCCGAGGCTTTTTTGCTTAATTCTGCTGGACTATAGCCCGTGGTTTCAAAATGCACTTTTTTCCGGAATTCGCAAATCACGATTTCTATTACCCTGATAATGACAAGCATCCGAAATTGAACACAAATTTGAAAATTTAGCTCTGAGAACCTTTTATTAACGAAAATACAGAAATATGAGATCCGAGGCTTTTTTGCTTAATTCTGCTGGACTATAGCCCGTGGTTTCAAAATGCACTTTTTTCCGGAATTCGCAAATCACGATTTCTATTACCCTGATAATGACAAGCATCCGAAATTGAACACAAATTTGAAAATTTAGCTCTGAGAACCTTTTATTAACGAAAATACAGAAATATGATTTCCGAGGTGAGTACTGTGTCAGTATCGCTAAGAGCAAGACGTTTTTCTTTTCTGTGCGGTATCTTATTCGTAAAGTCAATATAAATAACCGGTAAAATTCCGAAGCGCAATCGCTCACCGTGTGCTGAAGACAATTTGTCTTCCAGCTTAAAAAACCCAAAAATGAATTCCAGGCAAAATTATTTCGCGCCGCTACAATGTTTGCCGGATTCCGACAACGAAATTGAATGTGACGAAATAATCTCACAACCTAACACCAGCAAAAAAACTAAAGTCCCACCAATATGTGTGATAAAACAAAATAGTGAAAGTGTCCACAAACTTTGCCAGGAAAATAATATACAAGATTATTGTATCAAAAAAATCTCCATTGGGATCAAAATTATTTGTGAAACTATTAACACTTTAACCCTTATATGTGACCTATTAAAGAACAAAAATTGGCAGTTCTACACACACGACCTTCCATCACCAAAGACTTTCAAAGTGATACTCTTTGGGCTCGATGAATATCCCATTGAAAGTATCAAAAATGAGTTAAGAAATCACAACATAAAATGCCTTAATATTAAAATCATCAAAAAAATACATGACAAATTCATTGATGTGTTTTACATCGTTTTTCTCGAAAGCGGTTCGGTAAGACTGAATGACTTGAAGAAAAATGTTCGATCTCTTTTCAAAACTCAAGTGAAGTGGGACTTTGCGCGCAGACAAAGGAATAAACTCACACAGTGTTACAACTGTCAGATGTTCGGGCATGGTGAAAAAAATTGCCATATGAAAACCCGTTGCTCCGTATGCGCTCAAAACCATGACACGAAAGAGTGCAATTCTTCCATCGTCAAGTGTGCTAACTGCAATGGTGCACACAAGTCCAACGATCCCGATTGCATCAGCAGGCGCAACTTCAATGCAGTGCGAGAGAAGCTACACGCCAGAAATAAATTGCGGTCGCCATCGACAGCTTTCGTTCATAGTCACTCATACCGCCCTAACATGAACGACTTCCCTGCACTCAAAGCTCCACGAAATAACTTCTCTGCAACAGCCTCTCCTTCATCGAACGTTGTCGAAAACAAAGGCTACGGAAACTCCACTCGTAATGTTTGGAGCAACACTACAAACATCATCCCCGGACCGAAGGAGACAAACGAACTTTTCTCTTTGGAAGAGATCAATGCGCTATGCAGTTAGTTAGAGATGCTTACTCTGCTTAAAAACTGTCATACGAAGGCGGAGCAATTCAACGCAATCACACAATTAGCAATTAAGTATGTATATCAAAATGTCAAGTAACTTTACTAGTTTAAAAATTATTTGCTGGAATGCTAGAAGTATTCAAGGCAAAACATTAGAATTCTTTGCTTTCCTAAGTCAGTATAACATAGATGTAAGTCTCATTTGCGAAACATGTTTAGATGTAAATATGAATTTGTCAAACTCGACATATAAATGCTATCGCTTTGATAGAGTAGAGAGAAGAGGAGGCGGTGTTGCCGTGGTTATTAAAAAAAATATAAAACATAAAGTTATTCCAATTATTAAAACGAGTTTAATAGAAAACGTTGGCATAGAGATTCCATTTTCAAATGGAAGATCCATTAAAATAATTTCTGTATACTTTCCAGGCGGAAATTCATCTCCGCAAAAACGTTCCATTATGTCCAACGATTTGCGAAAAATAATCAATTCTACAGATATGTTCTTGGTAGGAGGAGACCTCAACTGTAGGCATAGGAATTGGGGTTGCCTTAGAGCAAACACCTGGGGTAATATCCTTGCCGACTTAAACTTAAGGCACCCGTTCAATATACTATATCCCCCTCACCCAACTCACATTCCGGCAAACCACAGATTTAACCCATCCACTCTTGATTTTTTCCTCACAAACGTCCCGGAACTATTTACTCCACCAGAAGTAATAAATGAACTTAGTTCAGATCATCTTCCAGTCCAAACGAATATCCTACTATCACCGGTACAACAGAGCTACACAACGTTTGACTTCAAAAACGCTAACTGGAAAAGTTTTAAAAGACACTTGAATATTAAACTTAGAAGTCTTCCGGAATTTCTTCCGGAACAAAGTAGCGAACATCAGATAGACGAGCTCGTTACGGTTTTTACTTCAAGTGTGCTCGAAAGTGCAAACCTAGCCGTTCCTTAAAAAGTAAAACGTTGTAGCGATGAGAATAGACTTCCAAGATATATCAGAATTCTTATCAAAGTCAGAAATAGTTTAAGAACAAGATGGATCAGGAACCGAGATCCCTGGTTTCTATCTGAAATGAAAATACTCACTGCAATTATAAAAGATCAAGTTGATAAAGTGAGAAATATCAAATGGAATCACAAACTCCGGAGTTTAGAGAAAGCCAGTAAACCCTTCTGGAACATTGTTAAAGTAATAAAGAAGAAAAACTCCCATATTCCTACATTTAAAATAGGTGATACTGTCAAACTATCAGACCGTGAAAAGCCAACGCTTTAGCGGAACAGTTCTTTAAAAATCATACAATTAATTGTAATATTGTGAGTAGCCCTAACATTGTGACTGCGGTTAACGAATCGGTCAATTCAATTAACATCCCTAATATGACTGTAGGCCACCCTCTTGTTTCCATTACTGATATCAAAAATATACTGAGCACTCTAAAACCATTTAAATCACCAGGTTTTGATAAAATAAGGAACGTATACCTTAAGCACCTCCCTGATGTAGGTACAAAGTTGCTGCAGAGCTTATTCAATAGTTGCCTAAGCATCGGATACTTTCCAAAGGCTTGGAAATCCGCGAAAGTAATACCTGTATTAAAACCGGGTAAAATTCCAAGCTTGCCATGCAACTATAGGCCAATTAGTCTGCTCAGCTCGATTAGCAAATGCTTTGAAAAACTCATCAGAAACAAGTTGGTGGCTCATCTTGATGCCAACAACATCATCCCGGCTGAACAGTTTGGTTTCAGATCAAACCATAACACGGTCAGTCAGATTCATCGGATAACAAAATACATTAAAAGTAATTTCGAAACAGGCAAAAGCACTGGCCTGATACTGCTTGATGTCGAAAAAGCATTTGATACCGTTTGGCACGACGGGCTTCTGCATAAACTCGTTACCCTGAACTTTCCAAACTATTTGATAAAAATTACTCAATCCTTTCTCAGTGGAAGAACTTTCAAGGTGACTGTTAATAACTCGCTCTCGGACGATTGTAATGCGATCGCTGGTGTACCCCAAGGAGCAGTAACAAGTCCTGTCCTATACAATATATACACGTCAGATTTTCCACGCCTCACGAACTGTGAATCTGCTATATTTGCCGATGACACCTGCATCTTCTCCTCAGATTCGGTTGGTTCCAACATTGAAATCAACCTGCAATCTGCTATCAACACCATTGAATCATATTTTAATAATTGGAAAATTAAATTAAATGCATCCAAGACTCAGGCTATCCTTTTTACACGGAAAAGGAAGGCTTGTTTCTTGCCAAACAACACATTACAAATAAATGGTGAAAAGATCAATTGGGGGTCAAAGGCTTAGTATCTTGGGGTACACCTGGATAAAACTCTAACTTACTCTCTACACATTAGCGAAGTTATAAATAAAATCAATGTTACAATTAAAACGTTGTACCCATTTATCAATCGCAAATCAAAAATGAGTGAGGAAAATAAATTAGTAATTTTTAAAGCGATCTTCCAAGCCATTATGTTCTACGGCTCTCCAGTCTGGGGAAACTGCGCTTACAGCCATATTCGCAAGTTACAAGTTTCTCAAAATAAACTGCTGAAAATGATATTCAATCTTCCTTGGCATTTCTCAACCAACGAGCTACACAGATTGGCAAATATTGAAACTGTCCAAACTAGACTGCAGAAATTATTCGAACGCTATAACTTGGCCTGCAGTACTTCTGAGAACCAGTTGATATCAGATCTGGCTATTTGAAATATTTTCATTATTATTAACTTATAAGTTTATTTATTTTATTGCTTATTTATTTATTTATTTAAACATCTACTTATTTATTTATTTATCTGTATATTTATTTATTTATTTATATATCTATATATTTATTTATTAATTTTTTTTTTATTTATTTATTTATTTATTTATTTATTTATTTATTTATTTATTTATTTATTTATTTATTTATTTAACCATTTAATTATTTATTTTTTCTTGTTATTTATTCAACTTGTATTTATTTATATGTTTATTAATTAACATTGTGTTTAATTTTTGGTATATTTAAATGTTTTTAGTCCACATTTGTAAAGTCGGTCTGATTGTATTAGTACTGCTACCTCCTCTTCTCTCTAATCAAAACCACTAGAAGTACAACTCATGAAGGTTTTTGCTAGTAGCTTTTCCTTCCATTCTCTATTCTTAAACTGTGATAAACTTATTAAAAATATAAACTTTTTCCAGTTGTAAGGTAGCGTTATACCAAATCAATGTGCAATAATTTATAAAATAAGACTGTATATTCACTGCTACTATAAATAAAGATGAGTTCCGAGGCTTTTTTGCTTAATTCTGCTGGACTATAGCCCATGGTTTCAAAATGCACTTTTTTCCGGAATTCGCAAATCACGATTTCTATTACCCTGATAATGACAAGCATCCGAAATTGAACACAAATTTGAAAATTTAGCTCTGAGAACCTTTTATTAACGAAAATACAGAAATATGAGTTCCGAGGCTTTTTTGCTTAATTCTGCTGGACTATAGCCCATGGTTTCAAAATGCACTTTTTTCCGGAATTCGCAAATCACGATTTCTATTACCCTGATAATGACAAGCATCCGAAATTGAACACAAATTTGAAAATTTAGCTCTGAGAACCTTTTATTAACGAAAATACAGAAATATGAGATCCGAGGCTTTTTTGCTTTATTCTGCTGGACTATAGTCCATAGTATCAAAATGCACTTTTTTCCGGAATTCGCAAATCACGATTTCTATTACCCTGATAATGACAAGCATCCGAAATTGAACACAAATTTGAAAATTTAGCTCTGAGAACCTTTTATTAACGAAAATACAGAAATATGAGATCCGAGGCTTTTTTGCTTTATTCTGCTGGACTATAGCCCATGGTTTCAAAATGCATTTTTTTCCGGAATTCGCAAATCACGATTTCTATTACCCTGATAATGACAAGCATCCGAAATTGAACACAAATTTGAAAATTTAGCTCTGAGAACCTTTTATTAACGAAAATACAGAAATATGAGATCCGAGGCTTTTTTGCTTTATTCTGCTGGACTATAGCCCATGGTTTCAAAATGCGCTTTTTTCCGGAATTCGCAAATCACGATTTCTGTGATATTGACAGTCACAAGCATCCGAAATTGAACACAAATTTGAAAATTTAGCTCTGAGAACCTTTTATTAACGAAAATACAGAAATATGAGATCCGAGGCTTTTTTGCTTAATTCTGCTGGACTATAGCCCATGGTTTCAAAATGCACTTTTTTCCGGAATTCGCAAATCACGATTTCTGTGATATTGACAGTCACAAGCATCCGAAATTGAACACAAATTTGAAAATTTAGCTCTGAGAACCTTTTATTAACGAAAATACAGAAATATGAGATCCGAGGCTTTTTTGCTTTATTCTGCTGGACTATAGCCCATGGTTTCAAAATGCACTTTTTTCCGGAATTCGCAAATCACGATTTCTATTACCCTGATAATGACAAGCATCCGAAATTGAACACAAATTTGAAAATTTAGCTCTGAGAACCTTTTATTAACGAAAATACAGAAATATGAGATCCGAGGCTTTTTTGCTTTATTCTGCTGGACTATAGCCCATGGTTTCAAAATGCGCTTTTTTCCGGAATTCGCAAATCACGATTTCTGTGATATTGACAGTCACAAGCATCCGAAATTGAACACAAATTTGAAAATTTAGCTCTGAGAACCTTTTATTAACGAAAATACAGAAATATGAGATCCGAGGCTTTTTTGCTTAATTCTGCTGGACTATAGCCCATGGTTTCAAAATGCACTTTTTTCCGGAATTCGCAAATCACGATTTCTGTGATATTGACAGTCACAAGCATCCGAAATTGAACACAAATTTGAAAATTTAGCTCTGAGAACCTTTTATTAACGAAAATACAGAAATATGAGATCCGAGGCTTTTTTGCTTTATTCTGCTGGACTATAGCCCATGGTTTCAAAATGCACTTTTTTCCGGAATTCGCAAATCACGATTTCTATTACCCTGATAATGACAAGCATCCGAAATTGAACACAAATTTGAAAATTTAGCTCTGAGAACCTTTTATTAACGAAAATACAGAAATATGAGATCCGAGGCTTTTTTGCTTTATTCTGCTGGACTATAGCCCATGGTTTCAAAATGCGCTTTTTTCCGGAATTCGCAAATCACGATTTCTGTGATATTGACAGTCACAAGCATCCGAAATTGAACACAAATTTGAAAATTTAGCTCTGAGAACCTTTTATTAACGAAAATACAGAAATATGAGATCCGAGGCTTTTTTGCTTTATTCTGCTGGACTATAGTCCATAGTATCAAAATGCACTTTTTTCTGGAATTCGCAAATCACGATTTCTATTACCCTGATAATGACAAGCATCCGAAATTGAACACAAATTTGAAAATTTAGCTCTGAGAACCTCTTATTAACGAAAATACAGAAATATGAGATCCGAGGCTTTTTTGCTTTATTCTGCTGGACTATAGCCCATGGTTTCAAAATGCACTTTTTTCCGGAATTCGCAAATCACGATTTCTGTGATATTGACAGTCACAAGCATCCGAAATTGAACACAAATTTGAAAATTTAGCTCTGAGAACCTTTTATTAACGAAAATACAGAAATATGAGATCCGAGGCTTTTTTGCTTAATTCTGCTGGACTATAGCCCATGGTTTCAAAATGCACTTTTTTCCGGAATTCGCAAATCACGATTTCTGTGATATTGACAGTCACAAGCATCCGAAATTGAACACAAATTTGAAAATTTAGCTCTGAGAACCTTTTATTAACGAAAATACAGAAATATGAGATCCGAGGCTTTTTTGCTTTATTCTGCTGGACTATAGCCCATGGTTTCAAAATGCACTTTTTTCCGGAATTCGCAAATCACGATTTCTATTACCCTGATAATGACAAGCATCCGAAATTGAACACAAATTTGAAAATTTAGCTCTGAGAACCTTTTATTAACGAAAATACAGAAATATGAGATCCGAGGCTTTTTTGCTTTATTCTGCTGGACTATAGCCCATGGTTTCAAAATGCGCTTTTTTCCGGAATTCGCAAATCACGATTTCTGTGATATTGACAGTCACAAGCATCCGAAATTGAACACAAATTTGAAAATTTAGCTCTGAGAACCTTTTATTAACGAAAATACAGAAATATGAGATCCGAGGCTTTTTTGCTTTATTCTGCTGGACTATAGTCCATAGTATCAAAATGCACTTTTTTCTGGAATTCGCAAATCACGATTTCTATTACCCTGATAATGACAAGCATCCGAAATTGAACACAAATTTGAAAATTTAGCTCTGAGAACCTCTTATTAACGAAAATACAGAAATATGAGATCCGAGGCTTTTTTGCTTTATTCTGCTGGACTATAGCCCATGGTTTCAAAATGCACTTTTTTCCGGAATTCGCAAATCACGATTTCTGTGATATTGACAGTCACAAGCATCCGAAATTGAACACAAATTTGAAAATTTAGCTCTGAGAACCTTTTATTAACGAAAATACAGAAATATGAGATCCGAGGCTTTTTTGCTTTATTTTGCTGGACTATAGTCCATAGTATCAAAATGCACTTTTTTCCGGAATTCGCAAATTACGATTTCTATTACCCTGATAATGACAAGCATCCGAAATTGAACACAAATTTGAAAATTTAGCTCTGAGAACCTTTTATTAACGAAAATACAGAAATATGAGATCCGAGGCTTTTTTGCTTTATTTTGCTGGACTATAGTCCATAGTATCAAAATGCACTTTTTTCCGGAATTCGCAAATTACGATTTCTATTACCCTGATAATTACAAGCATCCGAAATTGAACACAAATTTGAAAATTTAGCTCTGAGAACCTTTTATTAACGAAAATACAGAAATATGAGATCCGAGGCTTTTTTGCTTTATTCTGCTGGACTATAGCCCATGGTTTCAAAATGCACTTTTTTCTGGAATTCGCAAATTACGATTTCTATTACCCTGATAATGACAAGCATCCGAAATTGAACACAAATTTGAAAATTTAGCTCTGAGAACCTTTTATTAACGAAAATACAGAAATATGAGATCCGAGGCTTTTTTGCTTTATTCTGCTGGACTATAGCCCATGGTTTCAAAATGCACTTTTTTCTGGAATTCGCAAATTACGATTTCTATTACCCTGATAATGACAAGCATCCGAAATTGAACACAAATTTGAAAATTTAGCTCTGAGAACCTTTTATTAACGAAAATACAGAAATATGAGATCCGAGGCTTTTTTGCTTAATTCTGCTGGACTATAGCCCATGGTTTCAAAATGCACTTTTTTCTAGAATTCGCAAATTACGATTTCTATTACCCTGATAATGACAAGCATCACGAACTGAAGACAAATTTGAAAATTTAGCTCTGAGAACCTTTTATTAACGAAAATACAGAAATATGAGATCCGAGGCTTTTTTGCTTTATTCTGCTGGACTATAGCCCATGGTTTCAAAATGCGCTTTTTTCCGGAATTCGCAAATCACGATTTCTGTGATATTGACAGTCACAAGCATCCGAAATTGAACACAAATTTGAAAATTTAGCTCTGAGAACCTTTTATTAACGAAAATACAGAAATATGAGATCCGAGGCTTTTTTGCTTTATTCTGCTGGACTATAGCCCATGGTTTCAAAATGCACTTTTTTCTGGAATTCGCAAATTACGATTTCTATTACCCTGATAATGACAAGCATCCGAAATTGAACACAAATTTGAAAATTTAGCTCTGAGAACCTTTTATTAACGAAAATACAGAAATATGAGATCCGAGGCTTTTTTGCTTTATTCTGCTGGACTATAGCCCATGGTTTCAAAATGCACTTTTTTCTGGAATTCGCAAATTACGATTTCTATTACCCTGATAATGACAAGCATCCGAAATTGAACACAAATTTGAAAATTTAGCTCTGAGAACCTTTTATTAACGAAAATACAGAAATATGAGATCCGAGGCTTTTTTGCTTAATTCTGCTGGACTATAGCCCATGGTTTCAAAATGCACTTTTTTCCGGAATTCGCAAATCACGATTTCTGTGATATTGACAGTCACAAGCATCCGAAATTGAACACAAATTTGAAAATTTAGCTCTGAGAACCTTTTATTAACGAAAATACAGAAATATGAGATCCGAGGCTTTTTTGCTTTATTCTGCTGGACTATAGCCCATGGTTTCAAAATGCACTTTTTTCTAGAATTCGCAAATTACGATTTCTATTACCCTGATAATGACAAGCATCACGAACTGAAGACAAATTTGAAAATTTAGCTCTGAGAACCTTTTATTAACGAAAATACAGAAATATGAGATCCGAGGCTTTTTTGCTTTATTCTGCTGGACTATAGCCCATGGTTTCAAAATGCGCTTTTTTCCGGAATTCGCAAATCACGATTTCTGTGATATTGACAGTCACAAGCATCCGAAATTGAACACAAATTTGAAAATTTAGCTCTGAGAACCTTTTATTAACGAAAATACAGAAATATGAGATCCGAGGCTTTTTTGCTTTATTCTGCTGGACTATAGCCCATGGTTTCAAAATGCGCTTTTTTCCGGAATTCGCAAATCACGATTTCTGTGATATTGACAGTCACAAGCATCCGAAATTGAACACAAATTTGAAAATTTAGCTCTGAGAACCTTTTATTAACGAAAATACAGAAATATGAGATCCGAGGCTTTTTTGCTTAATTCTGCTGGACTATAGCCCATGGTTTCAAAATGCACTTTTTTCCGGAATTCGCAAATCACGATTTCTATTACCCTGATAATGACAAGCATCCGAAATTGAACACAAATTTGAAAATTTAGCTCTGAGAACCTTTTATTAACGAAAATACAGAAATATGAGATCCGAGGCTTTTTTGCTTAATTCTGCTGGACTATAGCCCATGGTTTCAAAATGCACTTTTTTCCGGAATTCGCAAATCACGATTTCTGTGATATTGACAGTCACAAGCATCCGAAATTGAACACAAATTTGAAAATTTAGCTCTGAGAACCTTTTATTAACGAAAATACAGAAATATGAGATCCGAGGCTTTTTTGCTTTATTCTGCTGGACTATAGCCCATGGTTTCAAAATGCACTTTTTTCTGGAATTCGCAAATTACGATTTCTATTACCCTGATAATGACAAGCATCACGAACTGAAGACAAATTTGAAAATTTAGCTCTGAGAACCTTTTATTAACGAAAATACAGAAATATGAGATCCGAGGCTTTTTTGCTTTATTCTGGTGGACTATAGCCCATGGTTTCAAAATGCACTTTTTTCTGGAATTCGCAAATTACGATTTCTATTACCCTGATAATGACAAGCATCCGAAATTGAACACAAATTTGAAAATTTAGCTCTGAGAACCTTTTATTAACGAAAATACAGAAATATGAGATCCGAGGCTTTTTTGCTTAATTCTGCTGGACTATAGCCCATGGTTTCAAAATGCACTTTTTTCCGGAATTCGCAAATCACGATTTCTGTGATATTGACAGTCACAAGCATCCGAAATTGAACACAAATTTGAAAATTTAGCTCTGAGAACCTTTTATTAACGAAAATACAGAAATATGAGTTCCGAGGCTTTTTTGCTTAATTCTGCTGGACTATAGCCCATGGTTTCAAAATGCACTTTTTTCCGGAATTCGCAAATCACGATTTCTATTACCCTGATAATTACAAGCATCCGAAATTGAACACAAATTTGAAAATTTAGCTCTGAGAACCTTTTATTAATGAAAATACAGAAATATGAGATCCGAGGCTTTTTTGCTTTATTCTGCTGGACTATAGCCCATGGTTTCAAAATGCACTTTTTTCTGGAATTCGCAAATTACGATTTCTATTACCCTGATAATGACAAGCATCCGAAATTGAACACAAATTTGAAAATTTAGCTCTGAGAACCTTTTATTAACGAAAATACAGAAATATGAGATCCGAGGCTTTTTTGCTTAATTCTGCTGGACTATAGCCCATGGTTTCAAAATGCACTTTTTTCCGGAATTCGCAAATCACGATTTCTATTACCCTGATAATGACAAGCATCCGAAATTGAACACAAATTTGAAAATTTAGCTCTGAGAACCTTTTATTAACGAAAATACAGAAATATGAGATCCGAGGCTTTTTTGCTTTATTCTGCTGGACTATAGCCCATGGTTTCAAAATGCGCTTTTTTCCGGAATTCGCAAATCACGATTTCTGTGATATTGACAGTCACAAGCATCCGAAATTGAACACAAATTTGAAAATTTAGCTCTGAGAACCTTTTATTAACGAAAATACAGAAATATGAGATCCGAGGCTTTTTTGCTTTATTCTGCTGGACTATAGCCCGTGGTTTCAAAATGCACTTTTTTCCGGAATTCGCAAATCACGATTTCTGTGATATTGACAGTCACAAGCATCCGAAATTGAACACAAATTTGAAAATTTAGCTCTGAGAACCTTTTATTAACGAAAATACAGAAATATGAGATCCGAGGCTTTTTTGCTTTATTCTGCTGGACTATAGCCCGTGGTTTCAAAATGCACTTTTTTCCGGAATTCGCAAATCACGATTTCTGTGATATTGACAGTCACAAGCATCCGAAATTGAACACAAATTTGAAAATTTAGCTCTGAGAACCTTTTATTAACGAAAATACAGAAATATGAGATCCGAGGATTTTTTGCTTTATTCTGCTGGACAATCGCCCATGGTTTCGAAATGCACTTTTTTCCGGAATTCGCAAATCACGATTTCTGTGATATTGACAGTCACAAGCATCCGAAATTGAACACAAATTTGAAAATTTAGCTCTGAGAACCTTTTATTAACGAAAATACAGAAATATGAGATCCGAGGCTTTTTTGCTTAATTCTGCTGGACTATAGCCCGTGGTTTCAAAATGCACTTTTTTCTGGAATTTGCAAATTACGATTTCTATTACCCTGATAATGACAAGCAGCCGAAATTGAACACAAATTTGAAAATTTAGCTCTGAGAACCTTTTATTAACGAAAATACAGAAATATGAGATCCAAGGCTTTTTTGCTTAATTCTGCTGGACTATAGCCCGTGGTTTCAAAATGCACTTTTTTCCGGAATTCGCAAATCACGATTTCTGTGATATCTACAGTCACAAGCATCCGAAATTGAACACAAATTTGAAAATTTAGCTCTGAGAACCTTTTATTAACGAAAATACAGAAATATGAGATCCGAGGCTTTTTTGCTTAATTCTGCTGGACTATAGCCCGTGGTTTCAAAATGCACTTTTTTCCGGAATTCGCAAATCACGATTTCTGTGATATTGACAGTCACAAGCATCCGAAATTGAACACAAATTTGAAAATTTAGCTCTGAGAACCTTTTATTAACGAAAATACAGAAATATGAGATCCGAGGATTTTTTGCTTAATTCTGCTGGACAATCGCCCATGGTTTCAAAATGCACTTTTTTCCGGAATTCGCAAATCACGATTTCTGTGATATCAAGCATCCGAAATTGAACACAAATTTGAAAATTTAGCTCTGAGAACCTTTTATTAACGAAAATACAGAAATATGAGATCCGAGGATTTTTTGCTTAATTCTGCTGGACAATCGCCCATGGTTTCAAAATGCACTTTTTTCCGGAATTCGCAAATCACGATTTCTGTGATATTGACAGTCACAAGCATCCGAAATTGAACACAAATTTGAAAATTTAGCTCTGAGAACCTTTTATTAACGAAAATACAGAAATATGAGATCCGAGGATTTTTTGCTTAATTCTGCTGGACAATCGCCCATGGTTTCAAAATGCACTTTTTTCCGGAATTCGCAAATCACGATTTCTGTGATATTGACAGTCACAAGCATCCGAAATTGAACACAAATTTGAAAATTTAGCTCTGAGAACCTTTTATTAACGAAAATACAGAAATATGAGATCCGAGGATTTTTTGCTTAATTCTGCTGGACAATCGCCCATGGTTTCAAAATGCACTTTTTTCCGGAATTCGCAAATCACGATTTCTGTGATATCAAGCATCCGAAATTGAACACAAATTTGAAAATTTAGCTCTGAGAACCTTTTATTAACGAAAATACAGAAATATGAGATCCGAGGATTTTTTGCTTAATTCTGCTGGACAATCGCCCATGGTTTCAAAATGCACTTTTTTCTGGAATTCGCAAATTACGATTTCTATTACCCTGATAATGACAAGCATCACGAACTCAACACAAATTTGAAAATTTAGCTCTGAGAACCTTTTATTAACGAAAATACAGAAATATGAGATCCGAGGCTTTTTTGCTTAATTCTGCTGGACTATAGCCCATGGTTTCAAAATGCACTTTTTTCCGGAATTCGCAAATCACGATTTCTGTGATATTGACAGTCACAAGCATCCGAAATTGAACACAAATTTGAAAATTTAGCTCTGAGAACCTTTTATTAAAGAAAATACAGAAATATGAGATCCGAGGATTTTTTGCTTAATTCTGCTGGACTATAGCCCGTGGTTTCAAAATGCACTTTTTTCTGGAATTCGCAAATTACGATTTCTATTACCCTGATAATGACAAGCATCACGAACTCAACACAAATTTGAAAATTTAGCTCTGAGAACCTTTTATTAACGAAAATACAGAAATATGAGATCCGAGGCTTTTTTGCTTAATTCTGCTGGACTATAGCCCATGGTTTCAAAATGCACTTTTTTCCGGAATTCGCAAATCACGATTTCTGTGATATTGACAGTCACAAGCATCCGAAATTGAACACAAATTTGAAAATTTAGCTCTGAGAACCTTTTATTAACGAAAATACAGAAATATGAGATCCGAGGCTTTTTTGCTTAATTCTGCTGGACTATAGCCCATGGTTTCAAAATGCACTTTTTTCCGGAATTCGCAAATCACGATTTCTGTGATATTGACAGTCACAAGCATCCGAAATTAAACACAAATTTGAAAATTTAGCTCTGAGAACCTTTTATTAACGAAAATACAGAAATATGAGATCCGAGGCTTTTTTGCTTTATTCTGCTGGACTATAGCCCATGGTTTCAAAATGCACTTTTTTCCGGAATTCGCAAATCACGATTTCTGTGATATCAAGCATCCGAAATTGAACACAAATTTGAAAATTTAGCTCTGAGAACCTTTTATTAACGAAAATACAGAAATATGAGATCCGAGGCTTTTTTGCTTTATTCTGCTGGACTATAGCCCATGGTTTCAAAATGCACTTTTTTCCGGAATTCGCAAATCACGATTTCTGTGATATTGACAGTCACAAGCATCCGAAATTGAACACAAATTTGAAAATTTAGCTCTGAGAACCTTTTATTAACGAAAATACAGAAATATGAGATCCGAGGCTTTTTTGCTTAATTCTGCTGGACTATAGCCCGTGGTTTCAAAATGCACTTTTTTCTGGAATTCGCAAATTACGATTTCTATTACCCTGATAATGACAAGCATCACGAACTCAACACAAATTTGAAAATTTAGCTCTGAGAACCTTTTATTAACGAAAATACAGAAATATGAGATCCGAGGATTTTTTGCTTAATTCTGCTGGACAATCGCCCATGGTTTCAAAATGCACTTTTTTCCGGAATTCGCAAATCACGATTTCTGTGATATTGACAGTCACAAGCATCCGAAATTGAACACAAATTTGAAAATTTAGCTCTGAGAACCTTTTATTAACGAAAATACAGAAATATGAGATCCGAGGCTTTTTTGCTTTATTCTGCTGGACTATAGCCCATGGTTTCAAAATGCACTTTTTTCCGGAATTCGCAAATCACGATTTCTATTACCCTGATAATGACAAGCATCACGAACTCAACACAAATTTGAAAATTTAGCTCTGAGAACCTTTTATTAACGAAAATACAGAAATATGAGATCCGAGGATTTTTTGCTTAATTCTGCTGGACAATCGCCCATGGTTTCAAAATGCACTTTTTTCCGGAATTCGCAAATCACGATTTCTGTGATATCAAGCATCCGAAATTGAACACAAATTTGAAAATTTAGCTCTGAGAACCTTTTATTAACGAAAATACAGAAATATGAGATCCGAGGCTTTTTTGCTTTATTCTGCTGGACTATAGCCCATGGTTTCAAAATGCACTTTTTTCCGGAATTCGCAAATCACGATTTCTGTGATATTGACAGTCACAAGCATCCGAAATTGAACATAAATTTGAAAATTTAGCTCTGAGAACCTTTTATTAACGAAAATACAGAAATATGAGATCCGAGGCTTTTTTGCTTTATTCTGCTGGACAATCGCCCATGGTTTCAAAATGCACTTTTTTCCGGAATTCGCAAATCACGATTTCTGTGATATTGACAGTCACAAGCATCCGAAATTGAACACAAATTTGAAAATTTAGCTCTGAGAACCTTTTATTAACGAAAATACAGAAATATGAGATCCGAGGCTTTTTTGCTTTATTCTGCTGGACAATCGCCCATGGTTTCAAAATGCACTTTTTTCCGGAATTCGCAAATCACGATTTCTATTACCCTGATAATGACAAGCATCACGAACTCAACACAAATTTGAAAATTTAGCTCTGAGAACCTTTTATTAACGAAAATACAGAAATATGAGATCCGAGGCTTTTTTGCTTTATTCTGCTGGACAAT